>JBAMNC010000601.1:152500-518162 GCA_037902135.1 Cetoscarus ocellatus
TTGTATTAATTCCCATCCCTACTTGCTGATGTTTTCTCTGAATTCTTATAAAAGCAAGTCTTAAAAGGTGTTAAAATGCATGTTTGAAATTCATGTTTGAGAAACATCTGGATACTTTCACAAATCTTCACAATTTTGTTAGCATTATATGATTAGAAAAAAAATGTAATTGTTGGTTTAATTTTTCATGTAACAGTTGATCACAAGTATAGCACAATATCACTTGTGCATCCACAAAACAAGAACAGAGAAGGACAGAAGAGATTATGAAATGTAAATTTAAAGAATTCTGTCTTTAATATGTGGAAAACTGAGGCTTCTGGCAAGATATTCAAAAGAACTTTTAAAACTTTTGCAAATTATAATCAAAGACTGTAAGTTCAATATGAAATTCAAAAAATAGTACAAAAAATGTATGATTTTTTTTCTTCGTTTGTATCTGAAAAGTTTAACTCAATATTAAAAAAGTATTTTAAAAAATTGTTCAAAACTCGATTTAACTAATACCAGTGCGTTCACTTTTTTTAGAACATGGTTTCTCTCCTCTACCAGAACTTACCTGTTAACTGTTATCATGATGGTGTGTCTGTGTATAAGAAAAACACCAACGCTAAAGATAAAAGAAGATGAGATTGATAAAAAAAATTGTGGAATTGACAGTGAAGAGTTAATATATTCGTTGTGTTGCCTCAGGTCTGCAGACAAGCCAGGATGCTCGCTTCTATGCCATGTCCAGCCGTTTTGATGACTTTAGCAACCAGGGCCAGACTCTGGTCATCCAGTTTACTGTGAAGCACGAGCAGAGTATCGACTGTGGTGGAGGCTACATCAAACTGTTCCCCTCTGACCTCAACCAGGAAGCCATGCATGGAGACTCAACTTACAACATCATGTTTGGTAAGTGTCTCTCAAATAAAACATTGATCTTTTGGCACATGGTGACTTTTAGGATATTTTTTTTGGGGAACATCTGTGTTTATCTAAATGCTTGTTTTTTTTTAGGTCCTGATATCTGCGGCCCTGGCACAAAGAAGGTTCACGTGATCTTCAACTACAATGGCAAAAACCACCTGATTAACAAAGACATCAGATGCAAGGTGGGATATATAAAAAAAGACTTTGTTTATATATTTGGGAAGTCTGTATTCTGTAGTCAAAGCTTGGTCATTTCTTGTTGCATCTAGAATTTTTTTCATAAGTTGATGAAGGATCATGTTGAATTGTATTCATCTTTATTTCCGAGCAAACAAACCACCAGGATGCTTTGCATGTGTTTTGCATAGTTAAAAAGATCTATGTAAATTCAAAGTAAGTGATATTCAGTCTTAAAGACGACTGACATTTTTTTAATTTCCTGCAGGATGATGAGTACACCCACTTGTACACACTCATTGTCAACCCTGACAATACTTATGAGGTCAAGATTGACAATAAGAAAGTTGAGTCTGGCAACTTGGAGGATGACTGGGACTTCCTGCCTCCCAAAAAAATCAAGGACCCAGAGGCCAAAAAACCAGAGGACTGGGACGACAGGGAGAAGATTCCTGATCCTGATGACAAGAAACCTGAGGTCAGTCTACTTCAGTCATTTTTAGAAAAAATGCCTTTTGCCTGCTTTGTCTTTCTTTTACTTTTACTGGACAAAAAATGTTTTTTGGACTTCTTGGAGCAGAAATGTGGAAGGACGTTTTAAACAGGTTTTCTGTTTTATGTGTTAGCACCTTGTTTGAGGTATGTTGGGTGACAGACAGCAAAACCAGTGGCAAAGAATAATTGTGATCCTTCTTAAGGAAGCAGCACAAAACACGATTGAGATACAGAAACACAGCTTCCAGTAGCAGTTCCAACTTTAATATGTAGCCAGCTTTGAGAGACAGTCTGTTTTCCACAGCAACAATAAACATGTTATGTAAAGGTGGCAGGACACAGACAGTTACAGCTATAAAGATTAAAGGTTTAATTTTCTTTGAAAAATATTTGATGTATATTATTAGTATTACATAGTGTGCCTTTCAGTACGGACAAATTAAAGCACTTGTCTTCGATATACTTTTAAGACAAAGTATAGTCAACTATTTATCTTTTCCAGGACTGGGACAAGCCTGAAAACATTCCTGATCCTGATGCCAAGAAGCCTATTGACTGGGATGATGAGATGGACGGAGAGTGGGAGCCACCTATGGTCTCTAACCCTGATTATAAGGTAATGGTCTCAACATGTCATGTCTGTTTAAAGGGATGTAGTGAGCTTTTGCTGTGTTCAGATGAGTGCATATTTTGGATAAAAAGTATAGTTTTGGTATAGATTCAATTAAGGCTGGACGATATTACCTAATCTCAGTATCACGATTAATTGAAGCTCTTACCTCGATTACGATGAATGAATGCTATGCTGGAAAAAATTGGTGGTGTTGCAGACGGTCATCGAAACGGTCTTCCTGCAGTATTTACACTTAACTTCAAGGTCTACAAGGTCCTCTGATAGAGTGGCGCATTTCTCCTCCATGTTGGCAGCGCGTCCTTCGCTCTTGGCGAAAGTGAATTCGGACTGTATGGGGGGAGCACAGTCATGTGACTTACACAGGGAGAATAATCTAAATAATTGACATGAGTAAAATTACTTCGATTAGAGGGTCTAAATGTCGATTTCGATTATTTTTCGGTTAATTGCCCAGCCCTAGATTTAATTATCTGCTTTGTAAGTAGCTTCCCCAAAGACTTTGTTTGCATTTTGTATTAATGTTCAAACTTAACAGTCATACAAAGTTGGAGTCCTTCATGCTAGTCATACTATAGACAATGTAAGATCTGGTAGTTTAGGCTGCATACAGAGGTAGTAAGGGATGATTTAATATATATTGGTTTGGTAGTGTAAACTCAGTGCATATTGGCATACAACAGAGACTTCCCTGTTAACTTGTCAACAAGGTAGTCTTTTTGCTCTAAAACAGCTCTTCATTTGGTATTGCTTTAGTTTATTTGTGTCTTCTAAACGACATTGAAAATAAAAGAAAATAGCTCTCTCACCTACAATAGCCTTGCGAAGCCAAAAAGGCAACTAGCTATGATCTGTATTCTCAAAGATTTTTGGGCTGCCAGCAAGATTTCAGGGGGCCCTACCGACCACTGGATCTGACCCTGGTCAGGATGAGAGCAACACTTCATACTGTTTGTTTCTGCAGTCTTTACTCCTCAATAATTCACAAACTCAATCCTCTAATGTGGGCGATTTTTAACTTTACCGACGAGAATTTGCTGAGGGTCTGTTGAAAATAGAGCACTGGCCACAGTTGGCCCTCTGGCTGTGGTTTGGGCACCCCCTATGAAGTGATTTCAGTCTCAAATTTTCGAACAATTCTTCACATTTAGTTTTTGAAAGCATGTTTATGACAAAATGAGAGATAAAAGATGTTAAAATGGTGCTTCCAGCCTCTTATCTCATTGCTATTTCCATTAAAATTCTTTAGCACTGACAGCACCTTCACTGCGATTAGTATGCAGGGATAATCAAAGGGCGAAGGCTGGACGTGTCCCCATAAAGTACAGCAAGTCCAAGAAGCCATGAATGTGGGGCTGTTACTTGCACAGAAAGTGCACAAGTGAGTTCTAATGGCAGGTTGTCTCTGAAGTCATATTGTCAATACATAATGGGCGCACAAGCAAATAGCAGTCACCTTGATATTTGAATGCCCAAATCAGATGCTAATGTAATATTTAAATATGTTTTATTTAAGGGTCAAAGATTATCACTTAGGAACTTGAGATTATTTTTACATCAAGTACGCGCTTTTAGACCACCAGTCCCAGACACGTTTATACAGATACACTGTGTTTGCATTCGTGATTCCTCTGACATTTATCTTTCCATGGTGTTTGCTGTCAACAGGGTGAGTGGAAGCCCAAAGAGATCACCAATCCAGCCTACAAAGGCAAGTGGATTCACCCAGAGATTGACAACCCCGAGTACACAGCCGATTCAGAGATCTACAAATACGACAGCATCAGCATGATTGGACTCGACTTGTGGCAGGTAAGAAGAATCTGTGCCCCACCACTTTTCATTTTTTGATTCAGATGAATAAAAGAGTATATAGCATTAACCTGCAGTGTGCTTGCTTTATTAGATGTTTGTTCAACAAGAGTTATGCATGTTTAAAGCTCATAGAATTTGTTTTTCATTTCAAATTTAGAAAAACTATAAAATGCTGTGGAGATAAAGGAAGTGTTTTGAAATGTTGCTTTTTTGTTGCTCTGTTTGTATTGAGTGCCTAAAAGAGAAATGCTGATATATTTTTGCTGCAGGTCAAGTCTGGAACTATCTTTGATAACTTCCTGATTACCAATGATCCAGCCATGGCAGAGGAAGTAGGCAATGACACATGGGGTAAAACAAAGGTATGGGAAATTCTTTTGTCTTAAGGTGTGTGTGCACATGTGTATGTGTGCTAGGACCAGGAAAAATTGAAGGGTGTAACACGAGTAGGTCTATTCAAGTGGGCTGGGGGAAAGAGCTGTTTCAGGCAGCTACTGGCATCAACAGGGGTAGAGGGTAAAGTTCTGATTCCACAGACCTTATTGCCTTGTGCATAGACATAAAATGTCATGTAAAGAAGGCATGTTAAACACATTGAAGAGCATACAAAACTCTTAAAAAGAAAACATGATGTCTTTAAGAAGCATTAAGAAGTTGTTGTCACGATATCAGACATCTGTTTGGTAAGGCTCTGGCAAAAATCAAATTATACTATATCTGTTTCATATCAAGACAATGAGAAAAGATGTACTGGTCGGTTAATACTGGCCTTTTTTATTACAAAAGCTGCAGCCATAACCCTGCACACTGTCTTAATTGGAATTGACTATGTGTTCTTACCGTTTTTGCCGATCTGCTGTTTGGCTTTAAGGTCTTAGAAAGACACAGCAACGGCAGAGGAAACTAATACTGAACCAAGTTGACAATGATGTTCCTCTTATTGTGGATGCACAGCGTTATCTTTATGAACAGGAGTATACAGAAGAAGAAATTCTCCAAAACGACATTCAGTGGGGGGAACCAATGCTCGCAGGTGGAAGAGCACAACGCCATTTGCTGCATTGTAAATTAGTGCCAAACACAGAGACTTCCTGGATGAAAACTAAAGTGCTCTAAAATGTTTCACCCAATCGTCCATTTGACCCATTGTGGTTTTGTGGCTCATTTTCATGTTAAACTCACACAGTTACACGCACAATAACTATACCTGCCAGGTAGCTGCAAGTTGGCTGGCAGAAATCTCAAGCAAATGATTATCATCACCAAGAAATTTTGAAGGATCACAAAAATAGACCCGGACCAGGACAGCTAGAACTTGTCTTTTTTTCTTTGATGTGCCTGGACTGTGTTCAGTGAGAAAGCTCACTGGTTGGTGAAACTAGCTGTCAATGACAAATGGGTTATTGTTAGCCCTAGCAGAAGTACAGTGGAGAGAGTAGGCCCATTAACCAGAGCATCAGCTTCCTCCGGTGGCCAGTGACTGCATCACATCATCACAACATTTCAACAGCACTGCGGGTCCTCATTAGAATAATTATTTTTGATAAGAGTAATTGACTAGTGATTCTGGTGCTGACAAGCAAGATCAATGGATGCTTACTTGACATATTGCCGATGTTTCTTACAAATACACAACTACAATTTCTCAATAGGGATCATTTTGAAGTTAACTGTTGGTGTCTTCTTGTGCAAAGTACATTTTTTTAAAAGGGGTTTGTCACGTTAAAAAGAAAACTGTTGTCCTCATTGTTCCAGGATGCAGAGAAGAAGATGAAGGAAAGCCAAGAGGAGGATGAGAGAAAGAAACGCGAGGAGGAGGACAAAAAGAGGAGAGAGGAGGCAAAGGAGGAGGCAGAGGAGGAGGAGAAAGAAGAGGAGGAGGAAGAGGAAGAAGAAGATGAAGAAGAGGAGGAAGGCATGGAGCAGGAGGAGGAGGAGGAGGAGGATGAAGGTACAGACTCGAAACTCAAGGATGAATTATAAACACTATGCAGGAACTGACTGTCTGTGTCATTTTGCGCCAATGGAGCAACTGCAAACTGGAGCGTTGATGGACCTTTGATGACCGACACCCTGAGGTGGAGTTGGGTGGGATTTTTTTTTATGTTTGTTTGTTTACAAAGCGATGAAGTAGTTGAAAAGTGGCAATTATTGTTCTAATTACTTTTTCCATGTGCTACTACTACTATCACTAAGGAACTTAATATGATTATCAAATGAGGAAAAATGATCAAGGAAAATGTCAGAAAAAGATTGTCAAGGCAAGAGAGCTAAAATGATCTGCAGTTTATACCCAACAAAAATATGTATATGTCATTTTTGTTCTTCAGATCTAGGTTTTATGAAGTAAAATGTTGTGATGAGATGCAAAGCTATGTTTAGTATGTGTTTGATAGCTTGAAATGTTTTGTTTACCTCATTTTTTATTAATCTGTGTTTTTTAATAAACTGTTGCGGTCAGTCATATTTCCCCTTTTTGAAATCTGCATTTTTGACATGATTGACCATCATTATCCAGGGTATTTTGCCTGCTCTTATTTAAGTTCATCTGATTCAAACAAGGGTGAAAGGAGACGTCAGATATTCAACAAGTTGTAGAAAAGCTGTTATGCATAGGATGGTAATGGTGGGTGCTTTGAGGTGAAATCCCTGGCATAGGTTTGTACTGTATAGTTTACTCTTTTACACTTCAATGCACATACTGTGGTCTTCTTCTTGTGTGTTTAAATGAGTTGCTAAAACTCAGACGTACATTAACAGTGCTCCAGTAGCAGAAAATCTTCAGTTCATGTGGTACCCATTCACTTTCAGTTTACTCATTACAGTGTGTGTTCCTGATTTTTCATGCCAACCATTCTGCACTGCTGTACTCCAAACACACTGTCCCACACACAGACTGAAAGATGATCCTTTTGTAAAAGACTCGTTTTCTACTAATGGTAATAAATGAAACAGGATGATTTTCATGTGTGTAAAAAAATAAAAATAAATACAGGTGCTCTGTCCAATAAAAACAACGAGAGAGAATAACAGCAATGTGTTTCTATTTAATTTGCTTCTCAATGTCTGTCTTTACATAAGTCAAAAGTAGACGTTTTTGTTGCCTTGTCAGGGTGCGAGCAAGGACCCTATTGTTTGTGTACGTCCATTATATTTTTCAAATGAATCACTTATTCAGAGGCCTTAACGTGCCCAAAAACTCACCAGTTTTTCCACAAAATTTGAGTCCTGAGAAAATGTAAGTATAGGAGGTACTATTGAGGGTTTCGAATATTTTTACTGCCATGGATTTTGTTAGACATGGGGCTAGTGGATAAATGAGAAGTATCACATTAGTATTATTGATTGGTTTGCCAGAAAGGTTTGGTAGCACCCCCTACAATTAAAAACGATCTTAAAAAACACCCTTGCAGCAGGGAAGAACCTAGGACTTCAACATCTGATAGGCACATGTGCCAGGACAAGACCTAAAATATGTCTGCTGGGCCCATACATTAAGAGCAAAAAGAATTTCAGTATTTTAACTTTGAATCAAAAACTGCATAAAATAAGCCATTAAAAGAGCTCCTATGGGATTAAGTTCTTTCAGGGGATTACACCAATCCACTTGACTTTTGACATTTACATACAAAACACGTTGTAGGCATTTGTTGTTCAGCTCGTGTATAACTCCATGGACATGAACATGGCAGCTCCAGCAGTGATGGACATTTCAGCTTTTTATCTAGATCATCTGGCTCAGCTCAATGATCTGGTTGTTATTTTGCTTGCAAAAAGCTCTTAATTTGATACCATGTCAGTTTTTATGAAATATGTAATTTTCAGACATATTTTTTCATGTAATTTATTTAAATTATTTAATTTTATTATGTCAAACTGTGTTAATACTAGAATACTACTATTTAGTTTTTGTTTTAATCAGAAAAAAAAACATGTCTCACATTTGTCAAGACTCTAATTTGCTCCCAAATGTAAAGAAAAGGACAGTAATGGGGGGAAATGGCTCTTTAACGGGAGCTGGTTCTTTTTGATCAGGAAATAGTCAATTTCTGAAATGGCTTGTTTGTAACCAACTCTTCACTAACCAATAAACTGCTTCGAATGTACCCGTGTCTTTAGAGGTCACCTCTGAAAATCATGGCATGTAATGCCAAACATAAAACATTTGGTTGAGCCTCACCCACTGGTAAAGCCCAGTCAGCCCTGCATTACACACTTCGATCAGTTATCATCAGTATTGCTCTGTGTGTTCACATTGCATGTTGTGTCAAAATAACCCTTCATCAAAGAATTTTTGACAGGTTTTGTTCAACGAAAATGTCATGTGGTCTGCCAATAGCTCAACATACATCTCCCAGACAGGCACTAAAACCCATGGATCCATAAGGGTGTGAGGGTCCATTATTGTTGCTTCCTGCTGTAGTTTATTTCAATTTTACTTTCTTATTTTGTGGTGTAGTTTCTAAACTTAGTTGAAGAGCTCATAGTTTATTTTCATGTTACGTTCATTTTTTACCTCCTATCTGCATTATCATATAAAAGAAATATTTTCATTTTGGTAAATAACTAACAACTTTTGTAACAAGTCAGCTCAAACTTTTTGCTCAAAACATATTATATAATCTTAAAATTTGCAAAACCCATTCACACATGCACAAAAACCTTAATTTCCTGAATTTACCTGAGTAAGTTACATGTTTAAACTCAGACAGCAGTTTTTTCACTCAGAATTCATTCCACATCCACAGGAGGGTCGCATGTGTGAAAAGGGCCAGATAAATACCAAAAATATTAACAGACAGCAAAATATCATTAAATAGCAAATATCTATATTGAAAAACACAATATCACTTTCCACAATCAAACACTGCTGAATGGGTTTGGGCCTTTTTTATATAAAATTTAGTTAATTCATTATATCTCTGCAAATATGATACTCTCTCAACAAGTAATTTAAATGTGTAGCAACTGGTATCTTGAATAACACTTTGGCCATAGAGAGGTATAATTCATCCAGTCTTTTACTAAGTGTGGACAAAAATCCAGTTCTTATTTTGTCTATTTATACATGGTTTTCATTCAATTCACAGTGACAACTGATATATTTAGCTCTGTATCAGTGCAGTGATATTTGTGACAGATGTGACAGGTTGTTAGTATTAACAACAGAGTTTCAAAATCTACACTTTCCCAGTATTCCCAGGTTTCATAGGCTGGGGGTTTATTTCCCACCTTGCAAATGCCTACCCCAAACTATGATGCATTGCCAACTTTACCTTTGTGACAGACACAGTGGAGAAAAAACATTGCAGGGGCGTAATTGAGGCTTGAAACAGCAGCATGAATGGAGCTATCCAATATGGAGGAAAAAATAAGCCTTCAAACATTTAAATTGTCACTAAACCAGAATACATCAGTCATTTCAATTTACTTAAAAGTCGACATTCCTTGGAGTGCCAGTATGGCAGAACGGGTTGCAAAAGAGCACTTGTCATATTTTGAGGCTCTCCACTCATGCAGACAGCCTGGGTGTGAACTGATCTGAGAATCATTTCCCCTTCTCTCAACCCCCCTTTCAGTGTCTGTTCACTGTCTCTAAAATATCAATAAGAGCCAAAAAGGCCCAAAAATATATTTAAAAAAAAAAACTAGAAGTTCTCCGAGAGCACTGCCAAGGCATTTCTGACATTGTCAGGTAAGTTACTGTAAAAAAAATTGAAAACTGCCCTATATTAACAAACAAATGAAAAAATAACTGGATCCACATTAGGATTCAGATCACCACTAAAATCGAATCATTTTACCATAAACAACCACATCCCTGAAAATTTCATCCGAACCTTTTTTTGTTATCTTTTTTAACAGACAAATGCCGACATAAACCTATCTTTGTGTAACCTTTGTGGCAGAGGTAAACGAGGCAGTTGAGACAAACATGGTTTAATTGTACTGAAAGCCAGAAGTGGCTACAAGCCTCTTACTGGTCCAGAATGAATGTGACAGTCAGTCTCCAGTTCTTCTTGAAAAGCCCTGCCCCTCCCTGTCTCTTTTTATAAGATGTTACCCAGGTCGACTTTGCATTAATCCCAGGAATATATGAAATAGTTGATATGATGTGTTGGGTTACTGAACAGTGGCTCTCTTAAAAACATAATCGATGATCCCTGTTAACCCTTCCAACTCTAACAGTGCCCCTCAGCTGCAAAACATGCATTGTTGACTTATATCCCTATAACAGCAATGGGTCTTTATGGGGACAACTGTATCTGAAAGCTCACTCTTTTGTTGATCTTTGGAAAGTTTTACACCAAATATTTCCCTTCCAAAAAGGTTTGATCCTGCTATAAAATGCATTTTTTTTCAGAAATTTTATACTTGTGGAATCACAGACAATCGGATGTGCCCAAATCCTTCTTCTCTTGTTTTCTTTCTGGTACTGTCCAATCGGGAGCAGTCAAAGGTCACCAAGATGCAGGATGGCTACCTATCAGTTCTCAGAATAATCACAAAGGAAATATGTGATGTGAAAATGATGAAACATGTCCTTTTGTACCATTGAAGACAGAGACCGGGTTCAAAATCCAGGCAGACTAAAAATAATGGGAAAGGGCTTAGAGATTTAAGGGTTTAGTGGGGTGGGGTGGAGTTGGGGCCCACTGTAGTATCTTTCGTGAGGCCCAGAATTTCTCGTCACACCCCTGGTTGTTACTGAAGTGTTTTTTCGTATTCTTGCCCTAATATGTAATTGGCATCGTTATTTTGAGGATTTTTGTTTTGCCATGGTAGACGGGACAACAAATGATCCTTGTTTTAATGAATGAAGTATTTCTCAGTGACTCCTGTGGTGGAGTCCAGCTCCATGTTTTCCAGCGGCCTCTGTGTGTGAGTGAGAGCAGCGCAGCATGAAGCAGAAACAGAAACACTATGGCTGCCACTCTGTCTCTTACTCAGGTAACACTGTCTTACAACTCCAATATAACCTTACCAATACTTACAGGGCCTCTGTCCGCTACACCCGCTGACATTTCAACATTGTTTCTGAAACAATGTGGGCGGAAACGTGAACTTATTTCGGTCGTTGTCCCTCTTTTCGTAAGTTGAGTGCTGCTGTGACTGGGAAAAGTTTCTGCCTAATCTCTTTGGGGACTGCGTAAGGGCGTAGCTAGCTAGCTAGCCTGTTAGCTAACAGCTAGTTAGTGTGAAGTATTGTGCAGTTTTGGGGCTGCTTTGTTGAACTTCAGATAATCCTTGTTACGCTGCTTGGTCTCGTTTATGGTTGTGTGTGTGAAGTCACACTGGGTGCAGCCTCGTTTTGCTGTAGGCTAGTTTGTCCTGGACACAGAGATGTTAATACCAGACACTGATGTTTGGCTCTGTTGTGGCTTTACTGTCATATTTTCGCCGGGCTAACACTGATTTCCGCTTAGATACAGAAGGTTGAAGATATTATAACATTTGTTCGGATTTTTGTGCCTCTTATGGGGCTCCCTCAATTGTTGGACCGACCAATAGCCCATTTCCTTGCTCTTTTTTTTTTCTAGTAAACAGGCTGTCCAGGCTGGGTTTGTGCTTTCTCTGTGACCTTTCCGAGGTGGACATCATGAACCATTAGCCTGTTAGCCTCTGCACTTGTTTTGTGCCCACAGTGTTGCCTGAAAAATCTCTAAATAGAGTTGTGTGTGGTTTTGAAACTGCTAAGAGGAAGTACAATTGAAAAAGTACAAGCCAGTGTCTTTGTCACTAAACGTCAAACTGTTGCCAGCTTAATTAAACACTGTAATATGTTTGTTTGCACAGTAAATAAGTTATTTGGCAGGTAGCAGGCAGGTCCCACAGGTATGGTTCAGTCTGAGGTGTGTTACCTGAGACACTGTTTCCTCTCACAACAAACAGAAGCTGTCACACACCATCACGGTTTCTCAAGAATCTGTTTTCAGGAAATGTGCTGAAATCTGGAGCTTCTGGGGTATATAAAGAATTTCCCCTCAAGTTGTCTTTACAATGACCTGTAGTTACACCTTCTACCAGTTACATTAATGTGTTTTATTGTCTTGGTGATAGAAGTTGAAACACCTTTAGTCAAGAAAGGGTGTCAAAATTTTTGTTATTAAGATTGTAGGGGCCCACAATAAATTGGAGTTGAAGTGTTATTACAATATGTTCATCTGCAACAGACTTAGGAAAGTCTGAATTTATCATATTAATACATAGACCTCTCTTTGCATTCAGTTCGTTCTTATCCAGGGTGTCAAAATCTGCATGGTCAAATGAACACTACCAAAGTTATTACTAACTCTACTAAAGTATCTGCATGGGTCCACTCCACAGGTTTTTGTTTTAACTCTTTTGGGAAAGTTGGTAACTGAACAATAATCATGTGTAATTGTCTCTTTTTGGAGTTAAATTTGAGCACTCTAACTCTGACTATTGTTACTATGGATGAGCGCCTCCATGCAGTGTTGTGATCTTTTAGAGGATATTTTTGGCAGTTTAAGTGTTACCAACATATTCACACTTAAAGGTATTTGTTTTTATGTGTTTGCTTATGTGGTCCCGAGGTCTTACAAAAGTGGAATATTTACCACCCCCAGCACAGCAGTTGTGTTTTTTGCTGGCTGATTTTATGCTCTTTGACACAAACTGTTCATGATGAAACACTGCTGCAGTTTGCCTTTATTAACTCAATCAATCAATCTTTATTTGTATAGCCCCAATTCATAACAAGTGTTATCTCAAGACACTTTACAATAGAGCACAAAGCTCTTCATATTATGGATACACATATATGCATAGATACATATATACATATATAAAATACACATATACATATATATACAAATATATACATCCAACACCCAACATGAATCCATATAGCCAATCATGAACCCCTCCATCATGGCGGCAAGAAAAAACCTTCTGTTAAGCAGCAGGAAATCTTGAATGTGGACCCCAGTCTCATGATGAACAGCAAATCCACACGATGCTGTGTTGGGTGTGTGGGCAAAGGAAGGGAGGTAAGTGGAGACAAGTGGACTAAAGTAAGAACTAAAGTTAGTGACAGATCAATGGACCAATCATAGACCTGTCGTCGTCAAATTTGTTTCTGCTGCAAACAAATTTATTAGAGGTTAGCCCTTTGAGATGCTACAACTTGTTTTCAGGAGGGTCCTCATGTCTGTGTGGTTGTGGTGATAATTTTATAGAAGTATAATCAATGAAAGTCTTACTGAAAATAAGAATTTATGGTAGTGACGAACTCATGGGTGCCCAGACCACAAGTGCATCCCTACCATATTTGTCTCCGTTAAGTATAAATGTATTAATGGTAGACCTCTTGAGATGTGACATCTCATTTCCAAGAGGGATCTCATGTCCATGTGAACTGGAGATAGTTACTATAGACGTATCAACCATTGATAGAAAGATCATGCTAATATCTACATTAACAGCTATAATGATTATGAACTGGAATGAGATGGCCAAATATGTGTTATATCTGTAATTGTAGTTATTAAGGCTTCTTGACTCCACAGCAGCAGGCAGTCTCCACCGAGGATCCCAGGCCACCTAAAAGACAAGAGCCTAACTCAGTTCATTAATTGTGTACTGGATACATTTTTTCTAAATCTTCATCATGTTAATGTACATAAAGTTTAAGCAATCAGAATCAAATAACTAAGCTTTAAAAAATATTTGTTTTGGGTGTCTGGTTTGAGTTTTGTACCATAGCATCAGCTTACTGTGTTGGAGTGGCATATGTCTATGTAGGTTCTCAGTCATCCAGGACATGGTTATCCAATGATGATCTAAGTGACAACTGGACTGGTCCAGATTCATGAAGACCCTTTCTGCAAAAAGAGAGGAAGCCTTCAAGAATCTGAACCAGTCCAATTTCCATTGGATACAGTGGCTCGTCAGTGGAAATCAGCCACACTCAAGAAGAGACATATCAAAAATTGATTTTAAAAATAGAAACTTTTACCTGACAAAGCACAACTAGGTTCACAAGTCAGTGCTAAGGCTGTAGTAGCCATTTTGGGGTTGGGTGAGTAACATCCATTGGTGTTTAGTAAGGAGGGTGGGTTGGGATGATTGACACAAGTTGTCACATCCAGGTTCAGAGGTTGGAGTTAAAAGTTAAAAATGCTGCAGTTACACTTACAGATTTAAGTTATCAACACATCATTCTTACACTTATTTTTAAATCAAACTTCTTTTCATTTCCACTAAAAGTACATTGTCAGGGACTTTACTAACTCCAGAGTATGATTAACTCTGCACTTTATGGAAATTTACCAACACCAAGTTCAAACTCTTCTCAGTTTGCTGATTAGGAGTTCAAAGATGCGTTGGTTTAACATTGGTACTGTCTGCTGTCAACCTGGTTGACAGACATAAGCCCATCAACAAGTAATGTAGGATAAACAGAATTCCGCTGCCAGTGTTGTGTTAAGTCAGTTTAATGTGGGAAACTTAAACACCTAACCCCTGATTTAGAAAGAGTTTTTTATGAAGCAGCAGTCACCTGAGCAAACTCTGGTTTGTTTTTGTGGTCTGACATGAGACAAAATGTTGGTATTCAGGGAGACTCAAACTAATAAAGACAATGAAATAAAACATTGGGTAAATTTAATTGTTTATTTGAAAACTAATCATACTGTCTGTATGCGTCCTGATTTTTACAACCTGCATCTCTGATTTCATCTGTTTGAATGAGGCCTAGGTTTTATAAGTGTGCGTACATATTATTTATGTATAGTCAAATAAAAAGCTAGCAATGTATCAGCTACCTCAGAGTAATTTCCATGGTGTTGTGGCCAAAATTTTTTTCTAAGTTTATTAATCACACTTTATATAATTCTTAATATTGAACAATGTTATTAGTCTTTGTTTTTTCTTATCATGTAGCCTGAAGGAAATAGACTTTTAGTAAAAAATTTCAATTGAATGTTCTTGATTATTTAACATTTTGGCCCACTTTTCAATCCAAAGCCACCAACACACTACATCTGTTTAAAATATAATATGAATTTTTCTTATTGCAGTATAATGTATTCCACTAGAAAGAAGGATCAAAGGTGTTGTTGTTACCAGTTTCGTTCAGCTTTGTTCAGTTCTCTAAATATGTGTTTTTAAATGATACAATCTCTGTCACTGATGCGTTATATCCAAAGTGCCAGAGCCTTAAAAACATCCATCTCTTTGTGTGGCAGGTGCACTGGAGAGGAATGAGACCATGACGACAGAGAGCAAACTCCTGCACACTTTCTTAATGGCAAAAACACCGCCAGTGCATTTGTGCAGTTCAGACAGTGTACAGGACTTTGTTTTCAATTTTTGATAACTGAAACAAGATGTAACCCAGAATCAGGCTCCTAAATTAGCTGCTGTTAGTTTTATGGTGCAGATAACATTTTGCTATTTTTATTTTTACTGGTACAATTTTCATCATGACATGGCAAGCTAAAGCTACTTTGTCCTGTCAACCCACACATTGTGACTTTAATGTATATCTATCTGCTGTATGTTTGTTTGGACTTTCTGAGGGGGTGTGAGGGTTGTTTTTTTCAGTGCTCAATTAAAGAGTCACCAGTACAATGACTACAGTGTTACAGCCGCCAACAGCTCCAGGCGCACTATTGTGTGTCACAGAAAAGAAGTTGCATTGGCCCAAGAAAGATAAGAGTGTGTGTTAACAGTTATCTCGCTGTAAATTGGCAGTTGACATAGCTGACAGATAACTATGCAGATCACAGGCTGGGTTGTTCCTGGTAGTCTCTTGCACTTGAATCATGTGTGGAAGTCTATGACAACTGACATCCTGATAGATTTCTGCATTTCTCTTAATTCTGTCGATCATTATTGTTTTGTTTAATGTTACATGTTCAAACTCTGAAATGCAAAATCAGAAAATTGACTTATGATGGGATAAAGTTGTTGTAAACACGTAAAAAGACTGAAAGCTTCGTGCCATACGTAGTTGAAGCAGAGACTTTTTCTCCTCTTTCAGTCGTAGTTTTTTACTTATAGGGTTGTTTAGCTTGCTAGTAGTTCATTGATATTAGGGCAAGAAACTAGCCACCAGCCAAATGCTGGTGTTTGCATGCATGATTGGGTTAATATGCTTGACCTAACAACCACAGTTGCTTTTTTATTATCAGATTAAGGAAAAGTGATATGAAGATATGAATACTTATACCTGCTGAAAGTGCATTTGAAGTGCTGTTAAAAGTCCAGGATGATGAAAGGAAGCTGTTTGTAGTTTTGTTGTAAAGGTCTTTTAGTTCCTGTATTGTCCTACTTAACTACATTAACTTCCTTTGAAGTCATCACAGCTAAAGTTCCTTCCACTTATATTTACATAAGACCATTATTTTGAAGGAGAAAGATTAGGAAATGGAGAGTATTAGCAGTAGCACCTTAGCAAAACTCAGACCCTTGAAATACAAACTCAAGAGAAACATATCTTCGAATCACACTCAGAAACTGCATCGTTCGGAGGTCTAAACATCTGATTGCATGCATAATGATAAAGTAAAACTTTCAGATCAGATTTTGGTGGTGATCCGAATTAAGATGTAGATCACGGAATTGCTGATTCTTAAGATTTAGCCCAGCAATGGAACATAGCATTAAAGAGGAAAGGTGATGTAGGGTAGTAAGTATGACAGAGGGGAGCATTAGCTGTTGTCTGTAAAGTGACGCCATCCACTAACTGTCTAAAACTGACCATCATTACCCTTGAGAGTCTGACCTTAATGCTGAATTCAGCATGTAGCTTAGCAGAAACCCTGTGTACTGTTTTTGTGACTCATAGGAATTACTAAGGTGTTAGACAAACTGTGATTTTCCAGAAGAGTAAATGCCATTCAGGTAATTGCAGCAAAAAGCAGAAATTCATTGGTGTTTCCCAAACAATTGAGATAGTGCTGTATTGTGAGAATTGATCATTTAAACTTTTCAGATACTCAGGCATTTTATAAACTAAGTAAGATGTCTGTTAACTGAGACATATCGCATATTGCCTTTATTTTTTTCAGTCCTAGTCTAATATTCTCCCTTAAATGTCTACCGATGCAGTAAAAGAGATGCTCCCAGTGACAAAGAGCAGAAGAAGCAAAAGCATTGTGTTATTTTCTTTCTTGTGGTGATACTGAACTAGAACATGGTGTAGGATTTTGTCTTAAAAAAAACATGAAGCATTATTTGTTAAAGGTGAGAGACGTCATAGCAGTGGAGGCCAAAGTGCTTCTGTCAGTAAATTGATTATCTCCGATGAATGTGTACTAGGGCATGAATAGTTGTCCAGTCAGATTGCCTAACTGAGCTTTAGACCCTTTTCTGAACTGTTGATAGAAAGCAGGATGGATCCATGCTTTCATGTTGTTCATGTCAAATTCTGACCCTCCCACCTGAATGTCACCACAGAGACTCATC
This sequence comes from Cetoscarus ocellatus, assembly GCA_037902135.1. NCBI lineage: Eukaryota > Metazoa > Chordata > Actinopteri > Labriformes > Labridae > Cetoscarus > Cetoscarus ocellatus. The sequence goes on from JBAMNC010000601.1 coordinate 169,971, forward strand.
AGACGAAGAGAGATTTTCCAATCTTCTATTGTCTAGTTCTGGTGATTCAACATGTGTGTTCAGAAATAGTTTTCTGCATACTTTTGTTGTAATGAGTGTATTTTTGTTACTGTTGCCTTTCTATCATTTCAACCACTCTGGTCATTCTCCTCTAATCTCTGCCCCCAACACAGCATTTTGACCCTGTGAACTCGATTCACTGTAATTTTTTTTTTATCCGACCATTCCCTGTAAAACATACACATGGGTGTGTGTGAGTATCTTGGTAGATTAGCAGTTTCTGTAATACTCAGACCAGCCCATCTGGCACCTAAAACCACTGCACATTCAAAGTTCCACAAATTATCGTACTTCCCCGTTCTGATGCTAAGTTTTACTTCAGCAGAAGGCCCTGACCATGTCTACATGCTTAAATACATTTAATTGCTGCCATGAGATTGGCTGATCAACTACTTTCATTTACCTTACCAGCAGTTAATAACGTAGCTATTGAGTTTGTCTGTTTTTATGTGTGGCTAATATGTCCCCATTCATTTTACTCCACTGCTTATAGCAGGCCAGACAAATTCAAATGGGGTGGTGCAGGGATGATGTATTTTTGTAGGCAAACATGGAAGTTAGCAACATGCTGGTTCACTGGATTTTTCCATTGTGTTTTTGGATAATTGCTGACGATAAGGTCTGTGATGAATAAAAAAATCATACTTGCATGTTTTGTTCTTTGTGATGATAATCTTGACAAAGGAACCTGACTTTTTGATTATGTGATTTAGCATAATTAGCCAGAGTAACAAGCTGTTATTAAGTTACCCTGGAACTGCACCAAAGCATTTCAACTTAGAAGGAGTTGCAATTTTTTTCAATCAATCAGTCATTCAGTCAATCTTTATTTGTAAAGTGCCAATCCCTAGCAAGTGTTATCTCAAGACACTTTACAGTAGATCAGGCTGAAGCTATACTCGTCATTTTATAGATAAACACACTTGCACACATAAACATATACAGTATATATTTAAATATATATGTGCTACTACCTCCAAGATCTGGAAATATTACCCCTAGATTTCTATCAGTTGTATTTAGTGCCAGGCTAATGCCATCAAGGGCAGTTATATTATTAGAAAGGGTTACTCTAAGGTGTCATATGCTCAGCACAATAACCTCTGTCTTGTCTGAGTTAAAAAGAAGAAAATTTCTTGCCACCCAGATCCTAATGTCCATTAGACATGCTTCTAGTTTAGATAACTGGTTTGTTTCATCTGGCTTCATTGGTACGTACAGTTGAGCATCGTCAGCATAACAGTGAAAATGAATGGAGTTTGTCCTCATGACATGACATATTCGCATAGACCTGTATTGTCTCCCACTAAGCCCTGCCCTCTTGAAAATGTCTCACTCTTTGCAAACATTAAACACATTTATAAGAGTAGCTTAATTTAACTTAACATGTAAAATACCGAATGTTGCAGTGAGCTGTCTCCTTTAAATGATAGGGCTCACAGCAGTGGGAGACAGTGGTGAGCATGCACATAAAGTTAATAATATCCATGCAACTTACCTGTGATTCTGCTGCCAGGGTGACAATATTTGATTACTAAGTCAACTAATCATGCACATTTTCACTCTGTATTGCCTCATAATCTGTTAGCTTTCGTAAGTTGTGTAGTTTACGTAAGAAGTAAAATGTCTGTGACTTCTTTAACCTGAAACCGACCACACAAAAGATTTTTAGCGCTAAGATGAAATGTTGCACAACTTTTTTAAAGTAGTGATCAAAGTCAGTGTGCTCGTTTTTCACAAGCAGATGTTTTTTTGAACAATGCAGCTGTTGTAGTCGGTGGTAGTGCTAAGTATCAAGAACACTAAATTTAACCATATTGGTTGAAATCTGTGTCCTCTGTTCTCCATCTGTAATGGATCAGGCCTTTTTGGACAGCTATCTTGGCTCAGATGATGAAGTACTTATTGTAGCCAGTAAGCTGTAAAACTGAATCTGCAGAATAGAGAGAGCTCTTTAAATGTGTTTTTAGATCTCTGTTAGGTTGTTTTAGATTTTAATGCATAGACTGAAAAGCTCAAACAAGCAGCCAGAAGTCTGGCTGTTGTCTTCAGAGATGCTTAGTTTTGAAGATATTTATTTTTTCTGTATATTTTGTTTCTTTTCAGCTTTCCAGTGGAAACCCCATCTATGACAAGTACTATCGACAGGTATGCACAAACATCCTCCTCCAAACTGATAAGATTGTGTAAGGATTATGCTGAGGTTTCTTAAATGAATTACAGTATCTTATACACCTTTTCAACAATTGTGTTTCATTTATTTCTCAGTTGGAAAATAAGTTGAGCAAATTATCTAGATTATTTGACTGTGTTGTGTTACAAATTGCACTGGATTGGAAACGACTGAAGTGAAGACAGAAATAGATGGAGAAATATTTAGATATTTTTTTGTCTAAATGTGCTTACCCTTTAACTTAGTGGCTCTTTACTGGGGCCCCAAAATGGATAGCAGAGCTGTTTTAGTGTATAGCAGAGCTGTATGTGAATAAATATCTTTTTATTTTATTGTTTTGACTTGGTAATTACTACATTTTGTTCTTTCCTTTCTTCATTCTGTTATGTTTTGTTCAATTTGAGGTCTAAACTAAATCATTTTTTGTTGTGTAAATTTGACTACTAGAATATTTTTTTAAATAATGGTTGGTTCGGTTCGCAGGGTAGACAAGTTGAGAATAACTGCTTCAAACTCACTGTATTTGATTTTTTTAATAAGCTGTAGTGTTACAGTGAACAGTGATCTCTCTTCCCTCCTATCAGCTCCAGTTTCTGTGCTCACCAAAGGAAGTCTCTTTATGAATTAATAATGTTTCCCTTTGCCCAACATGTCAGGGGAGCTCTCTCTGAGCCTCATGAAAGACTGTGCACGGATCCAATGTCAGGCTAATCCACTGCCAAAGAAATAGCTTTGGTTTATTATCAGTATTGATTTAAGGGCTCTCTTATAGACAGAAAAATTCTTACATGTTTGAGCTCTTTGTTTGCTTCTCTTTTCTTGTTAATAATATACTAAAAGCCCTTTTTCCAGTGTTGTAGTTGAAATCATTTAGCTAATATGAAATTCAGGGCCTTTGTTAGCAGAAAAGATGTATTATTGATGTCTCCCAGATGATCCAAGCTCTAATCAAATTGTCTCTGGGTGCATGTTTTCGTCTGTTTGTGTAGGCCGACCCGACAGGCAGTGGGCGAGTGGCAGCAGCAGATGCGGCGCTGTTCTTAAAGAGGTCGGGTTTGGCTGACTTGGTCTTGGGGAAGGTGAGAAAATGTCAGATGCGTGCAGCAGCAGTGCTCCTCCTTCATCTTATTATTTAATATGTTGATGGTGACAAATGTGCAAACTTTGTCCGCCTCCACAGATCTGGGATTTGGCAGACTCTGAACGTAAAGGTTCTCTAAACAAACAGGTAAAAAAAAAATACACTGCAAAGATCCATCAAAGGTATTTTTTCTTAAACGTGAATGAATTGTTCAGATCTCATGATTTTAATCACACACTGTACCTCTGATCTCCACAGCAATTCTTTGTAGCCCTGCGGTTGGTGGCCTGTGCACAAAATGGTCTGGAGGTGGCACTCAAGAGCCTTAATGTGGCTGTTCCTCCACCCAAATTTGTAAGTCATCTCCTGGATTTTTAAACACATATTCATCTTCATCTTCATCTTTTGATAGACATGAATACTGCTTATGATTATTTTAGCTGAACCCTGTTTAAAAAGAGATCAATAATCACAGTGTTTTGTTTGTCTCCCAGCATGACACAAGCAGCCCGCTGCTGGCAGGAGGCGTGGCTGTTGATGTCCCTTGGGTTGTCAAGGTGAGGTGTATGAAACTTTTTGTTTTTCTCTCTGGGATCTCTTAAGCTTTAGTTTAAAGTCAAGAAGTCATATTTTAATATTCGTTTTTTCTCATCAAACTCTTAAAAAACAATGTAACAAGTAAAGAATGCTTATGAAGTATAATACAAATTTTATGATTTATCCATAAAATATCAAATAAATTAAGCAAGTTCTCATGGGACACAGGTGTTTTCAGCAATAAAGACACTGGAGATGACACATTTTCAAAGACCAACATTTTCATTTTTAAACCCACAACAGAGGCTGTAACAGCAAAAGCAAAGAACAATAATTTTATTATTTTAACTGGGTACAAGTCTAAAATAAATTTTTCTTTGCTCACTTAACACTTGCATCTGTTGACCCAGATGTTTAAAAAAGTGACACATAAAGCATTGTGTTCAAAAATGGGTGCACCAGAAAAGGGCCATAAAATTGCTTCAGGGGTTTAAAATTTAATGTTTTTTCTTGTGTGTATTATTTGATGTCTGAGCCCCTACTTAGGAGCTCTGGCTAACTTTGGAGAGTTCATTTTCACAAATGAGTATTTTATGAGAAGTCATGATTGTGTTGTATACCTGTTTTAAACTTATTTTGTGGATAAATGAATTAAATTGAAATGAATTTGATTTTACTTAAAACAATTTCACTGCCTCAGATATTTTTACCAATGTCATTCTTGTTCATAAATAGTGTATTTACTTATATATACATTAGATTGTAATTAGGTTTATTCACTTATAAAATAATACAAAAAGGATTTATATTCCATCTACCTGTCTTGAAAATATTTTAAGTGACACAGTCAGGGACATGTCATTGATATTTGACTTGATCAATTTTGATGCATTTTTATGTTTTTGAGCAGTGTCAGCTTAAAAAAATCACACCTAATGCAATACACAAAAGTGGACCCAGCAAAATGGTGCCATATTATTAATTTCTACTTTACTGCAAAGATATTACAATTAACATCATTCCTGTTCAGCAATTAAAAACACTAGATTTATTTTCTGAATATTAACCATCTAAGTACATATTTGTATGCCTTTTATCTCTCGAGATATAAAACCAAAAAAATCCTATTCACAAAGTGCTAGAAGGAGAAATTTTTGTGCAGTAAACAGAGTCTAAAACATGTCAGTGATTGTCAGCAAAAATGATTCTGGTGCATATTATACTTTTAGATCTGTATCAGCATAAAGAAGGATGCCTGATGTAAATTTTAAAGAGGTAACCTGAGCCCCATTTACACATGCAGGACAACCCTCGAAATAATACTTTCTTGGTAATATTAGGGTTACATATGTGAACAGGCTGAGGACAATTGCATTGTTTTGCCCCATGTACAAAATGAGAAAGTGAGGTGATCTGCTGGAAAATTATGAGAAGTCCACATTTGAATCCAAGCTTGAAAATGTAAAACATGGCATAATACATAACTTGTTATGTAGGGACCAATAGGGCAAGAAGGTTAAGAACAAATTTCTTGGTGTTGTTTTTTGGCATTAGCACAATTAGGTTACAGAAGTTGCATGAAGAATGCCACATATAAAAACATAATCTTGTTCATGAAACCACTGCTCATTTTTTTTCTCCTTCAGCCCGAGGAGAAGATGAAGTTTGACTCCATCTTTGAAAGTTTGGGTCCAGTAGGAGGGATTTTAACAGGAGACAAAGTCAAACCAGTCCTGCTAAACTCTAAACTACCAGTGGACATCCTCGGCAGGGTATGGACTCCAACCGTAAACTTCATAATACTAACCATTTTTTTCAGATTGCACATGAGAAGTGTTTATTTAGCAAGCACATGTCACTGTTTGTATTAACATCTCCCACCAAAACAAATATTTTTTACACTTTTATTTGTGTGGAATGGTGTAAAGTAATGTAAAAGAAGCCGTACAAAGCAGAAAGCTTTAACAAGGATGTGAAACCAAATGTAGATTTAATGGAAAAGGAAGTCACAGAGGAAGTGAAACTGCTTGTGAGTTGGGATTTTTACATAAAACTTTGTCATGTTATTTTTTTAATGATGCATGCTGAACATAATATCTGTGTGTGTCTGAAGGTTTGGGAGCTCAGTGACATCGACAGAGACGGCATGTTGGATAAAGATGAATTTTCAGTGGTAAGAGATGTGCTAAAAGTGCAGGTTGAATGAAAGCACAGAGGTTGCACTTTATATTTGCAGTTCATTTCATCTTTGTTAAACTTTTTGATTCAGATATGTAATGTGTAGTCTGTCTGGTGACCCAGGGACTATAAAGCAGTAATTGTTTCTGCAAAATCTTTAATGGAGCGTTACAAAATGTATTTGACAAAAAGGAAATGGAAACAAAATATCCTTTAAAAAAGCATACATTTTGTAGCTATCCCACTGAAAAAAAGTAGGTTGGTTTAATTTTATTTTTGCTTGTTAAATTAGATATCATTTAATCTTTCGAATTTAAGAATAGACAATTTGGTGCGATACCTTCATTTAGTCTATATTTTTCTTATTAAATTACTTTTTCTTTTTTACTCATGAGAGTTGTTGTATTGAAACTATCCTACGATTTGAAACAGTGTGGCTCTCAGGCTGTGAAATAAATTTCAAGTGTTCATCTTGGTTGCTTACATTTCTCACATTGGATATAGTGATTGTTTAATAGCATTGAGCAAAAAGTGCGGTTTATTTATTCATTTAGGAGGATGGGAATTTTGTATTTTTGAGATTTGGATAATTTGGCTCAGCTCAGTAGTAAGAACCTGTTGGTTTTCAAACAGTTCCTTGTGTTACAGTTTTGGGTTTCTTGTGTCTGCCAATGAATAAAAATGAAAAAGAAGTTAACTGTCTTCTAAAAATGGAGCCACTCCCCATCAGTCACATACAAGAGTTGGCTTTAGAAATGGCCCACATGTTTTATTTGTAAATTTTGTATCTGTTGCGTTTCATGATATTTTATTACAAAATGAAGGAGTGAAAGAGCTTTTAGCCCAAGGCTTTTTACACAGTTCATTTCACTTCTTTACACAAAGCATACAGGGAGGCAACAAGTGAGTTCTGATTGCAGGTTGTCACCAAAGATCCATTAAGTAATCATTGTGCAATCTCACACTGTCAGCTTATCTGAATGTCTGAAACGGATGTTAATATGAGCTAATGCTTGTACAAACAGGACCTTAGATGGTTTCCCATTGTGTTGATTTGTCTGCACAACCCATAACCTTTTTGTGTGCTTTATTTTACATGCAACCATGAAGACATGGAATTTAATTCAGGCAGTTCAAAGAACTCTGAAGATTCATTAATTACAGGATGGTAATTGGCCTTAATCATTGATTTTCCTGCCCTTTCCCAGGCAATGTATCTGGTGTACAGAGCACTGGAGGGGGAGCCTGTTCCCATGTCCCTACCACCTCCCTTGGTGCCACCCTCAAAGAGGAAAAAACCCTCCATGCCTCCTGTGATGCCCCTGTTACCCTCGCCCCCCTCAGTCAAAGACAGTCGCTCCTCCCACTCTGCCTCTAAAATCATGCCCCACCCCCCTAAACCCGCCCCAGCTCCTGCCCCAACACCAGCAGCTGCCCCTGTGAGTACCTGACCAACCTCTCCTGTTCCTGCAGTACCTCAAAATTGTTCTGTGTTTAATATTTATTATCAGATAGCTTCTACAAGAAAGATTTAAAATGATTTCAGAGTGGCTAGTTCAGTGTGTTTTTCAAAAGAGAAAGACAAAAGGCTATATGCTTGTAAGTATCTTTTGTGCAGAGGTTGCTTTCATCTCATAATGTTGCGTTTAATTACACTTACACTTAAGCGTATGTGTTGGTAGTTACAAGTGTTTCTTTCCTGCGCAGTGGGTTGTGTCGCCCGCAGACAAAGCAAAGTACGATGAGCTTTTCAGCAAGACAGACAGTGACATGGATGGACTTGTGTCTGGACCTGAAGTTAGAGATATCTTCCTTAAGACGGGGCTGCCTTCTGCTACACTTGCACGAATCTGGTAAGTAGGGACAGTATGGTTATTTCCTCTTCCAAAAAACAGGTTAGCTATATCATACACACTCAAGTGAACCGCTTGTTAATGGAACAATTTCACAATACCAAAAAAGTTCAACAGAATGCTGACAAATTTAGCAACCACCTCAGTTGTACATGTAAAAATGACTGGACAAGTAAAAGTCACTTAGCTTGTTTTGAATTGTTACCTCCGCTAAGGAGGTTATGTTTTTGCTATCGTTGGTTAGTTTGTTAGTTTGTTTGTCTGTTTGTCTATTTGTTTGTGTTCAAGATAACTTGAAAAGTTATGAACAGATTTGGATGAAATTTTCAGGAATTGTGTGGAATGGGAAAAGGAAGAAATTATTAGATTTTGAGACTGATCCGGATCACCATCCGGATCCAGGAATTTTTTAAAGGATTCTTAAACATTGCCAGAGAGGATGATTTTCACCAAAGTGGACTGAAGCTGCTTGCCAGAGGTCTTTGCTGTCTGAGTGCTTTTCTAATTACTGTTAATGGAATAATATATTTAATTGAATTGTGCACAGACTCGAAATTTAAAAAAAGTTGTAAAACAAATAAAAAGATATTTCTGACTGACACATGTAGCTGGTGATGTTTAAATAAATAATTTTTGAACTATTGTAGCTTAATTGTGCACTCAATGTTTAAAATGAAATTTTACAGTTTGAGGGACACTTTGATTTCTGTGTATGTGCTTGCTTGAAAGTGCTTAAAATTGTAATATAGGAAACAAAGTGTACACAATTTTAGACATGAAACTTGTTTTGCTTCCCTGTATTTGTCATTCCTCTACACACTGCTTTCAAAGAAAGCACTCTGGTTGTTTATCCCCTAATGTCAGCTATTTTAACCATCAGGTTCAACGGATCACTTTGGGGACATGTACCTTTTGTGTTAAAGTTTTTTTTTTTTCACTGTTAATCCATTTGATATGTAACCTGAAAGAAACAAGCTTTTTTTATTTAAAACCTATTTTGGATTTGAACATCTGTAATGACAGGCCTGTAGTGCTCGATATAATCAAAATAATGCTTTTAACCCACTGATGCCAGAAGGAGCCATTTAACTCAATCATAAATGGGATTTTAAGTCATATGGCTTTCAAAGCATAAAAATAGAAAATGCCTTCACTATGCATGCCAGGCTGAAAATTTTTAGTTTAGTTGTTTGTGTGCTGAATTTTTTTGTATTTGTAGTCTGTAGTTTTGCTTTTTTTCCAGCAGCCCTGGATCTTTGTAGCATCCCAGGGATAAATCACAAAATTAAGCCAAAAACAAATAATTCTCTGAAGGATGGCACAGCCCCCAAAAAATTGTACCTAAGTCAGTTTAGTTGATAATCACTGACATGTCCAAGATTGTGTTAATCCAAACAAAGATTTCCCTTTCAGCATTTTGTAAATGGGCAATAATTATTATTATTGTGAAAGAAGGTATAAACATCTAAGAGTATATAATTTTTTTAAGGCATCCACATTCTGATGCAATGGGCTAAGTTAGCTCTGCTGACATACTGCAGCATAGTGAAGGACCAAAATTAGTTTTGTGAGAAATCACAACATTTCCCGGACTGTGTCAGTCCAAAACAAGACTTCTGCTCCAACAATATGAAATGTGGATTTTTGTTTTTCATAAAATTGTCGGTGCATCATATACTCAAACCAGCATATCAAGGTTTATGGTCTTGTATCCATTTAGTAGTAGGACTTGAGTTGGTTTGAATAGTTAACGCAGTTAAAGTTGAAAATATTACAGTTACATAATAGTTTTGCTGTACTTTTCTGGTGCATGGCTATTTTAATGTGATATGAGAGTTAATATGATATTGAAGGGAAATAATAATTTTTAGTATTTATATCTTGGTACTAATCTTAAATTGAGAAAAGTTGCTGGGAAAATGTGTGAATAAACCTTAAAAGTGCAAAAAAGTGACTGAATTTGACCCTTAAAAGGTTTCAGACCCTGTGTAGAGGTAGAGAATATTCAAAGCAGAACAGTACATGCTGACCAATTGTTCCATGAAACGTCACCTCTTATGGATTTTAAGCTCCACTGATCATTCCGTGACTGTCCTGTTAATTGATTTCTGTCTACCAGCAAATCTGATGATCAGTATGGCTATCAAAAATAGTCGCTGTAGCCTGAGGTGTCAGTCGTCACTCTCTTATATAACTTGTCTGTTTGTGTTCTCAGGGAGCTTTGTGACATTGGAGACATCGGGAAACTGACGCGCGAGCAGTTTGCCCTCGCACTTTATCTGATCAATCAGAAGCTGACCAAAGGCCTGGATCCTCCGCAGAGTCTCTCCCCAGAGATGATCCCTCCGTCTGACAGACTCAATATTAAACAGGTAAATCGATGAGAGTGCTTGGGTATATAAATAACAACCAGGGATGACTTAAACTTTTTTCTTCCGTCAGTCCAACTCCAAGATGTGCTTGATGGTGCAGAGAGTAAGCATTTTTTTTACTCACAGTTACAAATAGGGATGCACAACGTTATCAGCTCAATATCAGCATTGGCAGATTACTGCTTAAAAAGTTGAATTACACTATCAGCAGATATTGAAATGTCTGCCAATATTTACCATGGATATAGCAGCCATATGTTTTGGCCATGTATATCTCAATATCAGCTGAAAAATCTGCAGAATGTAAAAACTAACAGTAATGTTTCACCTTTTCATTGTTGATTGTCAACATGTTAAAATCAGTAGTATCATTTTTTTACAGAATGAAATGTTTTTCCTGCATCACATTTTTTTAACACAAATAAAATCACACTGAAAGGAACAGATACATTTTAGTAAAGTGGAGACTGCATACTCTTTACGAAAATGACGAGTATTGGTCTTGGTTTCAGGGATTGTAAATTCAGAAATATTGGCATATTGGATATCAACAAAAGTCCAATATTGTACATCCCTAATTAAAAATCTCATACTGGATCATCATCATTTTATCACTCTTAGGAAGTAACAGTGGTAGCCATGATTGTAAAAGCTGGGTAGTTGGAGGAATTATTGCTCATTTTGAATGCTGTCTCTTCATAGTTGGCCTTCAAATACTACATTTTGAAATTTTAAATAAGTTAGAAATGGCAAATATAAAAATCCCTAAAACCATTGCAGTTCATATTTGCTTGTTTTATTACAATTGCATTAGTGCACAGTGTCTCAGCAGACAAGAATGAGATAAAATGTTCATGCTGGACATGTGTCTTTTCTCTCCATACTGTTAAAAATTACAGAAATTGCTCTTCACAATATATATTATTTGTGGTCATGTTTTTTTGTTTTGTCATGTTAATGTTATTGAGGCCATGTTTTGTTACTAAAGAAGGACAGAAAACTGGTGTATAATAGAACTGTTTGGAGGACCTCAAGGAAAGCTAAGGCAACATCTAATTGTTCCATGGCGTAGTTAATCCAAGGAGACGTTAGGTTCATCTTTACCAGCAGGTTATAATTTCCAAACAAACCCTGGTGTGATATTTTCACTTCATTTAACTAGTTAGTGAAAAGCGTATAGCACAGTGCTTTTTTTTGTCTAATTGTGCCTAAAGAGGCAAAGATCTAAACTAAATTGTTTATTGTAATTTATTAATCCATTGTAGGGCTTTATGACAGTAGATACACCAGGAAGAGAGGCGTTGTCATGCAGCAACAGGACAGATTTTAACCTTGACCAGCCATGTTCAGAATAAAAAGCCTGTGTACATGTAGCACATGGTAATACTTTGATTTATAGCCAATGTAAAATAACAGTGATGTTAGTTGTTGAATCATCAACAGTATCATGAGGTGATTTAACAGACCAATGAAATGATCCCCACTTATGGACAAAGAAAGCATGAAGTTACCATACCAATGTAATCTATCTACCAAAAACACAAACAACACACAGTGGGTAAGATCCTCTGCACCTCCTAAAAAAATAAAGTATGTTCTTCCGAAAAGATGCTTCTTTACAACCACATTTTATAGGGAAATTTACACCTCTTTTGAAAGAGATGTAAAAATTACATTGTAACTTAGGTCTATGCTGAAAGTATCTCAGCTGCTGTAATATCGAAAATGCTACTAGAGCATAAAGGCCATCTTAAGTGCAGACTTGGCTTTCTTTTCGCTTGAACTTGTGCATAGCTGGTGCGATCATAATGCTTTGTAATTCATCATTTTGTCACCATTTTGTTCTTTTCCAGAACAACTTGGCTAATCTTGCAGCTGACTTTTCAGCCATCAAAGAGTTGGACTCACTCAGCAATGAGATTGTTGAACTGCAGAGGTATGCTTTTCTCCTCATAAATTTTAAAATGTTGAAAGTTTTCCATTTTCTCTTTGAAGCCATGTGGTGCAGGGAAGCAGATACAGGCAGCCTAAAGATGTCATTGACTGACCAATCAGACATCACCAAATAGAGAGATACAGGAAGGGGCTGCTTCATGATGAAAAAGTTACATCCAGGATTTTTGCATACAGCTGTATGTAACGTTTTCTGATATTGCAGTACATTTGGACTGATTCTACAAAGAAAAGGTATAGAAGCAATGTGATCAGCTAAATCATAATTAGTGTAAAAAATATAATATTAATCACTTTCCATTTTACGGCTGAAAGATGAATGATTTACAGAGTTTGCCATATCCGCACAGAGGTGTATAAGTTGTTTCTGCTTTGAAGAAAAGATCTTATTCATAAAAAAGGGCCTAACTGATATAGAGACACAAATGACTACATGCAGAGAAAGGCAGACAAATAACTAAAGAGGGAGATTCCTATTTGATTAACATCACTATTTTTATGATTGTTTTACGTGGTTACCTCTGTGATTCAAAACTTGGAAAGTTAAGAAAAGATAAAGGGAAAGTGCTGAACAACTTTGGGAGCCAAATCAAGAACTGAATAACTGGCCCATAAACACATTTAGGATAAAAGCATCATGTGAAATTACATTTAGTCTTATCATTTAATAAATTAGACGGGGCTTTAACTTTGATACACGCCGCTGAAGTCTCACTGCCTTATGTTTAGGCCCTGGACATATTGACAGGCAGGGAGCATACCTGCACTGAATGAGCCCTGGCACACAAATAGGTGGAAACTCAAGGTGTTTCTCAAAGCACATGTACTTTTATTTTGTCTCTAGAATGAAATGTCTCCTTCACGACTTGAAAGTTAAACAATTTCATCCACGATGCATCATCATCAAAAATATGAGCATGTTTATTCATCATGCTCAGGCTCAGCTCCAAAGAGTAGACAAGCAGGGCTATGAGAGGAGGGAGGGGCAGCACTTCATCCACACATGACACAATGAGCATGGCATGCAGCACTGTTATCGTCTAATAAAGATTATTGTGGGGTTTTTTTTCGGAGGCCAAAATCATAACTGATCAAATTAAATTGAAAAACAGTGTTGTATTAAAATCTGAGGGTTGTCTGTTGTATCCTGCGCTGACCAGCGGGAGACTGTATTTTGCCTGGCTGATTGATTTTGTCACAGGTTCAAGTCTGTAGGTTGAAATCACTCTCACAGTCTCTTTTCCAACACGTACACCCACAGCCCTTGAAAATGGTAAACAACACTTACATTTTTTGCTACAGACTACTAAACACAGCAGATGTTTCAATTGCTTAGTTCTGCAGTTTCAGTTTGACTGCAATATAGAGGAAGATGATCCATTATGTATGTAAAATAGACTGCTTGTATTCACTACCTGTCTAAATAAAGCATTTCTTAAGTATCATTTTTCACTTTGCAGGAGACATTAGAAGTTTATTGAATATTTACTTTTGTTTTGAAATCAGGAAAGAGGGTAATTTAGGATTGAATCACTTAGTTTTGCTCTAATCCTTCTCTTATATCAAATTCTAAGTGTAACAGCTGTAGCAAGTTTTCTTTGCTCTGCTTTTAGAGTTTCTCTGATCCGATAATTTTTTTTCCATTTCCTCTTTAAAGTTGGATGCTCATAACTTTTTTTTACATGCACTGTTTGTCGAAGAGATAATTAAATGCTGTTGACATTTTTCATGGATTTTTGTTTCTTAACTGTCAGAGAAGTCCTCAATAATGAAAACTGAAAGTGAGAAGTGAGAAATTAGCCTTCCACCTCAACCCTCCTACCTTAAATACACAAAGACACGCACAGATGCAATGACAGCTGTGCATACAGATGTGTACTGTAGATAGGGGAGCTCAGCAAGATGAATAGAAAATAAAACTGACAGAGATCAGAGCTTCAGATGGTCAGTTCCAGAGGAGAGAAGCTCGAAAAGATGATTCATATTTGCAGTTGCTTCAAATTGTGGCAGCAGCCTTCTGCTCACAGTGAAGACAGACGAGAAGATGATGATAGGTAAGTGTTGGAGAGGGGGAATGATACTGAGGTGGTGTTAATTTGATATTTCCCGGTTGAAGATACACGCTTATCAAGGGGATTGTGTGAAGAGAGGCGGAGTATAAAAATAGCTGTGGTGATTTTTTAAATGCTGTTTAAACAGATGGCGAGGTATGTGCACATATTTTTGGTTGGTACTTTTTTGTACCTCAGTCAACAAAGTGTTTTGAACAGAGACAATGACTGTTTTCATGAATATGACACAAGAAATGAATCTATTGCATACTTTAAGCAAACTGTAAGTGTTATCATAACTGAAACAAGCTAGAGTGAACTGTGTGTTACTCGTATCTATGACCACCTTCCTTTCTGCCTAATCAGAGGCATTTATGCTGATGAGAAAACAATTAACCAGCTTGGTGAAATTACATTAAAATTTGAAGAGTTTGATCAAATATAAGAGGACTAAGTAATAAAAAGTGAGATTGTAGCACCGGTGTGTTAGTCTTCAGTCTTCTCTGTAACAAATTCATTTGGTCTAATGCCAAGATCAGATTACATTAGAGCTGTGCATCTTCTCTAGTCTAATGTGATTAAGAATATTAGGTAAACAATTCAGTATGATTCCATATCATGATGCATCACTATGAATGCAGTGAGTAGTGTCTTAAATTTTCCATATCACTGCGTCAGGCTAATTTTTAGATAAAAAAATACAAGCAGTCAGATAACTATGAACTCCTTTTATTAGTTAGAAAGGGGTTTGGGATCAACTGCCACAAAAATGTATTTTCATTGGAAACCAAAATAGATATATCTCATATGTCTCTTTCTGTACTTCATTTCTTTCACAGAACCAAAACTGATAGCAAGATTAAGTAATTATTTACTGTCTCGTCATCGATTCATCTTCATCTACGTCCACACCACAATGCATCGATTAAAAGATATTTTTTTTTGGCACACCTAGAATTCATGATTTTCTTTTTGTTGGTTATGACAGTGACAATGTCAGATTGGGCAACCACCAAGCCATAAAATTTATGCTGTGACTTTGTTCAGCAAGCATGACAGATTAAAACTGACTGCATCTATCAACTGACATGATGATGTTAGAAGAAGGGCAGACACTGAAGACAGCAAACAGACAAACACACTGTATTTTGGAGTGCTATAGTTTTGTTTGAAGTTATGATGAATGATATGTTAGCTTAATAAATACAAGCAGGCATTCACCAAGGTACTCAGGGGCCCCTGCTGTTGCTCTCCATCATTTGTCTTTATAGTCTGGTGGTAGCTCCTCTACAACATATCTCACAGGCACAGATGTTTTTTTTCAGAGCTTTACTGAACTTAATGTCCATCTTGTTGCTCTCAAGGCACCAACATTGACCTATTCACATCCGTGACTGTCACATAAGCAGAGCTGCCATTGGTCATTGTCTGACTAGGGATGGGAATTGGTAAGATTTTATTGATACCAATTCCATTAACGCTTTTGATTATCAATCCAGTTCTTGAATGATTCCTGTTGATTTCCTTTGTGGAAAAAGTAGACCCACATAGAGTTTTCAGGGGCAACAATGTCAGACACAGGGCACTCCTGACATTTAGTGCCAGGCTGCATAGATAAATGCTTCTGCAGATTGCTGTGCCTCAACTTACTGAAAGTTGTGCCTTAACTGTCTTTTTGTTGCCAAAAATGAATCCTCAATTTTAACTACTTCTGCCCCTTCTCTGCCATTGTTTTTGAGTTCTGTTATCATGACTGCCTCTGATGAGAGTGTGGCATCCTTGATTTGCAAAGTATGCAGAACAAAGTGGAAGGAATTGAAAAGCTAAAATACTGGTATCGATTCTTTGAGGGAGTTTTTATCGATTCTCAGCTGGAATTGGTTTTGGATTCCCATCCATATCTCTGACATGAGGCAAAAAATGATAGAAGGCCGGGCAAAAGCAAACCTCCTAGATTTTCTGTTGTGGAGACATGAGGCGTTTCAGACTGGTCTGTTGTTGGGCACTTAAACACACTACAGGAGACAAAGTGACAGATTTTCATAGCAGACAGGTCCCAAAACCCTACGACCATTGGGTTGTACCATAATCCTGGATAAATAATGTAGTCTGATTAAAAATTCAGGATGGGCAACTAGCAGCATGGGGGCTACATGCTGCCCCCTTACCTGCTCATGTAGCCCTTGAGTCAATATCAAATATCAATTAGAAGTGCTCCAAGAGCCCAAACACCTGCCAAGCCATTTCTGATGATTTTGGCTGAACTATTCTAGAAAAATGTGGAAAACTGCCCCATCATGTAACTTAAAGAATTTATGAAATGATTCACCTCATGAAATTAGAACATCCTCAAGCTTACCTTCTTTTAAATCTCCTGTTAAAATGTATTTTTATTTGTCGGGTCTTGACTTAGTATGAGAGCTGTATGATCTCTGTTTAATGTGTCTTTTATTCTCAAACTTTTTTGTGTTTTATATGTTTTTGGTATTTTATAGTACTCTAATGTTGGTTTTAATTGTAAAAAAAGATGTTTCTCCTGTGAAATTGTGGGTGAAATGATATCATCGATAGCTATTTGTGAACGATATGATGCATCCTCACCCCACCAGTTTTTTTCCTCTCTTCCTTTCGGCTGGATGAAAGAGTGAAGTGAAACAGAGGGGATGAACAGTCAGGCGGCTCAAATGATAGATGTTGATGGTTGGCTTAACATCACTTGTCCCTCCTCCCTCGCTTCCTCTCTCCATCCTCAAGGCAGCCATCTGCTCCTCACTCCTCTTCTCCCACACATAAGACTGAGCCAGCACACGCTCACTTTCTCCATCACGCTCCTACAGAGCTGCAGCTCCACAGCCCTCAAGTCTTGCGCACACTCCATTTTTTCTCCTATATCACTTCACACACACCTGCTGTAGCTGCAGGCTCTCACTCTGTGCTGAGCAAGAGTATTGTGATTTGAGGACATCATGGTGGCTCAGGGAGAAGAGGTTTTGGGGGTTCAGGAGCAGGGAGAAGTGAGCTGGATGGGGCTGGGTAGACTGGGAGTTGGGGGTCTACCCTCTCTGTCCTCAGTGGTTAAATACTCATGTCTCCTGTGCTGGACCCCCAGGGAGAAGAGCACCGTGGAAGAGGAGATCAAGGAGAAAGAAGAGGCCATTCGACAGCGCAGCAGCGAAGTGCAGGTAAGGTCTCGATGCCTCTGCTTGTCTGTGTTTGGGATTTCATGGACACGAAATCAAGGGCATAGTTAGAAAGAATCTCAGATTTCTGTTTAATCATTTTTGTTATTTTGAAGACTATAATATAGCTAGTGTTCAAAGTTTTTGTGTTCAAATGTTTGTTTCATTTTTCAAAATAAACACCCAGAGAAGACAGTAGGTGCTGGAGCAGTTGTTCACTTTTGTTGTAATGGGTCTGCTGGAGGAGGTGATCAATAATACATTGGCCAGCGGCATCAGACGCTCTTTCAGAAACGCAGTTAATGTTTCTGCTAGAGGGAGAGGCTGGTTTCGTTGTGTAGGCGTGCCTGTCTGCTCCGACCCTGAGAGATGGGCTCTATTTTTGGGAGCGGTTGGCTTAAAGGGGCAGTCTTCTCCGCTTTTCGGGAGTTCAGTCTGATGCCAGAGTGAGTGGGGGTCTCTGGGGATTCTCACGTTTATGTAACTAAATTTCTCAGCTTCACTGCAGGGTACCCTCCAGCAATGTAGGCTATTTATACTTCAGTGGGTATTTCTGAGTATAATCCTGGAAATTCCTCATTGTGGTTGCTGTTATGATCCTTTTTGCTACCTGTGCTTAGACTACACATTGTTCTTCAAGAGCTGAGAATGTATGGAGGCAGTTGCATGGCAGGGAGCTGTAACATCCATCAGTTATAGGATGGCTGTAAAAAACATTTGCGAAAGTTCCAGATAAACTTAATTTTTCCAAAAAGTTAATGCACTTAAAAACATTTATAGGTAGCGTACTCTTAAACTGTGCTATTATTTTTTGGTGGGAGTTCTTGTAGGCAGAGAAAATACCCTTTGTACTTGGTACAATACTTCCCTGTTTGTGGCTAGGTCTGCGTAACAGACTCTTATAGACTGTGGCTTACTGAGGGAGAGGAGAGAACTTTATACTGCATCTAATGTACTTATTGGCCAAATGGAGCTCATACAACCCCACTTCAAAAAAGCTGAACTGTGCCTTTAAGTGTTGCTTAATATTGTACAAAATGACTCTAACAGATCCGAGTACAAAATCTGTGGCTGTGGGAGTTTTTTTTTTAATTTATTTGTTTATTTTATTTAACCTTTATTTAACCAGTTTAGTCCCATTGAAATCAAATTTCTCTTTTTCAAGGGGGGCCTGGCCAAGAATGGCAGCAATACATTTTCAGAATCAAACACACTCAGACTCACACAGCTCAACATAAACAACAGGTACAGGAATAATAAAACATCAGCTAAAGCAGTGGCATACAGACAGTTTGGTTTCAAGAGTTTTCACTAAAGGTTTAAAAACACTCAGAGACACGAGCTTCTGTAATTTAAATTCAGTCTGCAGATTATTCCATGATTTCAAGCAATGGTGGCGAAACCAGCAGCATGCTGAAAATTTTGCAGCACAGCATTGGATAGGTAGAGTGCCATGTGATTGACGCTGTTGACACAGGCTGTCACATGTTGATTCTGCCCTTGGGCAAGACGCTAAACCCCATGTTGCTCCCACTGCCACATCAGTGTTGTGTAAATGGTTATGAAAGGGCATGAATGTATTTGCTAATACCAATTGACACCCTACATAAAAATTCTGAACCATTTGTGAGTGAATGTGAGAGTGAGTGGGTGTGATTAAGTATTTTTGACCTGTGATGTAAAAGTACTTTGCGTTGTCAGAAAGACTAGAAAAGTGCTTTATAAGCTCAAGTCTATTTACCATTTTTAAGTCTTGCTATTTTTGCTGCAACTTTTTGTTGTACAAGTTATCCCATACTCCTGTTCTCTAGGATTCTTACCAACAAAAAGCCTAAACACACACAACTCAGTAACTGTAATCACGGGGTATCAAGTTAAGAGCTAAGAAACACGTGTAATGTTATTTTTTGTTTAACACTGATATCCTAAATCCAAACTTGCATCCTGCTCCTTCCATCAGGATTTATTATGCACTGTTGGCCTCCTTTCAGGGTCACTCTCCATGACAGAAAGCAGAACTCTAGTTTTTCGTACTGCTCAATTAAAATCAGTCAGAATAAGGAAAGCCTGTTTTCATTGAGATCTAATGGTGACAAACGTACAGCCACAAGTGTATTCACTCCCTGTCTCCTCTTTGCCTTGTTGTTTGCAGGACTTACAGGATGAAGTGGCGAGGGAGAGTGAGGAACTGCAGCGACTCCAGACCCAGCGTCAAAAGGTCCAAGATGCTCTGGAGGAGCTGGACCAGCAGAAAGGCTCCCTAGAGGAACAGCTGTCTCATATCCGCCAGCAGACCAGTCAGGAGACCCAACTGGTAGGTTCACTGTGATTTTCTGTCATAGCTCAAACATACAGTGTATTTCAAAACAGGAAAAGACATACATCCCTTCAGTATTCTGTGTCATACTTGTGTGTTAGTAATGGCTTTATGTTTCATAGATTACATCACTTCAGTCACAGCATGAGGAACAGGAGCAGAGGATATGTCAGTATGAGGAGGAGCTGGTCCAGGCCCGAGAGGAGCTCCTGGCTCTGCAGGAGGAGAGCAGGAGGCTGCAGGAAAAAGTCCAGGCTGCTCAGGAACAGCTCACACCTCTGAAAGAGTCTGTCCAGGACTCCTTTACACAAGTTGCACAGGTTATTGATGGTCTTATTAAAATTCCTCATCAATATATGGGTTATTTTTGGTTATCAGGTACTTTTCTGTCCCCGGGATATAATTCTTCATATTTCACTTACAGAAAAGGAAAAAAAAATCTACAAAAAGCTTTTATTATAGATTAAAGTGCTTGGTTTTACATCTGATACAAAAGAAAAACACACCACCCGTAAACTCATATACAGGAAACAACATTTCACACAGTCAGAAATGTTGAGGTGCAAAGTGGAAGGAGAACACATTTTTGTTGTTAATTTGTTTGTCCTTCGCTTAATGTTTACCTTTTTTTGGCTAAATTTTGATAGAAATGTAATAGACGAACATTAGCTAACAGCTAACACTAGTCTTTTGACAGATCAATGGTAAATTGGTTTTTAAAAGGAATACAAACCTATTAGTGCAGGAGATCTGCCCAAAAATGCATTGTGATAAATATTGAGGTGCTCAAGCTCTATAAGATCAAGTTCCCAATGATAAAAATTAATTACTCTATTTATTCTTAAAATATGAATAAATGTTTGAGTTTTTTCACTTCCCCAATATGCAGGAATGACCCATTAAACACATCTCAGTTTTTCTTCAAACTTTTCTATCTGTCTGTGCTTTCAGGTCCAACAGAAACTAAACAACCTCCAGGAGGAGGAGAGGTCAGTGACAGCTCAGCTCAGCTGGAAGAGAGCCTTGGAGGACAGCTCTCCTGTCATGATGAATGGATCAGCAGGCCCCTCCGCAGAGCTGCACCAGCAGGACCTCTTCCAGCAGGACTTCTTCCAGGAGGACCAGCCTAAAGAGCTAAAAGAAGAAGATGTAGCTGATGTCTGGAGTCAGCAGACTGAACATTCACAGCAAAAAGACGAGGTGGAAGAAAAGGAGAAAGACGAGGGAGAAGAGAAAGAAGAAGAGAGCCCAAAGACTCCAGAAGGAGAAAAGCACAGACCCGATGCTCTTGATGATTTGTATACTAGTTTTGCCACATCTGACTTGTACAATAGTGTGTCTACCGTAGCAAAGCCCCAGGAGAACACAGTGAAGGTAATGAATGCTTAAATACTTGAAAAAAAGAAAAGATATAGCGTGAACATGTCTCATTTCTTTACCAATATTCAGAGCTTCTTCTTTCATTTTTTTCTTAAAAATTTTTATAAAACTGTTCAAAAAATTTTTTTTGCTCCAAGCAATCATGTATGACAGCAAATTTAACTTACAAATGTAATGTTCAAGTTTTGTCACAACTGAGGAATGTTAATGTAATCAGTGCATATGCCCCTTTAAGTTCCTGTATTGACGGGTCGTTTTCCTGCCACATCTCCAGGAACAAAGTAGCCCCACACCAGACGTCTCCTCAGAGCTCACAGATGATGCAGAAGAAGAATCTCCTAAAGAGAGCTCACCAAAGGTAATTGATAGATGGTTCACACAGATGTGAATACATCTGGAGGTTTAAAGGGACTTACTTTTCTAAAAGATAGATGTAAATGAAGTGTTTCTGTGTTTTAGGTTTCATCACCAGAGACAGAGAGAAAGCAGGAGCCTGCAGAGTCTCCAGAAAGCAACACACCCTCATTACTGCAGAGCTCTCAGCCACCTCAGACAAGCCCTCCCTCCCTGCCTGAGATGGACTTCTTTCATTCGGATCCCTTTACTGACCGTGAGTCACTACAGTCATCAGGAAATAAAGTTTCAGTTAACAGATTGAAACGAACCGTTGAATTCAAACTTTCTATTTGGAAAGAGTTGACTTACTCATTTACTAGGACTGGCTGAAATGGTTTGAGATGCTTTGTTGTATCATTTAAATTGTCTATGTACTTAAAACAATTTGATAAACTCTTTGTCTAATTAATAATAATAAAAAATATTGCACATCATCTAGCACTACATGGCAGCACCTGTGTCAAATCGGACTTGAAGCAGTTTGTTGGACTTACTAATGATGATCCCTCCAATCTAGATTCTTACTTGTGTTACTCTCAGATGTACATTGCTGTGGAGAAAAGCATCTGCCAAATGAAATTTTAACATTGTTGTAATGACACTGGACTGTCATTTACTGTATAAGGTAATGTGGTCTGGGTGATGACTTTTTTTGTTTCCTCAGATGATCCGTTTAAAGACGATCCATTTGGAAAAGCAGACGCAGCAGGTAAGTCCTCATGTTTAAATAGAAGTTGCACAAATAGAAAACTAATTTCTGTCATGTGAATTAAATCTTTCATAAAGCATGTCAAATATCTAATACATGTCCGAACTAACTTTTTCTGATACTGATACTGATACTGATACTGATACTGATACTGATACTGGTGCTGCTCAAACACAACTACCTTTATTCTTGACCACATCAAATAAAGCATTATGGTACATTCACACACATTGCTGTTGCGTATGGCTGTACTTACAAAACTACTTCAAGCAGGGATTCTTTTTTTGCTAGTACTGTCGATTATCTTTTATTGTGTTATCTGAATATTGTATGATGAGATAATGCTCATAATTCTGTGCGCCCTTTTTAATTTGATAGAAATGTGGGTGGAAAGGTGAGTGGATGTGATGAAAAGACAGACAGATTGGTGCATAGTTACATGGATGGATAGATAGATGAATAGATGCTCTCTTGATCCCAAACAAGGAAACAGGGCTGTTGCAGTAGCATGTTTAAAAGCAACTGTCAGAAGAACAAATATACAGTAAATATGCTTTAAAAAGTACAGAAAGAAAGAGAAGTGTAGTATTTATTTATCATCACTTTTCAAGTCACAATTACCCTCAATCAAAATGTATCAATTAAACTGAATGTCTGTAATCACTAATAAGAGCATTCTATACTAAAAGTGCTAGAGGACGTCATCATACAAACATGCATGGTCTGTGTAATAAATATGACTTTGGTCGAGACTAGATCTGTGCACCTTCACCAGTCTCATAATTCTGTTCAATTACAATTATCAAGTTAATGATTCAGTTTGATTTGATTCGATATCACAATGCAACACAGTGAGTAGTATCCTTGATTTTCCAGATGTCTGCATTGTTCTAGTCTTGAGATTTAAAAAAATACAAGTAGTCAAATAAATACGAAATCATTATTATTACTATTATTAATTAGAAATGGCTTTTGAGATCAACAACAGCTTAAATGTATTTTTATTGTAAACAAAATAAATACATTTCAAAGGTCTCATCTTCATATACTTGTTCTTTTTTCTTGCTCAGAAACAAAACTGATGCTGCAATCTAACAGCAGCCTCTGCCAGATAAATTGATTATTGACTGTCTCTGCATAGATGCATCTTTATCTATGTCCATATCTAGATGGATTGGTTAGAAGATTATTTTTGACATCCGTTATCCAGACCTTGTGTTATGTAAAGTCGTTAATTGTGATGCCATTCAAATTAAGATTTATTGATCAAATGACTGAAAGTTTAGCACATTTGTTGCCTTTGAATAAGATGTGCTATATAATTAATTTGACGTGTATTTGCTGTTTTTTGAAACTATTTGATGTTTTAAAATAAAACTTTCACAAATCACCTTTACCAACTGTTGCTCGTATTCTCACAGATCCATTTGGAGGTGATCCGTTCAAAGGGTCGGACCCCTTTGCCACAGACTCTTTCTTCAAACAGCCTTCTGGTGCGCCCTTTTCCTCAGACGACCCCTTTGCTGCCTCAGCTGACCCGTTCGGTACCACCGCTGGAGCACCCGAACCAGATCTTTTCGCATCTCGTCCAAGTGAAGCAGCAGCTGCTCCAGCAGCGGATTCAGATCCCTTCACCTCTAAACCCACAAATTCAGCTCCAGCAGCCAAGGATCCGTTCAGCTCCTCAGGGGGAAATATGACAGACTCTGACCTGTTTGGGGGGAAAATGAACGCCGCTGGAGAAGCAGATCCCTTTGGTTCTCAGGATGGAGGGACAGATCCGTTCAGCTGTTCATCACCCACCTCAGATATAGCTGTGGTGAGAGGCCCGACGTGGAAAAAACTGGTGTTGTGTTCCCTTTTGGCAGGAAAATATTCCAACTGTTAAAAAAATAACAAAACAAAAAACAGTTTAAAGAAAAACCCACGCACAGAAGTAGACTGAAGAATTCATCGACCTTATACTGCCTTAAGCTGGCGTAATATATCAATTAACTTTGCAACATACAGTCATGACTTAGAAATAATTCGGTTTTGACCTTAGGCCTGGTGGGTAAGAGTAAAAATTTGTTGTGTTTTAGTATTGTTTTATTTTATGGTCAAAATGTGAAATGCAACAAATAGATGTATATTTAAGAAAACATATTGGCTTACTTTTATAATAATAATAATAATAATAATAATAAACTTTATTTATATAGCACTTTTCAAAACATGGTTACAAAGTACTTTACAGACAAAAATTAAAGATAAACAAGAGAATTAAAGAGAAATAAAAGAGAAATGTGAGAAATACAATGACCAAAAGTGTAAGAGTTAAAATAGATCAGTGGTAAACCAAGTAAGAGCCACAAATGACAGAAAAGAGAGCAAAATAAATAAAAGACTACTATCACCAAAGGTAAGAAGGAGGAAGCAAAATAAAAAATCTAAAACTACCAAAGGATAAAAGGAAATAGGACACAAAATGTTCGAAAAGCAATGAAGTTGTTGAAAGTTTATCCTGACACCTAAACAAACTTAATGGGAGTAATTTCTCATCATTCAATTAGTACCATTAATATTGAGGGTAGCCTGAGCTTCATCTGTTTAAACAGAAATTGCATTCGATTGTGGTCATAATTCACAGGCCTTCATCTGGGGGGTAAAAGTAAAAGTGCTGGAAAACATTTTTTTATATGTATGTTCACTTCCTATTTAGTGAGTTTTGTTATTCATTTTTATCACCCAGTTAGACTTTTATATAGTGTTTATTGTAAATACTAATACAGATAAACTCAGTTATGTGTTCTGCCCTGCAGTGCAGAGTTTTCTGAGTTTATTCTAAAATAATATACTGTATACAGATCCTGAGCACAGAACAGGACAAAGGCAGCAACTGTAAGTCTCAGACAATGATTTGTAGGTTGTTAAACCATTAATGCAACAGCTAAAGAAAGTCTTCTTTTCCATCATCTGTACTGACTGTTTTTATGCAAATATACCCTTAAAGTACACAACAAAATATTTATTTTTAAAATGTAAAAACAGAAAAGAAACCTAACGTTTCCTCTGAGGTAATTAGTGTTGTGAATGAACATCTCATAACCCAGTGTTTATTATTGTGTGGATTTCAATTTGCATCTTTTTCTTGTTTGTTTTTATGCTGTATCCTTGTGAAAATCTGTAAAATAGCAAAACCAGGAACCAGCACCGCTGCATGTGAATTCAGTTGACAGAAATAGATGCTGGAACAGAACAGCAGCATATTTTCAGTTGTTGTATAATTAACATTCGTCATAGTTCTTTTTTATCACTTGAGGTTTTAGAACATTTATGTAACACTCCAAGAACTGCTCAACATTTTTCTTTTATTCTGCTTTTAGAAGGACTCTGCAGCATCAAATGATCCATTCGCCCCAGGCGGCACGACAGTCAGCGCCAACTCAGATCCAGGTATGATGTGTGGTCTAGCGCCACCCTGTGGGGACAGATTATAATGCAGTTGGGTTATAATTCACTTTGAATCATACGGAGAAGGATTTACTTTATTTCATGTAAGAAAAAATGTTCTTTAGTGTTTATGATGCCCATTAATGCGTCCAGTCTTTATTTTCAGATCCATTTGCAGCTGTCTTTGGTAACGAGTCATTTGGAGGAGGCTTTGCAGACTTCAGTGCTTTGGCAAAGGTAATCCAGTGTTTGTGCCCTTTGATTCACCGGAGGGGGACAAATATTTCTAGCTTTCGAGATATGCTATGAATCAAGATTAAGGGTAAGACAGTATTGTTAATATCTAAATAGTTTATGGCAATGATATGAATTAGATGCAATAATTTAACAGGCCTAATTCACAATAAAACGATTGAGTAAGATAAGCTGCCACTAGTTTGTGCAATGGCCAGAATATAATGTATATGAAATGTGAAGAAATATTTTTTCATTTAAATTCAGACAACTTTATTAGTCCCAGAGAAAGACTCAGTTTTAGCAGTCCTCCAGATCATACACATATTAAAACAGTAAACAGGAGTGTGTCAGCAGGTTTTTTATTAATATTTTAAGAAGCACTGACATCACAATTAAAAATCAAATTATATGACTGCTTCTGTATGACATGACAACAAAACTAGAAATCCTGCAGACCCCCATATTGGGTACATTTTTGCTTAGATTTCTGGCAGACTTTTTCATTCACTCATTTTATATTGAACAAATTATTTCACATAATTCAGGAAAGTCAGTGGATCCGCCAGAAAGTGAGGTTACACACCTGTGTTTCCAAAGTACTCGTACAATTTTGAGAATGCTCTCTCCCTTTAAGTTAAAAATATGAGTTAAGACCTTTCAGTTTCCCCAGTTAGCATTTAAGAGTGTGGAAATTTTACAACCTACTTACTTATGTTTTTGTGCTATATCGACGGCGTGAAGGAGTTTGTCTGCAGTTGTGATTTCGAAGCAAAAATGAAAAAGGCAAATTTGATCAGAAGAATTTTGTTTGCTGCTGTGGTATCAAACAAGTCTGATGTCTGATTTTTGCAAGACGCATTTACAGTTTTTAGCTCTGACATTGTGACAAGCAGTTATTTCAGAACATCAAGATATTGTGACATACTGTACCAATGTAAACTGTGTTTCACACTCCCCTAAAGAAAACCTGAAGGTATGGTTTTTGTTGTATATTTCTCAGCCCTATTTTGTACAGAGTTAAACAGTCTTGCATCAAGCCATGCATAATTACCAACAGATAACATGTTGGAAATACAAACAGCTGTGACAAAGCAAACTCACTTCTGAAGAGAGAACATTCAGGAAGACTGGGAGGGAGTTGTTGAGTGTTTTGTGGTTTTTGCAGGAAATGGAAGAAATGTTCAATGAACTCACCACTTGATTCAAATATATGACAAGAATTGATGTCATGGACGTTAAGGTCATGGTATATGAAGTGTATACATAAATATGTGTATATATATAAGTGTATAAGTGTTTATTTTTTGGCAGTTGTTGTAAATAATGCATTTTACTGATTAAGTTTATATCCTCTGTTTCAGTCGAACGGTTCTGACCAGTTTGGCATCAACAATAAGAACCTGTTTCAGGAGGACAGTCAATCCGGTAGCCCTGACGTCCCCCCAGCCCTGCCCCCCAAAACGGGTACGCCAACTAGACCACCTCCACCACCTCCAGGTCAGTGCCTTCATATTGTAAATCTCTTTATGAAAGGACAATAATGATTTTACATGGTTTTACGCTGAGTCAAAATTAATTTTAGAGCACGTTTAGAACAGGATCAATTGACCGTTGTAATGTACTGGCTTCATACAAAATTAAACAGAATACATTCGTCAAATGATTGATAAAAACTAAATAGGAAAGAGCAAAATGTAATCATTTGAAGATGTCAAGCTTAGCTCTTCTCAAAGCCAGTGCATTGAGGAAGGAATTAAAATGTTCAGTGGCTCGAGCAGTTTAATAACGGCTGTCAGGATATCAGATCTTCACCCTCCCTCCACCCATATTTGTGGTTTACAGAGGAAGTGATAAATATGCTGCACATGTTACATGTGATTCCACTCAGTTCTCTCAGTCTTCCATGTTGAACGTCCCTCTTCATTTTACCATAGCTGTCCACATGCAGTTTACACATCAAAACACAGGTGGGTACTCCTCCACCCCTGCTGTTCACCTTCCTCAATCATTTTTGCACCTTTCCATCACGTTAATCGTTGACAGCCCTAATTCTAATACTCACAGGGAGCCTGTCCTACAAATTTCAAGCAGCAACAGCAAAGGTTCTTCCATCTTGGGCTTTATTTCAGGATTTATCCCAAAAGTTAAAGATCACGGAACAATGTTTCCTCTTCTTCTCTGTATCAGGTAAGAGATCGTCCATCTCCAGAACAGAGTCTTCTGACTCCTTCCATCGACGAGGGCACTTCCACCAGCACTCTCCAGGAGACTTCTCCCCCTCGTCCTCCTCCTCCTCCTCCCTGCCTGCTAAGGACCCCATAGCCGACCCCTTCGCCCCCTCCTCCCCTCCACGTCACAACGTACGGGAAGCTGACCGATTTGCCAGCTTTGACAAAGTGAGCACCTCCCTCTCGCCCTCTCCCTCACCTTCAACTGACTCTCAGTAGTCACGTCCTCTTCTCCTTTTTTCCCCGTGCTAACAAATCACATTTATTACTTTTATTGAGTTTAAATTACCCTGCAAATCAAGACAGCTTTGTAATCACTCCATCCACTGCCGCTAAAAAGTCCCAAAGAAGTAAACTAACCAGCTTTTTAAAAATGCAACAGCATCTGTGTTTGATCCTGCAGCCGTTTATTGAATAATCCACATTTCTGACAATAACCTTCAAATCTACAAACTTGATATTGTCTGTTATTCATCCTGGCTGCGTATGACATGTATGTTTTGATTTGTCTGTCCATATGAAAAGCTTTTATTCCTGTCAATATTTTTTGTTGCTAATGAATATTGGGTTTGCACTTAATTTTGAAGCTTTGATCAAAGTCTTGCTGTTAAACTTAATGAAGAAATGTACAGAAATGAAAGTATAACAATAAATGAGACATTAATATCTTAAGTCTCTCTTAATGGTGGCAGTGAATGGAGAGTTGAGAGGCTGCTTGTATTTGGCCTTTTTTTTTCTTTTTGAGATCTCGTCTTAGCTTACTGACATCAGAGCCTGTGCATGTACTTATTACAGCCCAAAAATAAACGTACAAGTATTGCAAAACCCTTCATTTTATACTCTGAAATGTCTCAGGTTAAATCTATATGCCCTTCACTGATAGGGGTCTATCACAGTATATGTCTGAACATAAACGGGCCTCAGAGAAGTTATATTGCTGAGTTTGCACAACAATGGCCTGAAGGAGTTTCATTAGTCGACCTTGACGATTGAACAGAACATAACGGCCGTTTTGTTAGAAGTGAAATCTATTTCAGACCAATGAGGTTGAATTTTATAGGTCATACTTAGTGTTTAACAAACTCTTCCTTATATACACTCATCAGCCACAACATTATGACCGCCTATGTAGGGCTGTGCAGTATGAAGCAAAATAGTTTTTTTTATTTTTTATTATTATTATTGATGACACATATGTAGATACATGTTTTTGTAAAGTTAGAATGACACAGTGCCAGAATTATGAACTCGTAAAAATCCAACAATATCAAAGCGTCTTTGATCCTCAGCAACAACAAAAGCCCTAAAAATTCATTTTATTATTTCTTGATTTTGATTAGAATTGCAGGAAAAAGCCTGTGTTAATTATATTAAAACATTTCTACATGCTGAGGTCGTAAAAGAATTTCACATTCTTAAACTCCATGTGAATAAAAACTGTAGATCACTGTTGAATGATCGATTATGTCAAATGGTGCATTTGCACCACATGTTCTCTGCTCAGCTTGCCTCTACCCGTAATGATTGTATGTGGTACGTTTTTCCTCATCACCTCTGGTGGTTATTAAGCGAGCCGCGCTGATACTAAAATGTGACATGGAGACAGCGCAGACCATTGCGTGGTCTGAGTATCGACATAAGGGGACATTCAACATGTTGATGAAATGCCTCCTGTTGTCAGCTCCATAGTGCTGCATGATATGACTTCCCAAAGTCTCCTCTGCTTTGATAGTATGTTGATTTGCTGATTACAGCTGTCTCTGGAATGAAAACATGTCTCCTTACTGTGACAAAAAGCTACAGACTGAGAGCCAGTGACACCATTACTACTAGTTAATCCTCTGCCTTTGTGCTTTTAAGCTGTGTTATGACTACCCGTGTTAAAAGTTTTATTTATTTTGTTCCCCTCATATTTTTGATTGATCAGACAAAATATGCAAAAAACGCTGAGTAAAAGTAGAATTTATACTAAAACGGTGGCCTTGCTTTTCATTTGGCTGAATAGATGGTCATAATTTTAAGGCTGATCTGTGTATACGTCAGCTGATCTACAGTAAAGGTGCCTTTTTGAGAAATGTTACTTTTGATGGCTGTTACTCCCATTTATGTTAAGAAAAGAGAGTTACACACCCCTTTCTTTTATCTTCTACTCATTAACAATTAGAAAGTTGTTACATATCTTATACAAATATATTAAACAAATAGCCGAATTACAGTGCAACTGTTTTGGCAAAAGTAGAAGAAGGAGTGTGCACCTGTTGATTGATCATCAACAAAGTGGTAACAGCGTTTAAACCCTTAAAGCACTTCAGTTTGCAACCCAGCTGTGGAAACGTTACATTGTGGATATGAGATGACTGTCTTTAGAGACAGTTTTGGATCTCTCAAGTCACACTCTGCACCTGCATGTCCCTGTTTAACCCCTCCCTGCACATGCTTACAGATTCACTCAAACCAAAGCCTCTGCCATTCCTCACACCGTTTATCCACAAGTCTGTTCATCCATCCATCCCTCCTCCATCAGTTCAGCTAACCCCTCGTATGGTCCGCAGTGTGTTGTGGAGAAACAGATGGCCTGTATTCTCTTATTGTGTGTGTGTGTGTGTCTTTAAATCTTCTGTCAAAAAGTTGAATAAAAAAGTTGAATGAAGGGCATGATCTCTGGCCTCTATGTGCGTCTATGAAACCACTCTTTACAAACCCCTGAGCTCTTTAAGGACAGTATGAAGGTTTTACATTTGTTGAGCATTTACCACAGAGTGTTAAAGTAACTGAGATCGATCTCCATAGTACTCTTGTAAGCAATAACTACAATACTAACAAACATAGTCATGAAGTTTTCATGTCTGTAGATTCTGAGTCATCCAGGTCCTGATCCAAAGGGGAGTTTCTTAAAAACATTTTTCCTCTCCTCTGAAAGGCCTCTTCGGTTCTACAGCTGACTAGGTCCAAGGCTAAGACTAATGGTCAGCAGAGGCTTAGATCTTTAGCTCTGACCTCAGAGCCTTTTGGAGGGGAAGCAAAATGTCTTTAAGAACAGCTTCCCCCTTTGGATCAAACTTGGGAACTGGCTTTTGCAAAATGACTCATGACTCTTAAGTGTACTTGTAAATAGATAGGTTTATAAAAATGGGCTACATTATGCTCTAACACTAGCGTGGCCCTTTAAAGTGCAACATATTTTTGACATAACCCTTTGAGTCACTGAAACTGAAAATAAATATATCCTAAGTATTTTTTTAAGCTTAGAACTCAACATATCCATCTTTCTGAATACTCTACAGATTTTACTAGTATATTACAAACGCCAATGAAATGTTATTGACGATATAAACTAAATGCATGTTTTCTTGTGTTTCTAAAATATTCCCATCATGCATGTTCTGTTAAATAATCAGCTCTGAGCTTGTGTGTCTCGTCATCACTGCCTGCTTTTTTCTGCCTGGCTGAAAACAACCTGTAGCTCTGTAATTTTTCCGTCTGCTGTATTTCTATCAATAATGAACTTGTCCAAACAGTGCATGTCCACTCAAATATTGATGTCTGAATTTTAATATGTTTTACTCTGTGTGCTATTTACAGTAATTTTCTTTAATCCCAACCTGAATTAGAGTTTACAAATGGTAACCTGTTTTTAAAAGATTTATTTTGGGGTATTTATGCCTTCATATTAGTGATAGTGCCGTGGATAGAGTCAAGAATTATGGATGGAGAGAGACATTACTCTTAGACTTCTGGTGCTCCAGATAGTGTTCCTTTATTTGTTTTTCTGAAAGACCTCAATTTCTGAATTGATCTTCTTTAATCTAGGAAATGAAAGTAAAAACATTTTAATGTATTCTATTGTTTGTATTTTAGCAAGGGGCATCACACTTTTGATTTAAAGACCTAAAAAAAACGTTTGTTATGATGAAGAACTGGACTCAACATACAAAAGAGTAACTAACACTGTGACGACTGTTTCAGTTAAATAAGAACCATACATAACTAGTAGGGGAGCCATCATCCTTTTACCTTATGTAAACAATTTCAGCCTCAAAGCAGGTGGTCTGCAAAAGGGTTTGGGATTATTGGATTGTCATTCCATTCATATTTTTTGTATTATATAAACTTTGAAACAGAATGCAATGACCTAAATCCAGGGTGCTAAGAAGACATTCAGTAATAATATAGCTAACATGCCTAAAGTAACACAAACTGTTTCACTAAACATTCAAAGATGATAGAAATAGTAAAAGCAATAATTAAAGAGGCCTGACCTAAATTAAGTGTGGTCAGTGTAAGATTTAAAACCAGTCTACTAGACTAGATTTACAACTACAGCCTGCCAGTTTAGTGCCGGTGCACAGTATTCATGTACTAGACAGTGAAAGTAAAGCAGTGAGTCAAGAAGGGCTAGGTGTTTTGTTTGTTTTTGTCATGTGATATCTAGAAATTTTATGGGCAATGAATGGACATGGTACTCATTGACCTTTGCCCTTGACTCTGTACCTCCAAAATTCAATCAATTTATTCTTGTGTCAGAGTTGACATTTGTACAAAGTTAGAATCCTTAAAAGGGTTCTTGTGGTAGCTCGTTTGCATCTAAAGCAGGGGTGTCCACACTTTTTTACACAGAAGATGGCATACACAAAAATGTAACTTAAACAGAGTTAGTAAAACCAACCCAACGTAGATTCAGGTATACTTGGTTATTGAAATGCTTAAAAAAATAAGTCAGCCTACATCACAGCTCCCCATTACTTAGTGTTGGTGCTTGAAGCTGCTGAGCATGATATTCTTTGTAAATTAGGTCTTGAAACAGAAAAAGGTGTTTAAGCCAATGAGGGTCATTCATGCTGCTTTTAAACACTGTAATCTGTTTTCTTAACCAGTCAAGCATGTGCTTCAAGTTACAATTAGGACCAATTTCCATTTTATTTTGGAGCTTGTTTCGAGCCAACTAAAAGTGGACTGCGGGCTGCAGTTGGACCCCGGGACATAGTTTGGACACCCCTGATTTTAGAGATGATCATGAGGCCCAAAGATCTTTGACCTTGTCCCTCTAATATCTTATCACAGGAGTAACAAAAATAGAACCCTAATGACCTTGACCTTTGACGTATGACTTTCAAAATCGAAATAGTTCATGTATCAGTCAGAGGGCAGATGTGCAGGGTTTAACAGAAATTCCTCAACGGTCTTTAAGAAATTGAGTTCAGAAGTAAAGGCTGAACATTAGACTCCATGACCTTGAACACTGACCTCACAAATCTCATCTTTGAATCAAAGTGGACATATTCATAAAATCTGATGCAAATCCATAAAAGTATTTCCGAAGTATTATGTTCTCAAGGATCAGTCTTTGGTTACACACAGATGAACAATCCAAAACATAGTTCTTCCTGCCTCTGCTGTCACTGTTGCAGAGGCTCAGGAATCTTGAATAAAAGTCAAACATAATCATCAAAAGAACAAAATGTATGCTGACTGAATTTCAGCAGCAGGGTCTTAGCTTTTGAACAGACTAGTAGTTTGTAGACCCCTTAAGCCGCCATACTGTGATATGATACAAAAAACTGACATGCAGGATACCATGTTGTCTCCATTACTGTGGTGTTATTGAACTTTCCAGATTGTAGCTTAGTTCATTAGACATAACATTGATGTGGTCACACACTGACCACAGGCATCTGAAATGAATGGGAACTTGTGGTGCTGATGTCCAAAGCCTGTGATTTACATTTCTAGAGCTAAGTCTAGAGAAAAATTGAACTTTTTGATGACCTTTTACATCCCAACCTGAGATGCACGGTTTTCCACCATCATCTTAAAATGATCATTTCAACATCTCGGCATGTATGGTGGCTGATAAGCGCCCGCAAATACATTATTGACTAATATCTCTGTGTGCACTATACTTTCCTGCACTTTTTCAGTTCATTTTCTGCCTCTAGATTTTCTTAAAAGAGGCAAAGTCAACTTGAACCATAACTGATACCACAGATCATTTTTTAAACAAGTCCCATGTCCTGCTAAATCATTTTTGCTTTTAATGTTGTCAGAGGAGGCTTAAGGAGTAGAAGAAAATGACACCTCCGACTAAACTCTCAGTTTACAGAGAAATGCTTTATGCCTCTTGAAAGAAAAAACACTCCGTTTTTTACTTCCTGGGGTTTCTGATGTCATAGCTACACTGCCTCAACCTACATGTGTATTTTCTGCTCGCCACAGGCAGACTCCATGACTGTTTTGAAAGTCAGCTCTGCAGCCTGCAACCCCTCCTCCCCCTTCCCATCAGACATGATTTGGGCAGCCAATTATAGCAGACTTCATTATTATGGCCTCTGGTAGCCTCGCCACCCCCTCAGATCTGAGTGTTTCCTAAGGGGAGGCAAAAAGAGCTGCATCTGGTCCTCTACAGGGACAAAAACTATCAGTTTTTTATTCAACTTTAATAAAATGTTTGTGTCCAGGTCCTATGAAGTAACCTGTTTCTTTCTTTGGTTATAGTTGTCCTCCTATTGATCTGGTATGTTTGAAAATTGGTCTCAATTGGTGCCAGAGAGGTTGAAAGGAGAAAAGCAAGGAGTGGAAAGATTCCCTTCAAGTTTGTGTTCCCATTACTGTGACAAGGTTGACTTTACACAGTGCTGGTCGTGTAAAGTCAACATCATCACAATGTGGTCAATTATCAAACATCTATAAAACTCAAAACACAAAACTGCCACTGTGGCACAGGAAGATCAGATCTTACACAGGATCAAAAAATGTCAAGGTTCAAGCAGTAAGTACATTTCTTTCATCTTTAATTAAAGATTTTTCAGACAAACAAATGAGCGTATTTGTAGCTTGCTCTTTGCTTCCTGGAAAAGAAAAAATCACCTTCCCCGGTGCCCTCCCATCCCATCTTACCTGCCCATCTGTATGATATCACCGGGTGCCAAAACTACTAATCCTATCTAAATAAAAGCCTAAATTAATGCTCTAAATTATGACATTAGCAGTAATTGACTCAGTTCCTCATCATCTTTAAACAAGATAACAGAAACTTACTAAATAACTGAATTAAAAGGATTATTATGTAAAATGCCATGAAAAGCTCAAACAAGCATTTAGAAAATTGGTCATCATCTTTTTCGCTTACAGAAGTCATGAAAATGATTCTCCCATTTAAAAAGATGCTGATTTTGAAAAACATACAATTATAAAAAAAACAAAAAAACAAAAAGGACGGTGCCACTCTGAAATTAGCAGGTGCTGTGTTAGAATTTGCAGTACTGAATAATAATTTATTTTTGTTATGAAGTTCCGTTGTTGTTTCATTGTTTGTATCACTTTATCAGCAGATTCTCTAGTGTAAGAGTTAACCTTTAAAAATCTGTTAACTGTTTGTGTGTTTGTCCCTGTCTGTCTCCTTTCCCCCCTTTATTTCTTTGCGTATGCGTGTCATTTCCTGGCCCTGCTGTGTGTGTTTGTGTGTCCGTGGAGCAGTATCCTACAGAAGAAGACATGATAGAGTGGGCAAAGCGAGAGAGCGAGCGAGAGGAAAAGGAGCGACTGGCCCGGCTCACCCAGCAGGAACAGGAAGACCTGGAGCTGGCTATTGCTCTCAGCAAGTCTGAACTCTCCTGAAGGACTCATACCCCCTCCCCCCTTCCTCCTCTTCTGTTCTGGCCTGGCTTGGCATGGCACGGCTCAGCCTGGACCAGCTCAGAAAGCACCAAAGCAAAAGTGGGGACTGTATAGGACTGACTCAGCAGCGCTTGCCGACCCCACAAGAGACCTTCTTGGAACAAAAACATCTCTGAATCTTTAATGGCCGTTTCACTAGACTGTCCTCTGTTCACTGCGCCATCCTGCAGAAAAGATTGCTCTAAATGAAATGCAGTGGTCATGGATGCATATGTGCAAATTGTTGATTTCAACACCAGGTTACAAATCCTGCATCAACTCTAGAGTGTAATTTATTTAAATGTGCACACGAGCCTAGATCCAAATCTTTACCAGTCCTGTCTTTATCCTCCAACATTAATGCGCACATTTTATATTAAGTCTATTCAGTCATGCCTCTGAGGTTTTACTGAAGGGTTAATTAGATTCAGTTTATTAGATATTGACATGGTTGTTTGTGGAGCCCATAATTTACTGGAAATAGGAAAAATGAGAGGAAGATTTTTTTTTCAATCTGCACTTTGATGGTGAAAGTCAAAACGACAAAAGTAAAGTTATAGAAGTGTTATAGAAGTTAAAAGAAAAAGGTTAAAATAAATCAGGAATTAATATTCAACTACAATTTTAAGATAAAAGTCAGTCTTTTAAGACTAGCCCATAAGGGTCTTTACACAGACCTTCTTTGTAGCTCCTTACCAAAATGTGGTCCTCAATAGGAGCAGTTTGAAGAAATTGTAACAAAAACTAAACCAGGGTTTTTACTTGAGAAGTAGTACAAATAGATGTTAGTTGTCTGGATAGAAGTTTGGTTTTTCAATGTGAAAAAACAGTCTAAGTAGGTCACAGTTTAGGACACATACAGACAAGTTTCACTAAAAACAAACACTGAAATAAGTGAAAGCATCAGACTACATAAATCACGTCATATTTAAGCCCTTTCAAAGACACCCACTCCAAATTTTAAATGATCCTTTCAAAGTTAAAGTGCATCCTCTTTTCATTTAATTTTTTTTTTAATTTTTAATTTTCATTTTTTTCTCCTGATAATTTCACTTTTTCTGTATTTTATGTGATTTTTTTTATCTGTACTTAATTCTTTTGTGACATTTCCGTTTTCTCAACCTTTTCTCTTTTTCTTTTATTTTGTTTCTTGAAATTATAAGTCAACATTATTTTGAGCATTTTAACCTATTTTTTCATGATTCTGACTTTTCTCTTGACATTCAGACTGTAAATCAGCATTACTTCTCTCATCTTGAATTTCTGGATGTTTCAACATTTTTTCTCAATTTTTTCAGCATTTTTCAGCTCAGAAGATATCAGCAATATTTTTCTGTATTTTAACTTTTTCTTTATAATTTTACATTTTCCTCTAAATTATATTACGACAAATTTCTCTCAATTTTTGATAGTCTCATGTTGACTTTTTCACGACTTTCACCTCTATTCTCCTGATTGTTTATCAGTGTTACCACCTCTGCCAAGGAGGTTTGTGAACTAGTTATGAACAGATTTTGATTTTAAAAAATGATCAGGGAATGTTGGTCATTGTACAAGGAAAGGTGATTCGATTCTGGTGGTGATCTAAATCCGGGTGCAGATCCAGGAATTTTCTTGAAGGATTTAATACACATATTTGCTAATAATACTTGAAGAGGTTTTCAGCAGATTTTGATCACATTTTCAGGGAATATAGGTCGTGGTACAAGGAATATTTTGGTAGTGATCTGAATTCAGATTTGATTTTGAAGGATTTGATAGCACTGCGAGACAGGGCAGTTTTTCCACATTATTTGACAATAACAGTGTTGGAAAAGCCTTGGTGGAGGTTTGTGCTCAAAGCACTTTAAGTTGTTGATATCTTGACATTTTCTTTCATTTGGACTTTTTCCTTTTTCCTTAAATTCTGTTTAAGCACATTTTGGCATTTAGAAAATCTGAGCCTTTGTCTTTCGTTTTTTTCAACTTTTCCTCTCTAGATTGGCATTTTTTTTATCCTATATGCCTTTTTCTTGACATTTGCACTTTTTCCTTTAATTTTATATCAACCCTTTCTTTATCCACATAATGACGGTCTAGACATTTTGACAAATTAAATGGCAACAATAATCTTGAATTTTTACAGTTGAACCTTTTTTCTCAACTTGTCACTTTCTAAGTAAACATTACTAATGACATTTTCAAGATTTTTCTAAGGTAAATGAAAAAAAAATCTTCCTCCTCTCATTTTTCTCTGTCCTCCCTTGCCCTGATCCTCTTCCTTACTTAAATATCCCCGTAGCTGTGAAATCAAGACCTGTGCACAGACACTAAAAGAGATCCTGAGAGAGTGAACACAATAGAAGTCACTTAAACAAAAATCAATGTCAATGCATGTGTTGATTATTATTTTTGAATGTGCAGATCTATGAACAAAGCTGTATTGTATGGTGTTTAGCCTCTACTTAATTTAGCATCTACTTTATTGTTTCCCATCAGTGTACTGCTATCTGTTTTTGGAATACTATAAAAGGAATAAAACTACATTTATACTACATTCATTAGCATTTAATATCCAGGTACACTACAAGGGACTGCACAGGCCATATCAGCTTTAAACAGCCTAAATTTGGTGTTTGACAGATGTTGAAATCCTCAGAATTCAAATTATCCATGATACTGAGACATTATTTCAAGGAGATCTGAGATGAAGAATGTATTATTTTTGCTGTAAAGTCAGCAAACAGACATGAGTTGATGAATAGCAAATGTTGTCATAGATGAATGTATAAGCACGGGATGAGAAGAGTCATGCCCGTAGATGAAGGGTTTGGCGATGAATCTAATAATGTTTATATTATTGTTAATATTGAATTACAATATAGATACACTGCCCCTTAGTGGTTGGAGAGCAATGGTCAGTGTTTGCTTCCCAAAGTCGAGTCTTTCGCAGTGACACTTTGGTTCAAAAGTTTTTGTAATGAAAGATGAGTTTTAAAAAGTACGCTTTCTCAAGCAGTTGACATAGAATTCACAGTTCAACACCAGAATGAGCCACTGTTGGTGCTCTCCTGTTATGAGTGTTTGTTCAGGGAACGCTTTGTCTCCTACAAGTCTGAGTTCTTTGTTTCCTTCGAGCATTTTGTCCTCAGTTGGTGCACTTCAGACTCAGTGGAGATTTAACTTGCAAAAAAGCTGCCTGTCATGGGAAGGTTAAAAAGCTCTTTCCTGTAACTCCCACGCAGAATTTGGTTGGCCAGTGATTCTCTGTCTGGTTAATTTAATGCTTATCTGTGATGGACTTTTTCCAAACAATGGACACCTCTTTTTTTCAGTAGTTTTGCTGAGTGCTTGTCAAACCATGCACGCATTTGAAACACCACTAATCGGTTCTAATGTAGCTTTCTTCACACCCTAATATTTTCCACTTCTACGTGTTAAACCTGCCCACCATCTGTGGTTCATGCTTCCTCTCTGTTTTGGTACATTTCTTTTATTTCAGTGAATTGTAAATACAGAAAAAAAGGATTCATCTGTCTGTTTATACTTCTCAATGTTCCTATTCACTCCCTTTGTACAGACTCCTCAATATTTTAAAAATTCAATTAAAGAACCACTTATATTTCTAGGCTTATCCATAAAGTCTTTTTGAAACTCAACCTAACTGTATTTTATTTTGTATTTTCTAACATGTAAGAAATAAAAAAACTTATTTGGATGTTTGGCCAGAATATGTAATGCATCTAACTGAAACAGAATAAAATTTAAACATGTAGTTTTGCAGTTTGTGTGTTGTCTTGGGTCCAATTATGCAGTAGTCCTGACAGAAGTTTGATCAACTTTGCTTTGTAGAGGTAGCAGTGGGTTTGGTTGTTGGGGCTTTGACATATTCAGAGGCTGTAGTCTTTCAAACGGGTTCAGATTCAGCTCTACCTTTCTCTCGCAGTCCTCTGTCCAACTTTTCCGACAAAGATAGGCATAAAAACTTGATAAAAATAAAAATTAGCATTATCTATAATTATTAGCAAAATAATCATTACCTACACTACGTATCAAATTTATTAGACCACCTGTCAGTAAAAATGAGAAAACCATCCAGCATCATGAAGTGCTTTGATGCAGACTCTTTTATTGTCACTGAGCTCTCAACATTTTACGTGTTTGTGGCACAAACCTTACATTTAGTTGTGGTCTAATAAACTTGTGATTAACTGTATATTTTTATATTGAATGACGCAAATGGTATTGAAAATAACTTTAATAATGTCATCCTTGTCTGTCTTTAACTGTTTAAGTTTACTACTGCAGGTAGTGCATGTCTCACAGCAAGAAGGTTGCTGGTTCAAATCCTGTGTTGGGCCTTTATGTCTGTGAGTATTCATGTTCTCCCTGTGCATGCTTGGATTCTCTCTGGGCACTCCAGCTTCCTCCCTCCAGCAGACCAAAAACATGCTCATTAGGTTGATTTTGGTGACTCCAAATTGCCCTCAGATATGAGTGTGAGAGTGAATGGTTGTCTGTCACTCTATGTCGCCCTGTAATTGGCTGGCGACCGGTTCAGGGTGTACCCTGCCTCCGGCCCAGTGTCAGCTGGTATAGGCACCAGCCTCCCTGCAACCCCAAAAAGGGATAAGCGGAATAGATAATGGATGGATGGATGTTACTTTTTTAATCACACGAGATAAGGTCATCATTAGCTTATTCAATGGGTACAGTGAATGTATTAACTGAAATTAGTTTGATTATTTCTAACGTTTAAGAATCAAACATTACAATTCATCTGTGGTAAATTTTCAATTGAGCACATTAATGTTGACCAAGGTATTAGCTCTTTATTTACTCTTTTGTATTTACTGATCTATTTCAACACGTTTTGATGACTACTTTGGCTCAAGCTCATAACCCTTGTGTTTTTTTTCAACTACAGAATTACTAGCAATGAAATTATAGCTGTATATGTCAATTTTTTACAGAACATTATACAAGCATATCCACCCTATTATTGTGTCTTTATAAGAATCACAACACTCATGTTCATGTACTATAATTTTGCATTCAATGTTTTTCAAGCGAGACTACCTAAAATAGATCTAAGTCTTAAAGAGTTTGATTTAATGGTCTGACACAATACAAAAATAATAAAATGAGTAGCAGGAGGATAAATGCACAGAGAGAAAAATTAAGACAATGAGAATATATTCAAAATGTAAGGAAAGTTGAAATGTCTATAAGAAGATGAAATGTCAAAATCTTAAGGTTTAGTTTCAAGATAAAATAGGAATATCAGAAAGACAGCTTTGTTAAATTTTAAGACATGAAGCCTTCCTCTCAGAGTCACTTGAAGCTGGCGGAAGTTTGTTGCAGGTCAAGCCATAGCTATACATAGTCCATCCCCGCTGGCCCTTTTGTTAAAGTCAAAGGCCGAGTCCATTTTAATGCTTAAACAGTAGTGATTATACTATAATTAGATTTCCTTATCCAGAACTTAGAAATCATACCACATTTTCTTGTTTCATTGCAAAAAAGTAAATATTCAAGCATTTTGCAAAGCTAAACTCTTAAAAAGAGGCCCTATAGAGCATATTTTTAGAAGATGGTGGTTTCCTTTGTGCATTTTGATGTAAATCTTGTAAATGTCTGAATGACATGTAAAAATGTTTGGGTTTTTAAAATAAAAGACGATGGAAGAATACAACTGTCTTATCCGTCCAAATTTTAATATATCTGACCATTTTAAAGATATGAGATTCATGAGGACTGATATACTGTATATGATGAATGAAAACATGTTAAATACATAAAATTATCCAAATCCTAAAAGTTACTGATATAACATAGTTTAATTTACCATTTGCTGTACAACTATCGAATGAGGTGTTTCCTCTCCTGTTTGAAATAAACAGAACAATGCCTCTGTAACAGTTATGGATGTTCCATTTTCAATTATTTAATCATATTGATTTATGTATTCATTAGCTCGAAAAATGCTTGAATGACTATGCAGAGCTGGTCTGGGAGGCAGCCAAGTGTAATATGTATTCATGGGGCCAAACATTTTTTGCAGTGCCCCTTCAACTACAACAACCAAAGACAGAGAGAAAGAAAAAGTAGCGAGGATTTTCCTGAATTTTAGATTTTTCTCTTTTATAAATTGAATATTGGTAATACTCACAGAACATAAATTTCTTTCTGTTTGTCTGTTTTTATGTCGAAGTCCATTATAAAAAATAAAACCGCTTCCTTCCTACATTAATAATTACTTGCGCTTGGCCCCTGCTCTTCTTCCGTATTAGGACAGCGCAGTACACGGCGGGCAGTAGGACCATGGGGCCGGCCGGT
Source organism: Cetoscarus ocellatus (assembly GCA_037902135.1). Lineage (NCBI taxonomy): Eukaryota > Metazoa > Chordata > Actinopteri > Labriformes > Labridae > Cetoscarus > Cetoscarus ocellatus. Next base: position 212,078 of record JBAMNC010000601.1, read on the forward strand.
GCAGCAGCCACATTGCAGAACATTTAAATGGAAGTCATTCTGATGGCGATGACAGCGCAGCACACCTTCACCACGCCAGGAAGGAGGAACACCCCGCTACCTTGAGTCCTATAAGACTGTAAACTCACAGCAGGCTGTCCTCCGGTCTGTCCGTCCGTCCATGTCCGTTGTCTAACCTGCCGTGTCCGGGGTCTTCTTCTGTCTCTCCGGACCTCACATCTGAGGAATGAGTTTTATCTGGAGACGGAGCGTGAAGAAGAAGTGAGTACCTGAGGAAGATTTTAGTGAATCAGTGCGAGTGCAGGCCCTGTCGGTACTTGTCTGTGCTCACGATGTGCTCTCACTTTATCATTATGCGATTCTGCTGGCAAAATGGGGCTCCCGAGGCCCTCAGAGATCCTCTATTATCAAACAAACCTCATTGATTTACATTTCTTCTCTGTAGGTCTCGAAGTTGTTAATGTTCACTCATCAAACAAAAAAGGTATTTTAACTGGCACCGTAAGAAAACCAATGATTTTATGCTTGTAAAGTAGTATGACTTAAGTAAGAAAATCCAGTCAGGCCTATTGCGTTCATTTTATCTCTGGCTGTGTTGATGTTAGTCTGCATCCTGTTTGACAACATTACATAGTTGTCATTGTGATGTGGACAAGCGGGCTTCTGTGTACAGTGTGCTTAAAAACACGTCATGATCTTAAGTGTTTTGTAGATTTTTGTAATGGACAAGAGCTAGATATCAAACAGTCAAGTTTTCAAGCTGTCCTTATTGAATCTAACTATCGATTATTAGAAGGATAGAAGTCAAACTTAAGTTTCTATATTACATGTTCTCAGAAACTATTCCGGTCGTAATATCCGACTGATAATATCATTTGTGATTGACTGATCTTTATCACAAACATTTTTATTAAAAAAAATAACAACCAATGATAAACTGAACTACAATTAGCCTATGTATAAAGAATTCACATGAAGCAAACCTGTTTGAAAAGGAGGACTCACCCTACAGGTTGTATGTTTAAAGATTTTTTTTCCTGTTATTAAATATAGTTTCTTGTGAATTCCTCATGCATTAAAATGATAGGAATGACCGTCTGTGAGATAAGAATAACTTTTCACACGTGACAGACACACAGTGATAAGGGACAACATGTACTTACTGCATGAAAGGGGTCACACAGAACCAACTGAACATTTGTGTGGCTCAATAGAGTTTGACTCATGTGTTTGATTTGTTGGACATTAGGTTAATTGAAATTTTATCATTATTGAGATATGAGCCTTCACAATGAGCTCATTGTGACTGTCTAAATTTGTCACACAATAAATTTAAAACTACTTTTTAACTGTAGTAATTAAAAGTTTTGTGGCGTAACAGCTCTGCTTTTACATCTTTTGGTGCAGAAAGATGAAACAGGTGATGAGTAGGGATGGGCAAGGTAAACCATTAAATCTTCATTTTAGAGATACACAAATCTGCGTAATTAAAATACACATATACATATACATACATCCAAATATGTATCCATCCAGGCAGAGACAAAGGGACTGAAAATAAGAATTTTTGATAGCGACAAACTCATGGACGTCAAGATTATAAATAGGTCCTCATCACATTTGTCTCTGCTGATATAGATTTATCCGAGGTTAGCCCCTTAAGATGTGTCATCTCCCTTTCAAGAGGGTCCTCATGTCTAGATGGTTGTAAAGGTATTTATTAAGGAGGTATAATCAATAACAACTATGAATACAGAGGTCATTCCACTGTTAACATTAACATGTTGAACTGCCATTGAATTGGGTTTACCTGGTCTAAAGGTATGAATTTATGTTAAATGATTTAATTTCTGTTGATGGTTTATGCAGGATAAAGCACTTGTAGTCAAGCAGGTCATTCATGATTGTTTGTCAAGGTCATACTAATATGTGTGCTTTTTGCAAGATCTACCATGTATTTGATTTTGTTGATCTCTCTGAAGTTAATATCAGGAGTTGTAATGATAATGGATTGGCGCTAAAGGAAAGCCAAATATTTGTAGTTGTTGTAATTGAAGCTTTGTAGGTCCACAGCATCAGACTGTCCGCACCAATGATCCCAGGCTGCCAGCAAGACAAGAACCAGAGATGAGTACAAGAGCAAACAAAAAGGGGCTAAGAGATATAGAGAGAGGACGGAGAGGGTGTGTTAGAGAGACAGAGAGGGAGGAGAAATTTCTGGCCATCCAGATCCTTATGTCCCTTAGACACACTTCTAGTTTAGATAGCTAAGCATCATCAGCATAGCAATGAAAATTGACGGAGTATTTCCTCATGACATCACCAAGGGGAAGCACATATAAGGAGAAAAGAATTGGACCTAGCACAGAACCTTGCAGAACTTCGTAACTGTCATCAGTTTACATAGAAAACTTATTGTTCACATGTACATACTGGTATCGATCAGATAAGTAAGACTTGAACCAATTTAAAGCAGTTCCTGTAATCCAGAGTAATTCCTCTAATCTCCGTAGAAGAACATTATGATCTATGGTGTCAAAAGATGCAATGAGATGTAGCAAGACAAGTACAGAGAGAAGTCCACCATCTGGAGATGAGAGTAAATCATATGTTACTTTAACTAGAGAAGTCTCTGTGCTATAGTGAGCTCTAAATCCTGACTGAAAGTCCTCAAACAAGTTGCTGAAGGAAGTCATAGCTGATTAGCTACTTCTTTCTTAAGTATCTTTGAAGTAAATGTGCCTGAAGCAAGGGTAGGATTGTCATGTGTAAGATTGTTGACACTGGAAAAATTGTGTAGGCCCTGATTTATTCCTTAAACAAAATTGACAGGAATTGATAAAGAATTCAATATGAAATTTTATAGATAGAATTGATATGGCAATGATATCAAAAAAATCGTATCAATTCCCACTCCTAAAGATAAGCTGCCTTTAGATTTTTTTTGTGTAATCAAGGTGGAGAAAATATGTCTTGGATTTATTTTGGATTTAGAAAAAAACATGCTGCAGTTTCAAATGCTGTATAAGGGGAAGAGCAAAGGCTAGGATACTGCTGTTAGTTACAGCTTACATGCACAGTTTAAATTGTTACAGTATCGCAGTTCATATTGTTATCCCAATATGTTATTGCAGATCCTACGTTTTTCTCATATCGTGCAAGCCTGTTGGTCTTATATATTTTGTAAAGAGCAGAAAGCCTGACCTGACACACCAGATAGACTGTTCAATATATTTCACTAATTCATCTGGTCAACAGCCCATAGAAAGTGTTTGGGAATGGGTAGAACCTAGCATATCTGGCAGGTGATTGGGTGATTGGATGATTATCCCGTCTATCATATTCATTACGGGTCAATCAGTTACTGTGGTAGGCAGTCGCTACTGCCAAGGTGTAAAAGACAGCACGTGAGCCACTTTGTAAAACAAACTCTAGGCAAAACATGTCAGAAATGAAGTGAAAATATCCTTTCTATGGAGAAGTCTGTAGTTTTGTTTGTTTTTCATTTAATAAAGAAATGCGGTCCAGATCTGATAAAACTGTTACTGAAGCTGTTAGCATCTGTGCTAATCTCTTTCCGAGTAGTCACTTCCTGCTGTCATTTTGTTCCCACCTCTTCCTGCTTCAAAGGACGCTGATTGGACCGTATCACTATGGGCTGAGCACAATCGTAGTAGACTACAGCTTGGCAAGATGGATCTGTTTGATGACAGACACTAAATCAGGCTAATCCAACTGCGCGTAAGCGTTGCATAAAGCCTCCTCTTAACTAACACTGATCTGTTCTTTTCATGGTTACAGTCCATTTGTATTAAAAGCAGATGTGGAGCAAGAATAACAACATATTTTTACCCAATAAGTGACACTTTTGACTCATAAAAGTGGACGTTCAGTGATGAATCAAATCATTATGGTACGAATGTGTTTTCTACCAAAATGACAGCCAGTGCATAGGGAGTTTATGGCCGGAGAACTCTGTGAAAATATCAGCTGTGAATGACAGCAAAAATTTTCATATATGTTGCCGATAATCAACTTTTTAGACAATTATCTCCCACTGTTTTGCTCTGATAATATCTTGCATCCCTAGTGAGGTTGGTTGTCTTGAGGTTTTATCCTCATAAGTGCAGTCTCATTATTTAATAGCCATACCTCATATATCTCTGATTGTTTATAATTTTATAGCCATTAGTTGTTTCTATCATGTGCTATGTATTGAACTTACCTTATAAAGACTTTACTCACTCGTCATGCATGCACTTTTAACTGCATCATGTGATTGCTGTGTGTTGATGTGGATGTGCTTGTCCTTATATTCAAATTGAGTTGAACCCAGCAACATAAAATGAGACCAAGAGGACCAAAGATAAGGAAAATAATGACTAGAAAAAATAAAAACATAAAATAAGTGGAAGGGTAGAAGCTTTAAATTAGTTGAAAAATAATGTATAAGAACATATTCAGCTGGACTAGAGAAGATAAAAGCTATAAATGAGACAAAAGGATACTAAACAATAAGAGCTAAAAACATTCCCATATAGGAGGATCTGAAGCGAAAACATTTTCACAACCTTAGCATCTTACAACTTTGAACCAAGCTTTAAGTTTCGATTCTAGTAAGACTCATCCTTTTCACACCATCGTGACACACACTGTCATGTTCTCTGGAGCTAACCTTTGACCTCTTCACAGGGATGCCGGGCAGGCGCAAGACATACCCGACAGTCCAGATTCTCCAAGCCAGTACGTTTATAATGTGCACACAGTATTTTTTTTTCAGAACTTCTAACAACAAACTGACAGCACCAAAAATGTGTTTAATGACCGTAAAACTGAGCACATCACACATAACTTTATTCTGTTGTCACAGGTTGTCAGTTATAAACAGTCCAGAGCTGGATCCCATCATCACAGATTTCAGGTCAGTGAAGATAAATCATAAAATCAAGCAAAACAAATTCTTCTGAAATGGTGTTATAGTTCAAAGTCAGAATGTTACAGTAATTTTATTTGTTTTGTTAAAATTCGTCACCATAGTTTATTGGGCTCTGTCCAAAATTCAATTGATTTCATGGAGGTTATCTTCACATTTCAAGCCTGATTTGTGCAGAATTGTTCCCAACAAATCACTGTCAACAAGTCAGCAGGCTGGGAGTGTCTGCATGTATCAGTGTCTGTGTTTTCTATGGCTCTCATGATCATGTTCCTCAAACAATAGATGTCCTTTCAGCTGCTTTCCATCCCTTGAGTTTACCTCTTTCTCTTTTTTTCTAAACAGATACATTTTTGTTCTTCTGTTTCAGGTTACACCTACCAGGGAACAATAATGGTCCAGAATCAACAAATACAGCAAATGGGTAAGTCCAGAAAATGAGCTCACGCTTAATTTAACCCACTAAAGTCCTGAAGTTTATGAAATTTTTGCCTGAAGATTTTTACAACTGCCTTTTTTTCAACCATTTACAATACTATGTTACAGTAAGTCACAGCAGACAGACTGCTGGTGACAGCTGACCTGAAGTACTTCTTTACAAATTGGTGACATGGGGGTAAAGGTCACTAGAGGGTCAGCACTCGCAATTTTCAACCCATACGTTTTAACACCATTATTCAGACTGGGAGAACCACCCATAATCTGCTTTATTAAAAAGTGCTCTGTGTGATCATGAGTTCCTTTTTTCCTTCGCCAAGGAGATAATGTTTTTGCCAGCATGTGTCTGTTGGTCAGTTTGTCCGTTGGATAGATAACTCAAAAAGTCATGGATGGATTTTGATGACATCTTTGAGTAATGTTGGTCATGGGATAAAGAAGAAATGGAGATTTTAGTGGTGATCTGAATCTGGAGGCAGATTCAGGAATTTTTTAAGGATTTCTTAACATTGCTGGATAGGGTAGGCTTTCACATCTTTGCAGATTACTTTATAACTTCTCAGTGGATTTGGAAGACATTTTCAGGGAATGTTTGTCTTGTGATTTGATTTTAGTGATCCAAATCTGGATGTGGATCTAGGACTTTTTTCAAGTATTTGTTAACAGTGTGAGATCACACACGGCAATCACATTTATTACAGGTCAATCAGACAATATAGTAGGGGGTGCGGCTGCTGCAGTAAAAAATACAAAATGTAAGACATTACATCCAACAAATTATTGTCAGAAGTTGCTGATAGTGAAGTGAATATATCTTTTCTATAGAAAAGTGCTTTCAGTGTTGTTTTTTGTTTTTCATTTAATAAAGAAATGTGGTCCAGATTTGATAAAACTGCTACTGAAGCTGTTAGCATCTATGATGTATGAGCAGTCACTTCCTTCTGTCTTCTCGAACGAAGCTCAGACCTCATCCTTCTTTAAAGAACGCTGATTGGGCCATGTCCCTCTAGGCCGAGCGCAATCATTGTAGGCTGGAGCTTGGAAAGATGGATCTGCCTGATTACAGACACTGAGTCAGGCTGGTCCAGCAAGATAGGGCAGTGTTTCACATTTGTGACAGTAACTCACCTGACAATGTTGAAAATGCTTTGGCGGTGGTCTGTGCTCTTGTATTACTTCTAGTTTAAGTATCTAACTCTGCATTCTGTTTAAAAGGTGAGTAAAACCTTTTTTGGCAGTCTAATGAGGACGCTAGTCCAGTCTACTGGTCCGTCACCTTTTTGCTAAGGGCAATTTGAGTTTTTTCCTGTTACCCAGTGTGCCATCTTAACATTGAGGTATATCGTGTAATCAGATATGACAACATATTCAAATCTCCTCTGGATCTACTCTGCTGTTCAATCCATGCTCGACATCTTAATAAAAAAACATGTTTATCTCCTGTTAGAATTACAGTTCATAATAATGATGATAGGAGCAAGGTAACATAAGGCTGCCATGATTATGGAAACATTCACATCAAAGTTAAATCAACAACTCCATTAACTGTCTACCAATCCTTTTCATCTGCAAATTTAGTCATGAATGGAAATCATAATAACAAAAATAGAGAATTAAGTTTGACAACATAAACAATGCCATTTACAATGTTGCTGCTATTCTTTTGAAACGTCCTCAACTTTTCCATAAGAAATAAATCAGATTTTTGTATGGCAGAACTGGCTAGTGTAACAAAGACAAGTATTAGTCCTTATCACGAAAATTACTGTCCTTTGTCAAGTGAATTCATAACTGAGTTGAAATCATGATTATGCCTGATTATAACCTGATTATAAGAAACAAACTTAGTTTCAACACCCTTTTTCATCCTCAATTAAATGCACAGCTACACATTTACCATTACACAATGCTCTCGCATGTATAAAGTGTTGCAGTTGGCCACTTCCAGTGTCTAGTCTGTTTGAATCAGAGTGAGGAAAGTAAAGGGAAAAATCATTAATGGATAATATAATAAATTCTGAGCTGTACCGTGAAAGAAAAAACAAAGTTGAACTTAATCTGCAAGCTCATGTTTTGTCTTTGCAGATGTATCTGGTGCACCCTTGAATTCACAGATTTCTATCTGACCCAATTCACGTCTTGCCAATCACAAATGTTAATCTAGGTTTTTCTTTATCTTATGTACAAGGCAGTTTTGTAAACAACCAAGCTGGCAGAAAAATGAAAATCTTCTTCAAGGAATTTAAACTGTATCAAGAGTAGAAAGAATAGCACAGACTTAAGTGGTATTTCACCGTATGGACATGTGTTGGCCAATGACAGTTTTACTTTGTCCGATCTACAATAGAAAAGTAACTGGATAAAACCAAACAATCCATTAGTGTGTTTTCCATTCAGGCTACATGCATATCACAACGTATAATTTTATTGGTTGAACAGACCATATTGTTGTGTAAAATCTATGATGTACCAGACCAGAGGTGTTCAAACTCATTACATCAAGGGCAAAATGCAAACAAATACATGTATGACAGGGCTTCTTTGGTGTACTTCACTATTAAAGTTTAAAGTTTGGGATTTGGTATGAACAGTCAGATTTCAGTGAGCCATGGTTGGCTGTTGTCACCACATGTTCTGCCCCTGGTTGGACTGACAGTGATGCAGTAGAGAGGAAAGGTTGACCACCTTTTTCAGAAGAACAAACTTCACAAAGCTGACAAACTTTAAAATAGTGTAGGTGCTTTAAGATGACCAAAAATGATTGTCACAGTATGCTTTTTTAACCTTGATACAGTAGCAGGTAGGTCAGAAAATGAGCCTGATTGGTGCTATTTGCTGCCATCATCCATTTGATGTTATGTCTTAGTAAAGCAAAAGCTTCATGTTCTAACCTTGGCCACAATTTATTATGAGTTTACTGAGGACAAATTGAAAATGAGCCCCGGTTCATTGTTAACCCCAGAGCTTTTACACCCCTGTACCAGATTTTAGGAGTTGAACTTCTTGGTTGTCTTTCAGAGAGTAAAGCCCGATTGACAGCAGTGTGTTGAATCTACGTTGTTGCCAGGGATGGGTGTAGAATTCTGGTCCCAATGTGGCACCAGTACCAACAGTTGCCAGATTTAAGGTTGTAGCTACACTGACCTTGTAGCTGCAACACCTAATCAGAATATCCTTGAGTCCGAGTGGATATTTGTGCAAAGTTATTAGTACAAAATCTCAAAACACCCGTTAGATACTTTGCCAACAAGAAAAAGATCAATATGAAGCCCACTGTCCTTGACCTCTGGCCTTAAATAACTGACAAGCTCATTCTTAGGTCAAAGAGGACATTTGTGCACAGTTTGAAGAAAACAGTCAATTTTTTTAACTCTGGTCTTCAGAGGAATGGCCCATGTAGATGGATGGTTCACCAAAAAACAGCCATAAAGCTTCCAGTCCTGGCTGTGGCTGAGACAGTAAAAACACTTCATGCTGCAAATGTTTGTTGTTGTAACTCATCAGTAAAAAATGAACCTGATAATCTCAAGTGTAATAAGAAATTTACAGTCCAGTATCATTCCAAAATTACCTTTTGTGTATCTTAGATGTAACACTCTTTTTGCTACATTTTCTTGCTTGAAAAGTGCTATAAAGGCTGGTTTATTGATTGATTGATTGATTGATTTTGACTTACAATTGTTGCTACCGAATACTTAGATTAAGAAAGGATGGTGGGTTATCATAACAGAATAACTTTAAAGCTATTGTAAGGTTTTTTCCCTGGGTTTTAAATGTTCTGAAATCAACTCTGAAGTCTCCATATGAGCTATAGTAGCAAACAGGATCATCGACTGACAGGATTTTAAATTTCTTTAAAGCCATATTCATGTCTAAAATACTCTGTCTCAGGGTAAGTGCCTGACATATTAAGTCAAAGCATGTTAAACTAGCATTATTTCCTACAGCAAAGATGTTTGATATACTTTTAACTGTAACATGAAAACAGGTTAAGATTTTTATCACAAGCAGAACATCACTGCGTAAAAACATAAATTATACAATCAGTAAAGAAAGGATAAACCTCTTCAGTGAAGTGAATCCCCCAAAATCAACTCATTTTCAAATCACTACAGGAGCTTGTATCCAGAGAATGTTTTGTGAGATTTTATTATGTGCTCCAATGTTTGCCTAGCTTTGCTAAAACTACCTCACCGACTTAGGGATCAGCGGATAAAATTTTGGTGGTCAAAGGTCAAGCTCTTTGGTCCTCAAGTTCATCCTTTGATTTTGAATAAAATTTTACAAACAAAACATCTCAAGAACATTCAAGGTGTTGTTATCAAAGTGTGCACAACTCTGACTTGAGAATGATGTGACTAGAGTGTGGAAGTCATCAGCCAAAGGCCAAGGCCATAGAGATAGAGCCTCATTTTGATCTCTTGCTTGGGAAGGCAGCAACTCTGAAGAACTTTATTCAAAATCTGCATATATAACCAATATTAAGGTAAACTCTTTAGGTTTTGGAAGTCAAAGGTCAGTTGGTGCAATGTTCATTCATTATTGTGAAAAAAGTACTGCAAGAATGCTTAAAGGTTAAGTTCGGTTTTTTGACACCTGGACCTTATTTTTAGGATTAAATACGCTCGTAGACTCACCCAGACTATTTTGGCGGAGCTCGGAGCCGTTTTCGAGCAATTTAGGTCCATCCGACGGCGTTTTTTCTCATGCCATAGCAGCGGACAGGGCCAGAAATCGAAGCCCCTAAATTAGACATTATCTGCTGCGAAGCTCACTCTTCCTCTGTGGCCATGGCCTTGCAATGTCCACAACAACACCACCAGTTAGCCCCCATTCGTGGACGTGCAGTGGTTGCTTGTTCTCTGGCCAGCTGTTCGGCTCTTTCCCTCTGCATCCTCCTTTCAAATAGCTCCTCGTTGGTATATTCTGGTTCAAAACGATACGGTCATCCATTATACTCAAAGTCCTTGTCAGACACTTCTACATCGGATAAATATTCCGCCATGTTGCACAAAAATAGCCGTGTAGCCGTGTAGCCTAGCAACAACAGCGGCTCTACTCAGCTGCGCTCTTGCGGCGCATGTCTGTGACGTCACCAAAAAGTTACCCATCCTTGTAAAGCCCCGGATGACCATAACAACGAAGTTGAGCTGACATGGTGACAACACTGGCCATTCATTTATAAAATGTAGCTGAAATGAGCGAGTTTCGCAGCAGATAATGTCTAATTTAGGGGCTTCGATTTCTGGCCCCGTCCGCTGCTATGGCATGAGAAAAAACGTCGTCGGATGGATTTAAATTGCTCGAAAACGGCTCCGAGCTCCGCCAAAATTGTCTGGGTGAGTCTACGAGCGTATTTAATCCTAAAAATAAGGTCCAGGTGTCAAAAAACCGAACTTAACCTTTAAAGCTAGTTTTTAATCAAACCGTGCAAACCTAGCTCGAGGACAAAGTCATTGGATGAAGGAGGTCAAGGTCATTAAGACTCATGGTCATCGTTGTCTTGTAACTGTGATACATTAATGATGTTCTGAGGGATTTTCAACTAACTCAACCTATTGTATTATAAGCATTATGTCCCTGTTATGTTTGAAATGCAGTTAGAGCTTTATAATGCTGATATAAGCTTAACCAAAACTACAGCTGAATGATTTTATTTTGTTTGGTCCACAAAAGGAGGAGTTATTTTCTCATTATTAGATTAAACTGAAACCCTACATATCTTAAAATTACAACACTCCTTGTTTTTCTCTCGCCAAATCCAATTCTCCACCATGAGGACAGCAGCATATCAAATCTAATTATCTCCACCTTCAACCCGTGACTCTCTGTGCTCCTCTCAGCACACTCATGAGAGATTGAAGCAACAATTAATCTTTCTTCTTTTCACTACAGGCCATAAAGAGTTTAATTTCCTCATGGATCTGTGCTGGCCATATAGTGCTTGGCTCTTGTGATTGTGTTGTTATGGACAAACCATGAAGGAGAAAAATATGTCAGTTATGACGAAGGCTAAGACACGGTCACACGACTCTGATCTTTATGCTTTCTCGATATAAGTGTTACAAATTAATGTGTGCAACGTTATGTAGCCTGTGTGCTGAAGACTATATATGCACTATATTCCTCTGTCTCCATAGAGAGAAGTGGTCATTTTTAATAGGTCAGTTTATTGTCTCATAATATTCTCAGTTTTGGTTGTTTTTGATGTTGTTTGTCTACCAAAATAATTCCAACAGAGCCAACTATCACAATAAACCAAGTGAAAGAATTTAAGATTAAACTTTGATGACTTATCCTGAAAAGAAAAGATAAAACAGGAATGAAATAAAGTCAGAAAAAAAAGGTGTTGTATGAACACAATAGGGGACATTAAAATAAAAGATTCAGAAGAGGAATCAAGAGTGGATAAGTAGATTAAGAGCTGTAAAATGAATATTTACAGGATTTTTGACCAAACAATCGATTGTTGAAGACAAAGTTGTTTGTTTGGTAGCAGCTTTATAGTTACTCTAGATTTTGAACAGAGCTTCACCAAAGAGGATTTTGTGCACCTCACAATATTTATTTAAACGGATCAAAATGCTTCAAATTGAACATTTAAATACAGTTTTTATGGTTGCAGGTTTTTCCCACAGGCATCCAGTAGGAAAACTAGCCAGAGGGTTCAACGGTCTCCCCTCAAGAAACTGACCAGGTTAAAATTTATTTATTCATCATCGTAGATGTGTGATGGATGATGCCCCATCATTTGTCAGATGCATCGCAATGTCAGTGTAAAGCCCCACTAAGCTTCTCTTGGCTGCGCCATAAAACAAGGACAATGATTTAGTGATAAGTAAATTCACCTTATGGAGTGTCGTTTTTGTCCTATAAGACTTCTTTGTTCAAATAAGCAGTGAGCGTCAGGGGTTGGAAAAGTTTAGCGCTGCAGTATGGCCTGATCAGGTATTTAGCACTACCTGATCTCTGTTCACTGGTCAAAAAGTATAGGGTCACCATAAGGGATAAAAATATCAAAAACGGGAACGCATTTTTGGCTTTAATTGTTGATAAATTGTTGTATGATTTTAATCTTTGGAATACTCTTTAGTATTAAGCATATTTGAACAACTGCTTGCAAGTTAATTCTCATGTTTTAAACCTTGTATACAGCACACGTAAGAAGAAGCCAGGTAATCAATCATAAAATATAATCAAATTGGAACATGACTTTTTTTTGTGTGTGTGTGTGTGTGTGTGTGTGTGTGTGTGTGTGTGTTTTTGTTTCACAAAAGAAAAATCTTGCTGATACAGTCTCAGTGTTGATAGGCCATACAATTTTTCCTTTGTGCCCATGTGTTTACCCCTCCCCCCAGGAAAAAACAAGCAATAAAATTAAGATAGACGAAAAAAAACAGAAAAGAAAGAAGAAAAGAGAAGAGGAAAAAAAGAGAAAGAAGAGGAAAAAATGATAATAAGATAAATAGATAAATAACAATAACAATAGGGCAGCAACAAATTACATCGTTAATGTCTATATAGTATGCACATTGGTTGATTGAATCTTTATTTCGAGCATAAACACAAATACATACATCAATAAAAGCAAAGGAATAAATAAAAACAAAAAAAACCAAACACACAAAGCAAAATCCTCAAAGATGCCTAATGAAACAAAAGTCCAGAAAGTTAAGTATGCTCGAAAAGGAGTAGGAAGAAGTTTAAAACTTATTCAATCCTACCCCTTTAGTCTCATTCATCAATTCATCTATTATCACTTGAAATATATGAACTAACAAATATTATATACAACTATTAAATATTATAGTATATAACTTAACCATATTACCACAATATTCTACAGCAGTATATTCCCGCACTTTGCATATTATACAGTCACTATAGATATTTCATACATACTTATTAAATTATTGCAAATATCTTAGTACTATAAATAACCTTGTAGTACAATATTACAGTATTGTAAAGACTCTAAATATTCACTTTTACTTCATTGTTGCAAATATACTAATGTTATGTATAGCTTACAATTATGTACCCTATTAGCACACTATCGCAAATATATTGAATATTATATATAATAGTGCATACAACTCCATATCATAATACTGTAGATACCATTTATATTAACTTATGTTATGTTTAATAATATACATCATACACCATATATTATTACATTGTAATAGAATACCCAATATAATATAATACCATATGAAACGTAATATATTACCATATGAAACGTATACATATATAACGTACGAAATTGGAACATGATTATGAAAAAAAATGGATAAGAAAGTCAACATTATACCCTAAATTGGCAACGAATTTTAGGAAAAACAAGCTGTAAGGTAAAATAAATTTCAAGTTTGAAAAAAAGATTATTTTATTTATGCCCCTGCTTTGCTTCCACTCTAGACAACAAGGAGATGTAATGGGGGAATGAGTTCACTCCCCATTTGCTCCTTCTCCATAGTTTGTTGGTATCAGAATGTCCCAGAGAGAAGCATACAGGCTTTGTGAAGGAAAGGAGCACTGTTACTGTGTGCCTCTGCCTTTGTTTGTATATATGGAGCATATGCCATGTCCTGCTCTCTTGTAGAATTAATTTGAGTCTCAAGATGTAGTGACGAAAAGGTCAGTACACAAAGATGATCTAAATATGCACACCCAATTCTGCAGTTCTTCTATGGTGAATTTCATTGTTTGATTTATAGGAGCAGAAACTGCTCTGCAGCTGTTTAATGATCAACTGTTTTAAACAGCAGAAGCTTGAGTATACACACACCATCGTCATGCTGCAGCTCTAACACTATCTTCCTTCATACATTATCTTTATGTTTACCCTTGTATTCTTGTGACTTTTCTGCCTTTGACAAATAAACAGGGTCTTCTGAAACAAATACAATTAACAACATTCCAACAATTAGTGCTTTCATAGGTCAAAAGTTGGCCCTCAGATGCAAAACTTCAGGAAACTGACCGTGGTGTCAAAATACTGCAACTGCAATCAGTGAAGCTACTTCACTAATGTGTATGCTTGCACTGACTGTCTAAAACTTAAGAGAAAAAAAATACATGTGAATTTTTCATGTGGAGGTCTGCACAGTGCATGGAGGGGGCATGACCTCAACAACCCCAGTAAGCAGTGTGCTGTGTGCATGTGACTGAGTAATAGCAGGGATCATCTCAAGTATATTTGCTTGAAGTCTGGTTGTTTTAGTCAAGATTATGCTAAAATTTAATTCCCAAACTATATTTAAAATCCTTGTTAAGGACCAACCTTCAGTTTAGTAAATTCCTATTTATTCCTGTTAATTCCTTTTTACTGCCATGGAAAGTTTCCAGAATTTTGTAACCCTGGGCTTGATAAAATAAAAACAGATGAGTTAAAGAAAAACCCTTGTATACAGAGTTTGCTGACATTAGATTGAGCTCTTCAGACCAAAGTTTTGTTTTGTTTTTTTAAACTAGAAGTACTGCAAAAGCACGAACCCCTGCAAAGGCATTTCCAACATTGTTGGGCATGTTATTTTCAAAAATATGGAAAACTGCCCTATCTTGCACTATTAACAAACCCTTAAAAAATTTCTGGATCCACATCTTCATTGGGATCACCACAAAGATGTAATCACTTCTCTCCTGTGTCCTGACCAACATCCCCTGGCAGTGACATCCAGATCTGTGGAGAACTTGCTGAGTTATTAGCAAAAAGGTGGAAAACTGTCTTATTGCACTGTTAACAAATCCTTTTAAAAATTCCTCGACTTGCACCTGGATTTGGATCTTCACCAGTATCTAATTGATTGGTCCTTGGCCCAATCCTGGATATTTCATCAAATTCCTTTAATGACTTGATGAGTTATCCTGTTAACAAGCTAACAAACAAACAAACAAAAAAACAACAACCAGAGAGCACTCAGGGAGCGCAAACCTTCACCAAGGAAGCTGTTGCTGTTAAATCTAACTGATAATAATCTAACTCTAATATGACAGTAGTTTCATGATGATGTAGCCCCCATAATAAATGTTCTTTGCCCCTGAAAACCTGCCCCCTAGTACTAAGAATGAAGTTGATATCATTATTAGTTTGACAGCGATTGAGCGATGGCGGTTATCCGGATCATAACCAAATTTAAATCATCATTAAGTTGGGCCATTACTGACATCTGAAAATTTCAGCAAAATCTGTCCAGTAGATTTTTGTGTAACCTTGCTAACAAGGAAACAGACAAATGCAGGAAAGAACATGACCTAACTAGACTGTTAGCGTGTCTGTTGGCTGTCAGACAGGCATGTTAAACATGGGTGATAATGGTACTCCTGGGCCTTTTGCAGGCAGCCTCGAGTGGATACTCAGGGGACTGCAGCTTTTTGCACTCACTCTTCATTTTTTGACACTAAAGGTTTCAACTCCTTCATTTAAGGAAGTCTGCAAGCCTGCCACGGTGGCAGAGCTCTGATGCTGATGAAGCTAAATTGAGTGTAACGGATCAAAATGCTGACAATGTTTGTGTTTGTACATTTTTCTATCACACTGATCTAAAGGGAGGCTGATAAGTGATCAAAGCTTATGCCACTGTGCTTTTTTTCATTCATGATTTCACCCCAAGCCTTTACAAGAGCTACATCTTCATGTTCTGTTTGTGTCCTCTGTGTGGACGCTGCAGTGTTCAGTCTATGCCACTGCAGCAGACTGGATTGCTGAGTTGAGAGTCTCACTACGCACCAGCACTCTCTCCCCCTCTCTCTCTCCTTTATCCCACTTTTCAAGCCTTTTTGAACCACAGCAGCTGACAGTTTAATGTCAGGGAATGAAATAAGGACTCTAACTTATTTTTCTATTAAGCTATCACTCATGTTGTTTCCCTTCATAAATAAAAATCCTGAGGCCATGAATTATGGGCATTTAGCTCCACCCCTGGCTTTGCATTAACCAATCAGAGCGAGCGCTGCAGTGTGTAGTATGATGATCGGAAGAGGTGGCACAAGCCTTTTTGCTGTACAGATAGACAGTGTTTTCTCTCCTCATGTGTGACGGTCATCCCAATCTTATTAAGGTCTGCTGTTGCTGCTGTGCTCTTCCTCCCTCCTCCTCCTCTGTCTCCACTCCTTCTCGCTCCCTCTCTCCACTTCATTCTTCACTCTCTCACTCTTTCAAACGCCTGCCCTTCTGCTGCTGCTTCTTGCTCTTGTTGCTGCTGCTGCTACTGAGACACACACCATTACACTGCACTGCTGGAGGTCCCCAGGCTCCTTATCACTTCTGCAGTTCCCTTTCCTTTTTGATTTTTTTGCCTCTATCTCTCTGTTCCTCACATACTCACACTTTGCCAGATGAAAATGTCAGAGGAGGAAGAGACTCTGTCAAACGGGTAAGAGTTACTGTAATTGCTGCATGTTTTGGTGCTTTGTCTTGGAGGTGTCCCATACGTGTGTGTGTGTTTTTGTTCTCTGGCATGTGGACAAACTTGCTTGGTTTATTTTAAGGAGCAGCTCGGCTCTTTTGTGTTGCAGCTGAGAACAACTTATAGCCATGCCACAGGCCACAAAGTAATGCTTCGTCACTGTTAGAGGGGTGTGTATGTGTGTCTGCGTGTGTACTTTATTTCATAGAGAGGTGTGTATATAAGAAGGGATTGTGTGTGCTGTGTGGCCTTTTGTGTGTGTATGTGAGTGTGAATGTGTGTGTGTGATAATGGTCATGATTGTGTGAGCTGCTCTCTGGAGAAATCAACTCAGAATTTCAGCTGACTTGAAGTTCAATTTAATTATCTGGACAATGCCGGGTATGCACATCCTCCACCGATGAGACTCTCTTCATTGTGCTGGTCGTCACGTCTTTTCTTTTTTTCCATACAATGGCCACTTAGTCCCCTCATTTAGTAGATAGTTTTCTGTACTGTTCCATGACTGAGGGCTTGTTTCTTGTCTTTTCTATTTCCTGTGGCCATAGCTTGTATTTAAGTTTGGACCTAACAAAACACTGTCATCTTGTCAGGAGCACTGCCAGAAATTTTTGGCCCCATAAAAAGATATTATATTCGGCCCCATCCCAGACCAGATCTGCACAGTCTCTCAAACCAAACATTTGTCCAGGTAATAAATACATATATGGATCAAATTAAATGAATTCCTAAATGGATCACTCAGAACCGTTGCAGATATTTTGTTCTGTTTAAAGACACAATCAGCTCTAAACAGTGAAGGAAACTCTTAATTTGACAATCATCCAATAAATTGTAAATTACACTACGTTATACAAGTAGCATTTGGCATTTGGATCATTTTATGAATTTAACATGTTTGTCATGTATATCAGTCCTCATGAATATCCGATCTTTTAAACCTGTGGAATATTCAAAATTTATGTGAATAATATATTTGTCCTGCTCCATCCATCCATCGATCTTCCACCACTTATACGGGGCCGGGTCAGGGGTGCAGCAAGCAAAGCAGATCAGCCCAGACTTCTCTCTCCCCTGCCACAATTTCCAGGTCCTCCTGGGGGATTTAAAGGTGTTCCCAGGCCAGATGGGATATATAATCCCTCCAACAGGTTCTGGGTCTGCCCCAGGTCTCCTCCCAGGTGGGCATGCCTGGAAAACCTCCTAAGGAAGGCGACCAGGAGGCATCCTTAAATGCCCAAACCACTTCAAGTGACCCTTTTCAATATGAAGGAGCAGCAGCTGTACTTTGAGTTCCCTCCGGATGTCTGAGCTCCTCACCATATCTCTGAGGCTGAGCCCAGCCACCCTTCTGAGGAACTGCATTTCAGCCACTTGTATACGTGATCTTATTCTTTTGGTCATTACTCAGAACTCATGACCATAAGCAAGGGTTGGAACAAGGATGGTGCAGTGAACTGAGAGCTCTGCCGTGCAGCTTAACTCCCTCTTTACCACAACAGTTCGGTACAGAGTCTGCAACACTGCAGATGCTGCACCAATCTGCTTATCCATCTCTCGGTCCAGTTTACCCTCATTTGTGAACAAGACCCTGAGATACTTAAACACCTTCACTTGGGGCAAGGACTTGCCCCCCACCAGGGCAGAATCCACATTATTCCTCCTGGGTCTAAGGGTCAACAATCAGCCGGAGCCTCTTTTCCAGCACCCTGGAGCAAGCCTTCCCAGGGCGGTTGAGTAATGTGATTGCCCTGTAATTGGAACACACTCTCTGGTCCCCCTTTTTTAAAAATGGGGACCGCCACCCCAGTCTGCCACTCCACAGGCTCTGTCCCAGACCTCCACATGACATTGAAGAGGCATGACAGTCAGCCAAGACAGCCCAACAATGTCCAGAGCCTTCAGTATCTCATGGTGAATCTCACCCCCTCGGTGCTTTGCCACTGAAGAGTTTTTAACTACCTCATTGACCTCTGCCAAGGAGATGGAGGAGTCCTCCCCTTTTCATCCGACTCTGCCTCCTTTTCAGAGGATGTTTTGGTCGGGCTCAGGATCTCCTCAGTGTTCCTTCCACAGTCCATCAATATCCCCAGGTCGGGTCAATAACAACCTAAGGATGGAAGTTGCCTATTTTGTCTTACTACATTATCTATTATTTTAAAAGCCCAAACATTTTTGCATGCCATTCAGACATTCAGGTTTACACCAAAATGAATAAATTGAACTGAAATACTCTAAAAAAAATCTTCTAGAGGCCCTCTTTTTTATTATAAATTTAGTTTAGCAATGCAAAATGCTGGAATATTTACTTTTTGCAATGACCCCCCACCCCCACCCCCTCTGCATAGGCAGTAGATTTTCACTAAAAAAAAAATATTGAAACAGCACATAAGATTCCCTGATTTTCACTTGCATGACCTTAAAAATGAGGCCAGCAGGAACATGTAATGAGAGCTACTTTGTTACCTGCCTACTGAGTCTTCTTCTAAGCAAACAGTCTCTCCAAAATGTGACTCTCCTTTAACAATTATTGACATCTAATATTTATTCATAACTTATGCCTGTTGTCTGAATTGAACAGGTGATCAGTTTTCCGCACACTTTAAAATTACTTAATGTGGTGTTAATTGTGCTTAACAGACGAGTTTTCGTAGATTTGATATGCAGTGTCATCACAAGAAAAGTATAGTGCTTCTTTGGTTTTGTACTAAGTGCCATTGTGGATAAAAGTGACATTAGGAAATCGTTTCACCTTTGTTTATACAGTCTGAAAACTGTTACACCACTGCAGAAAGCCCCTGTTTGAATAAGTCAGTGGCCTCTGTGAGGAAACATGTGACTCTATAGCAACATCCTTGAAATCAATGACAACAGCACACTCAGTGTGCTACCTTGTTGTGAGATACTCATGGTATTGTTTATGTGTGTATTATTGATTGTCTTTATCTCATTATTTATTCAGCATAGGCTCTTAAATTCAAAATGTCTGAATGTAGTTACAATTGTTGATGTTTGAATACCGTTATAGTGCTCTTTTGAATGTTTCATGTATATATAACATGATGCCTGAGGCCTCACATAAACCTTTATTAAAGCTCCTGTCAGGAGTTTTTTTAAACTAGCTTTGAAAAAGACTGAAATTGAAATAATTTCTATGTATGACCTACAAGAGCAAATGAGGCCGCCAAGGTTGAATATTTCTATGTAATAATTTTCAGTGTCCATAATCACTGCCATAGAATAGGTTTCATACAAAGATTAACTGCACACTCCATGACTGGGATGCCCCTCTTGATAACAGAAGTTTTAACATGGAAATGGTCATTGCATGATTTTTTTTTTTGATCATTTCCGATGTTATAAAAATTATTCAGTAAAATCGTATAACTAAATCCTTTGATTTTAGGGGTGTGTCTTCTGTATGTTCAGAAGCAGAATGAAAGAAGAGAACTTCAAAGACTTGAATTGAGTTTGGTGAATTTCACCTCTGTAACTTCCAGCCATTTTTGCTAGTTTTGATCCATCCGGATTTTCTTTGTATCAACGTTTGTATCACCTCATCTCTTTTAAGCACAAGCTTCGGGTTTATTGTCGTATTTATGCTATAACAATGTAAGACTAGTAACTTAAAAGTTATGTGACCACAGAGTGCAGGAATAAGTCCAATGACAAGGAAGTGAGTTAGCATTCAGCACTTTTTGGTCCCCCCCATAGATTACACATTTACTCTTGTTCCTCAAGATGATTTTTCTTTTTTTGCCCTGTATAGTTATTTTCCCTAGTCTGTGATGTAGATTATATCTCAAAAGAGGCAGACTTAAGAATGAAGGACGAGAACCACGTGTGTATCAAGCAACTTGATTTAGCACTGGGATTATGCACTGTAAAAAAAAAAACAAGTCGAAAGACATGCCCCAAACCATCCTGCTTCATGTACTTTGGAGAGCACTCTGCCAACATAGTTCCCACACTTTCATTTTATTTTTTTTAACCTTTATTTAACCAGGTTTGTCCCATTGAGATCAACAGATCTCTTTTGCAAGGGAGACCTGAACAATACAGACAAAATCAACAAAAAATTAGAGGTAACACAGAATATTTACTACCAGAAAGTTGTTCCTGGGAGCACTGACAGGTCAAGGTCAAGGTAAACTTTATTATCCCTGAGGGGCAATTTGTTCTGCAGCCAGCAGTATGACACAGACAACAAACCAACAATAAATACAATAAATAACAAATAATCCAGGGTCATTTTTGTCAGTGAGCATCAAGGTTTGTGCCACACTTTTCCTGTATTTCTTTATTTCCTTTATTTTTAACTGAAACACAAATGATAGAGACCATGTTTCTCTGGCAACAGTTGTCATTACGAGTTTTTTGCTCTGCTAAGGAAGCTCAGCTTGCTGCTGGTCAGCAAGCTGGTGAATGCAGCAGTCAGTCACCTGCATGTCATTAGCAAAAACTGTGTGTGTGTGTGTGTGTGTGTGTGTGTGTGTGTGTGTGTGTGTGTGTGTGTTTCTATGTGTGCCGTTTCATTGTGGACAGGGTGGTGGTGTGTTTGCATTATAAGTTCCTCTGTGTTTTCAGTGGACAGGAATATGAAGTGGTCTCTGTGTAGACACTGTTTTAGTACACATTTGCTGTAGTTGTGTTTGCTTTCTCGTATATTTAAATGGTATCACTGGCTGACTGGCTGGGTTACAGCTACTTAGAAGTAAATGGAGAGCATCTGTCATGCTTATGTGCAGATTGTAATAAAACATATCCTGACAGTACCAGTACAGAAGTTTAAAGTGCAAAACCTGTATGCATTGTGAAAAAAACCAAGAAGCAATGAAAATCACTGAAAACAAACTAAAAACAGAAAACAGCACATATTACTATTAATGTATTTCAACACACATGGATATCAAATGAGTCTGTTGCACAAAAAAACAAGCCTGACTCTAAATTAAAGGACTGAATTAGGTTAGTACTGAGAACATTTTAGATTCATCAACTCTAGCTCATTACACTGAGTTTTAATGTGCTTTCCTCATGCTGTTCTCTCCCTTATGCTGAGTAATAAAACTCACATTTCAGCCGATTCATTATCAGTCACACTGAGTGAGTTCAAAGAGGAATGCAGCTGGTGATGAAGGAAGGATCCTGTCATGATTTGTCCGTTATCTGGCCATGCTTTTTTGCTTGTGGCGTCAGGGTCATGTGCCTTTATAAGTCAAACACCCAATAACATTATCACTCATCATTAACAGAGGCTCGTCTTCTTCTCAAAGAAGGGGTAGACCAGAGGCTTCTGAAAAGAAACAAAAAGTACACAAGGCTTTCCTTTTTTTGGCTTGAAATTGTGCAAAACATATCCGTTTGTCTGTGTTTCATAATTGATGGTAGTGCATTGCTGTGATGGAGATAATGTCCTCCACGTGCAGAAGAAGGCGTAACTGCTAAACACTCATGAGAAAATGAGCTTGTCTGTGTTTTGGTCTCTCTTCTGAAGCAGAGGTAGGAGTATAAATGGTTAAGTTAAAGAGGAATAAGTGTGTAAAGTGAGAGGAAAACTTACTGAATGAGGCTTTCATTATTGCTGTAAATAGAAACAGGGTCACTGCAGTGGAGAGAGACAAAAGAGAGACAAGTGGGGGATATAGCAGAAGTTCAGAAAAGTGACTTAAAACTAGGGCTGGGCAGTACAGACCGAATCATGGAAACAAAGCTCAATTAAGGTCCCAGGTCTCACCATCAACTAGTTTCTTATTAGCATGCTGATTAGTGCATATTGTCTATTTATTTTCAAAATTGAAGCTTATTGGAGCCTTATTCCACATAAAAGTGAGATGTAACAATAAACATATTAGAGTTTTCCCTAATCTGTCATGCCAGATTGACTGTTCAATATATCTCACTACTCCCTCTGGCAAGTGCCCATAGAAAGTGTTTCAGGAGGGCAGAACCTTTTAGAAGAAAAATGAATAACCAATGCATAAAATTTGATAAAAATTTATATTTAAAAATGTATAAAGAAGTCATTCATTTTTTTTTTTAAGATTATTTTTGGGCATTTTGTGCCCTTATTGATAGGAGAGAGTGACAGTGAATAGGCTTGTGAAAGGGGGTGAGAGAGAGAAGGGGAAGACACTCTGCAAGCTGGCCACAGGATGCATTTGAACCCGGGTCAGCAGAAGTATGTATGTGGGTCATGCCTGGTTGCTTACTACTCCACCAAACCAGAACCCCTAAAGAAGTCATTCATTAGAAATATTTCTTATAATGCTCACTTTAAATGTTTTGCAATGATAATGGAACCTGTGCACCAAATGGACTTTAATTTAGGAATATGCTTCATAAATTGCATTAGTTGTGAACTATATTTAATGTCCTCAGAGTCAAGAGTAGTCAACTTGAGAATAGAGAACAAATATTAGATAATAGGAGTGAAACTTTGAGTCAATTAGTCATGAACAAGACCTCAGTTTTGATTAGGGAACCTATACTGAGTTACAAAGACTTTATTATGAGCTAGTTGGATTATCATTTCTGAGACTAAAAGTTTGTGATTTGTTTCATTGGAAGATCAATTTTTGTTGAGTTATTAAGAGAGAATAATTAATCATGTTATACTAAAGGTCACACTAAGCAGAAGTTTATTGAGTTGATAATTAATGTACAAACTCTTACTGTGGATTATGGCTTATTGCCACAGCATAAAGTTGTGATAATTAGGTTTCATGAAGCTCATAATGGTGTCCATTAGCAGCCAGTGTTCTACGAATAGCCTCAGTAAACTGTTTTCTAACATTATAACTGGACTTTCCTCTGTGTAAAATCTTTTTTGATGCAGAGCTCCACAGAAGGATACACCCAGATCCCAATTCAGATCAGTCTATCGTTATACCTCTAACAAATTACCTATTAAGATGAAACATTTTAAAGGGATTTCATTGTCTCATTAACTGTTTGTGGTTCTTTACTTAAATCTTTTTTCATCGAGCATCTGGCCTGGCGTCTTTTTTTCCCAAATTATTTCTTTTGACACTGCACTCAGCAATTGGAAGATGATGTTGGAGGAAGCATGTGATTTTTTTTTTTTTGGCATAGCTTTAACTATTTTGAAATAAAAAATATATCTTATAATATTATAATCTTATAATCTTATATTGGGTTTAGAAATATATCACTTTTTTAGAAACGTGTTACATTGCACAGCCCTTTAAAAATAAAATATTTTTATGTCCTTGTTTTCAGAATATCTTTGATCCAACTTTGAAATTGTGATATGCTTGTCTTCATATAAACTTAAACTAAACAATATTAAAAGCTGATATTTCCTATAGAGTTTATTGTTTCACTGAAGTTTTGCTCATTAAACAGAACTGCTCAAACCCTCAGCTTGCCATGTTTGTACATGATAATGTACTCTGTTCTCACCTGGGTGCTCTTTGCTTTTGTTATACAGGTGCTTGCGGTCAGACCTGTCACTGGCTCTGGAGGACTGCATGGCAGCCCTGGATCTGTTTCTCAGAAACCAGTTTGAGGAGGCACAGACCCAGCTTAAAAGCAGGTATGAAAACATCCAGGACCTTGGCTAATACAGCTAATGCTTCAAGCTCTGCAGAGGGACACTGAACCATCTGGCTTTGTGCTTGAATAGACAGTTTTGATAGAACAAACAACCAGTTATGTGGATGCCAGCAAATGTGTTCCTGAAATGATTTTGCACCCAGGTGCTAGAAGTCGTGGTAATGTGCACGCTGCCTCACTGTTTGTAGTGAGAGTTTTAGATAGAACATTACTTTTTCACTTTTAGTGTCATACTATTGTGTCTTTTCTTTCATATTGATTTTATTCGGAAATTCTACATGTTTTATTCTGTGATAGTCTTATTTTTCTGTAACCAAAGACCTCTAAGTGCAAGATGTCTGTTTGGTGCCTTTTAGCAATCATAGGCAACGCCTGCAGGTTAAGTTAGCTCATTAGCATACCAATGTCAGTGTTATTTTAACATTTCAATCTTGATAAAACCCAGTACAGTCAGTGCATGTTACTGTGCCAAAATTTAATTTGCATTGAGAGTTGTTTATTTTACTTGATGGGAATATCACTTTGACTTATTAACACACACTCCCTCTTAGGGCTTAATATCCTTTATCTAGTTTGGCACACGAAAACTGTGTTATCAAGTTACTCTATTGTCCACTGCTCATTCTCTCCATGTTTTATCAGAAGGTTTATCACAGCTTTGCTTTTATTCTTCTCCCTTTATATCCTCTGTGAAACTAAAAGCCACTCCATAGCTCCAGTTTGTCTTTTCAGTGCTGTCTTACAGCTAGACTGACAGTCCCTGCAAGCCCGTATTTATTAGCCTCGCCAAGGAGGTTATGTGTTTGCTGTTATTTGTCTGTTTGTCATTTTGTCATTTTGTCCATTTTTCTGTTAGCAAGATAACTTGAAAGCTTATGAACAGATTTTGATTACATTTTCAGGAATGTTTTCAAGGATATGTTAACAAAGGCAGTTTTCCACATATTTGATAATAACTCACTTGACAATGTTGGAAATGCCTGGGCAGAGGTTTGTACTCTTGGTGCGCTTTCACTGTGATGTGATTGACAACTATTATCATTGTAACTTGTATGATGCTATAAGTGTTGTAAACATTTGTAATAGTATATTTTTAAGTTTGTGAAATACTACTGCAAATGTGAAAATTTACCTCTTACATCCTAGCTTCACCAAATACTAGGCAGACTGTCAGCAAAACGGCATCCTTATTTCTGTCTTGATTGCTCAATGTTTGCTTTCACTGCCTTTTAAAGTTGCATAAGAGTGCCCAACAAATATCAGTTGCAAATGTCAACATCATGGAGATGTTCGTAGAAATGATTGTTGTTTATGTGGTTACAGTAGGACAGCTGGCAGAGATTTAAAAACTATAAGTACTGCCAGAGGTTTATGTAACTAAAAGGAGTACAAGTGCTGAACAGTGAAAGCACAGTTATGTATCGTCAGTAAGGATCAGGAGATTTCTGTGGTAGCGTGTTTTGTAGATATCTTTTAAATCATGCATGAACATGAGGGAAAGGACTTGATCTTCGAAGTCCAAAAATGAAATCAGTTTATCTTTGAGTCAATGTAGACAGTTGTTCAAAGTTTGAGAGAAATGCCACAAAGCATTCTTGGGACATCATACCCACAAGAAAAGGAAAGATCCTAGGGCTCCATGACCCTGCCTTTTGACCTGTGACCTCCAAAAACTTTGTAGTTCATCTTTCAGTCAGGGACTATATGTACGAAGTTGGACCAGAAACCCTCAAATCATTTTTTTATCTTGACTTTGATCTCCTAAATCTAAACCAACTCATTCTCAAATCAGAGTGGACATTTATGCAGAGCTTGAGGAAAATCCTTGAAAGTATTGTTGAAATATGTTTATTAAAAAGGGATGAATGACCTTGAACTTTGACCTATGACCTCCAAAATTCAATTATTTCATGGTTGATTTGGAGAAGACATTTGCACAGTTTTGAGGTAAGCTTTTCAGAGATATCATATTTACAAGCAAGTAACGACTATGAGAACCCACTGAACTTTGAACTTGCACCCTCAGAAATCTTCAGAGCTCATCCTGGCCAAATACTAGTATTTGTGCTGCATTTTGACGTCAGTCTTTTCCGATTTTTTGGGAGATATTGCACACATGAGCAAAGGATGAACATGAGGCATCATGGCTTAGAGCCTTAACCTGAGACCTCCCAAATCCAATCAGTTCTTGCTTCACTTAGAGAAGCCATCTTTGCAAGTAAGGAGAAATCCCTCAAAGATCCTTAAAAATCAGGGTAATTAGCAAGGGATGAACATGGGACCATTGACACTGACTTCCACAAACAATGTAATCAGTTCCCTCATGAGTCAGAGTGGATATTTGTACAAAGTTTGAAAAATTCTCAATGTGATTTTTAGGGAGTCATTTGCAAGAAATAAACATGAGGCTTCATTATTTTGAACTCTGATGACTAATTACCCCCAAAATCTAATCAGATCATAAATGTGTCAGATTGGTCATTTATGTAAAGTTTGAAGTAAACTGTTCTTGAGACAAAGACTTGAGCATAAGCTGGATAAACTGTGTGTATGGACAGTCAGAGACATGATAAGAGTAGTGTATCTTTTAGGGGGTATTATATGTTATGTTGTGGTCAGTTTAATTGTATTTTCCAATGATTATACCTCTGCGTTGCTGTACTTATGTTTCTGGTTAAATAATTGAATTAATCGCATACAAGTTACAAAACAATATGTTTTCTCTTTATAAGCCATGATCTGGTTTTGTGAAAGTAAGACTCCATTGTGATAAAAATGTTCAAATCTGTTGTTTTATTGAACCCAGGAACACCTGATATCTCCTCTGATTTTTCCTGTGTACTGTTCTGAAAAGGAAGGTGTCAGAATTATGTAACACTGTAAGGTGTGACAATGCGCCCTTATTGTGAAAGAGGTGATTTGAAAGACTTCAGGGAGAAGCGGCCCTGAGGATGTGGAACAAAAGCAAAAGCTCTCACATACACTAAAACGGTAAAAGTCATTCAGAGAGAGAGAGGGAAAGAGAGAGAGCATCAGGGTGCTTACATGATCTGTGGTAATCAATCATATGCTGAGTATTTTTCACCTAAATTCCTGTTAAGGGTCAGTGGCAGCTGAGGTCTATCCCAGCATGCACTGGAAGAGATAAGGGGTAGGCCATGGCTGTGTTTTTGCTAGGCAGCCGCTGATGTTATAAACAAAGCCAATGTGAGAGTACGAGAAGCTGACGTTCCTCAAGTGAACACAAGATGCAACCATTTTTATAGCAGATATAAGTAGGTATGGACTGGTACAACATGGATAAGGTGTTTAAATCTTATTTTTTATTGGAACGTACTGAGAACTCATTGATTTTAATCTATTGAGATGGAGAGTTGTGCATGAATTTACATACTTTGGGGTTTGGCTGAGTTTGCCCTCAGATTAATGTGTTGTTGATAATTGCTTCTTTGCTCAGTGTTTTTGACTGTGTCTAGACTGATTTAAACATTGTGTTGTTGTTATTATTTTTTTCAACTTTTATTTGATAGAACAGTAAATTGTTTTGGATAACACATAGAGAAGGTGGGACAGAACAATTGCACTATAAAAATGTATATGGGGACATGACCTGACTGTTTGTCCATATCCACCATGATTGAAAGATATGATAAAAAAACATTTCCAACATGGCTGCAGCCATTATTGGACTTGAAAGCACTTCTCTAGAAACCAATTGTGGTTATCATAAGACTATGTTCATCATTTACTTAGTAGTAGTTTTTGTATGTACTTGTTCCGCAAGTGGGAGTCCACCAGTTTTTTAATTATTTATTTATTTCTAAAGGGGAAGCACACGATTAAATGTAGCTGAAACAGTTAGCTAATAGCTAATTAGCACCTGATGTCCCAGGACAGGTAAACAATTAATAATTAGAATGAGAAACATGAATTACAAGATAGGGTATGTTAAAACTTAAAGTCAAAATGAATCCATATACACTACATTAAACAGCATCATTAAATAAAAACATCCATTA
Source organism: Cetoscarus ocellatus (assembly GCA_037902135.1). Lineage (NCBI taxonomy): Eukaryota > Metazoa > Chordata > Actinopteri > Labriformes > Labridae > Cetoscarus > Cetoscarus ocellatus. The sequence goes on from JBAMNC010000601.1 coordinate 240,457, forward strand.
GTATAAAAACTACACCATTACAATAAACAGTACTGTATGTACCCAGCAAATGTTAGTGATTATAATTCTGAGCTGGTTTAAGCCATATCTTCAGTTGGTTTGAAACATTAAAATTCAGCACAACTACTAATGAAGAAACGTGTGAAATGACTTTATTAGCAAGCTGTGATAAAATAAAAATGTAATGCCATGGAAACATACAGTTTTCAATTGTGGTCAATTATTGTTGAAATTCTAAATTACCTGTTTTGATAAGTTAATAGAGTGATACAGGGATGACGTATTATGGTCCACCCTCTGGGAATTTATTTGATAGTTTGAAAAAAAAGCCAATTTTTTTTCATGAGTTTTTGTTTAACTACTTGAATAATTTATGTGCATGTGTCATTGAGGTGTCAGAGAGGATATTCGTGCAAAGCTTGATATAGTAAATCCCTGAAAGCACTCTTGACATGGCACATTTACAAAGTATGCTCATGAGGCACAGTGATGCTTTGCCTTGTGCCTACCAATCAGTTGACCTTTGATTAGCACACTCATGCAAAATTTGAAGAAAGTCCCCCATGGCAGACAAGTCAAACTCAAGGCCTGCTGGCAAAATCTGGCCCAGGGTAAAAGTAAATAAGGCCTGCAAGATAATTTTGAATGTCTGTTATAAATGGCCCTCTGTTAAACAGCACTCCAACCATTCATACTACAAATCCCACAATGCATTGCAAAAGCTGCCATGTAGGACCTGTGCACCAAGCCCTCCTCCTGTACCTTTAATCTAACTCAGATTAGTAATGATAATTGCATTGGCCAGTTCTTTTACAGTGACTAAGCTTGGCTTAAAATAATTATGCTGGCCAAATTCATATTTTGATTAAAACATAGTCAGTTTTAGGCTGTTCAATAAATGTTCATCCTGTGTAGCCTGCACTTTCAACTGTATTTCAAATTTTGGCCCCTGCTGTGACTTATGACACCCCTGTCCTATGGCATTTTTTTAAGTGTCATATTCCCAAGGAGGGACTTAACATGATGGCCTTTGACCTATGACTTTAAATATCAGTGTGTCTTTTAGTCAGAGATGGTGAATATAAAGCTTTCTAGAGAAACTGTATTCACAAGGAATGGATGTTATAAGACTTCATGACCATGGCCTTCAAAATCCAATCAGTTTTCTAGTGTCTTAATAAATATTTGTTTAAAGCTTGAGGAAAATCCCTCTGGACTTTCTTTGATCATGTATGAAAGATTGCATTCACAAGTAAATGATGATCTTAAGGCTACATTACCTTAACCTTTGACCCATGGCTTTTGAAACCTGTTTTGGTAGTCCTGGAATCATGTTTGACATTAATTTGAAGTATGAAGAAAATCCCCAAAAATTTCATGAGATGTGAGATCCCAAAACAGGCGTGGTTAATATGTGGAAAACAACTCAAACCACAACACAATCACATAGTTGGCGAGAAGTCAAGTGGAAGAACCAAATTTGCTGTTACACAACACCTAAGATTACAAGTAAACAAAAAATAGGTACAGCAGCTGTGCTGGAGGCTATGCAATGACATGGGTACAAACCACACACACATTTTCTGGAACTGTATTAAAATCCAACCTTTCTGGGATGGTAAACATTCAGTTCTCTGCAAAGCATTAGGCTATGTTATTCCTTGATCATGTCTTGTGTTACAATTGGGACATTTGGAAGGACTTGTGCATGCAGAAGACCAGTACCTGGTCAGGATTCTCATTGCACCTGCAAAGAAAACCATCACTAAGGATGGGGTAAAAGCCTGGCTGTTGATCATAGGCAACATCCTTGTGATGGATAAGCTTACCTATAAATTGAAAATGAAGGAAGTATTTTGCAAAAGTCTTGGGGAAATGGTTGACATGTGCCAAAAAGGCTTATGCAACAGACAGTAATAGAAAAATGTAACTGACTCATCATCAGACTTAGGTATTCGTGGCTACTGTTTGTTTAGATGTTTCTACATTGTACATTTCCTTTTGTGGACTGTTTGATGTGTAATGCCAATTATTTGATGGATGGATGTTAAATGTTACAATCAAAATCAAAATGAAAAAAATAGTCATGATGTGTGCTCCTCAACCATGACCTTGACCTCTATCTCTAAAATGTAATGTATCCATCCCCTTGTCAGAATGGGCATCTGTGCAAAGTTTGAGAAAAACTACTTCAAGAACACTTGAAATATTGCGTTCAGAAGATTAAAAACAATTAGTTCATCCCTGAGTTGGAGTGAATGTTTCATGGAAATCCCTGAACTTGTTTTGAGATGTCAAATTCACAGGCAAAGGATGAACATGTACAGACAAACAAATGTTATACAGAGAATCTAAAACATAATGCCTCTGGCCAGGGCTGTTGCCAGAAAGTATACCACAGGTGGATTACTTCAGCATCAACACCTTTAAGTTTTCATGTTTGGTGTGACAGTTATGATTGTTCCTGACAAACAATGCAGTCTTTATTAGCTTCTTGTCTTCTTCTTCTTCTCTCCTAATAGTTTTCAGATGTGAAAAACCTTCTGAAATCACTCGTGTAGTATTTCCAGACGATTTCAAGTTAAACAAAATGGAAACTAATATCTGACTTTTGGACAATGGGACAGAAAGTGCATAATACTTATTCAATCCTGTGTTTTTGGAAGCATCAATACTCAGAATTTCTTACTCTTGTTCTTATTTGAGGTTCTTATGAGTTTGATCAGAAGAAAACAGTTGATGTAGATAGAGGAGGCTTGTATACCAGCAACAATATTTAGTCATCCATTTACTATTTTTAATATAAGCCTTACAGGATGTTTCTTTTCTTTAATATTCCGGATAAGAGGCTGTGTAGTCCTCACCATTGTCCCTGCATTAATAAAGCAAATCCAAGAGTTATGTAAATCTATAGGTGGAGCTCTCCCTCTAAACTGCATCTCTCCTATGGTTCAAAAATTCAAGGCCTTGTGTTTCTAGTATTTAATCAACCACAGCAGACTCTCCTTCAACACTGTACAAACATGCTTGCTTAATAAGCAGCCAAGTGTTTTTCCTCTTACATTCAGCATTCAAACCCATAACAGGCTTTATTTGCTAGATCTCTGTTCAAACATGCCATCAGACCAAGATCGGACAAAATTACTGCAGTCTTTTCCTTCCATTATGCCCTGTTCCTCACAGCTGTAGCAAGGATGGGGTGAGGCAGGCAGACATGTTACTTCAGCATCAGAAGAAGGTGTAAATGTTAGCTTTGAGTGCCAAAGATTCATGACTAATATTTGAAAACAACAGACTAACTCTTCACTTTTTCACTTCCTTATTGATACTAACACGTGCAGGAGTGACTACAAGGTGTGGAGTTGTGCACGTGTTTCAGAGAAAGGACGAGCTATCTCCTCACACGGTGGAATGTTTTGTTTGTTAAAATCAGTTTGGAAACTCGACTTGGGTGCCACCCAGGAGGGGAAAGACCTTTCTTACAGTCTCAAGATGGTACTGATTGAAAAATACCTGAGTGCTGCTGTGAAATATTTGGAATTCTCAGCCACTTTCAGCACAGCTACAAGCAATTCAATTTACCTAACAGCTCTGTCTTAAAAGATTTCCCAGCTTGAGTTTGTGTTACATAAGTGTGACGCATGATGGGTTAAGCCCTCTGTTTCTCAAATGATGTCTCCACCCTCTTAAGCTCTTTTTCTTGTGCTTCCTAGTTATCACTAAGAGTTTGTTTTCTAATATATCTTTAGATTCAGATATCCAAAGGATAACTTGGATGACAGAAAGTAAGATTATTATATTTAGATCTCTGTTAGTGTCTTCTTCAAAGTGGAGGCCCGATCAATACTTTTTTTCTCTCTCTGGGACAACAAGTCATTTTTAATATCTTTCATCAATTATCTTTTAACTTGGGAGAACAACACCAGTTTCCCCATGAGAATGTAGTTTAATGAAGCAGCTCATTATGATTGAAAAAAAACAAAGATGTTTCCCCAAAATAACAAGAAAATGAGTCAAAAACCTCAGAAAAACAATTTCCATTACTTTTACTTTTGATTATCCATCCATCCAACCATCTGTCATACATCCATTGATTTCTTTCCATTCAACCATCGATCTGTCCATCAATCTGTCCTCCCGCCCGCCAATCCATCCATTAATTTTTTTTTTTTTTTTAATGCAGCAACGTGCACATTTTTTAGGCATAAAATTAGAATATACTTTAACTGCCTTCTGATTCCTTCAGAAAGCAGCATATCATTCCTGTGTGATATTTAGGATTTTTTTTAAAGGGTAAATACATTTTATTAATTTTTAGTGTGTTTTATTGAGAATGAGCAATGCAAAATGTCCACAAAGTGAAAACACAAGGAAAAACATGAAACAGTGCTCACACTTTCATTTTTTCTCCCCAATGCAACCTCCCTACCCCCCACACTTTCCACCTATTTATCCATCAATCTGCCCCTCATTCATCCAACTGTTCATCTGTCCTTTAATCAGCCCATTCATCTATCTATCCATCCATTAATCCATCTTTTTTCTCATCCATCAGTTTGATTTTTTTTTTTCAAAATCCATCCATGATCTTTTCTGTCCGTTCATCTATGTATCTCTTTATCCATCATCCACCCATCCCTCTACTTTCTCTCCATCCATTCATGCATTTATCCATCCCTTCATCTCTCTCCATCCATTAATCCACTCATCCGTTCTTCGGTCCAGCCTTTTTCTCTTTCCATTGATTCCTTTTCTTATTTTCCATTCATCCATCCATCAGTTTCTTTCCACCTATCTATTCATCAAGCTGTCCTTCCACCATCCATCCTTCATCTTTCTTTTAATTATTCCATCCAACCACCTATCTGTCTATTCATCCATCTCTTTATCCCTCTATTCACCTTTCTTTCCACCAATCACTTTTCATTCTTTTGATTTATAATCCACCATTTAAAAAAGAAAAGATCTTTCTTTCAATCCATCCATTCATTTATCCATTCATCTTTTTTCTTTCTTTACATCATCCTATTTTTGTTCATCCATCAGTTTTCTTATTTCCCTTCATCCATTCAACTTACAAGTCATCCATTCCTCTTTTTTCTTTTCTTTATCTATCATCCAACTCTTCATCCATCAAACTATGTACGATTCAATTTTTTCCTTAATTTAGTTTCTTTCTTTCTTTCTTTCTTGAAAGCACAGGTCTTACAGATTATCTTGGGCAGATTTCATGTTGGTGTCCATCAGAGTCTGTCTCAGAGGAACAGGCCGGTCACATGAGTTGGTGTGAGTTGAACACTGGTGACGTTCAGACATGCAGACTGGCAGCATTCCTCTCTACACACCTTTATGTTTCAGCATGTGAGCATGTGTTTGATATATCAACAAACAGTAAAAAAAAAGGGAATGCAGAACAGACACAACTATTGAAACCATTAAATCTTACTGAATAACTACAAAGTAATGACACAGCATCATGTTTTTTTATTGTGTGCCTTTATTGAATCGTGGTTTATTAATGGAAACTTAGTCTCTTTTAAGTAGAGAAACAAGTAAATCCACTGGAAAAATGTGCCTGACAGACACTTTTACTCCTCCCTCATCTTTTAATACCTGTTAAATAAAGGGTGTGACATGGCACAACAACAACCACAGATATTAATCATTAACTGTTTTTCAGATCCTGGACTTAATGTCATCCTGTTCATTATTAAGTAACTCCTATGTGAGGAAGTGTTGTTATGATACCAGAGTTTAAATTTTGATTGCATACTGTAAAAATTATACACAACAAATTTAACAGTCTAAGGTAACCATTATTTGTTGCTTCCTAATTTTAATTACCAAACGTTAGGCAAACTCTGACAACTGTATTACCGTCTTGCACTTAAAGAATGCCTCCATGTTAAGCTAGAAGTGCTGCTTTACTCGGTAAAGAAAGTGATAATCTTGGTTGCTGGCTACATGTTTTAACCAGGTTATTTTGAATTTTATGAAGAAAATACAGATATTTCTCAAATTGATGCATTTACTGATGAGGCGATAAGCCTGAATCATCCCATCATAGAGAGAGAGGGCCAATAGTGGATTAATGTTGTCAGATGCTCTACAATGTCTTCTAGCTACAGGGGTGAAAGCAATGAGCGGACTTCTCCTAAAGCTGATGTACATTTGGTTTAAACTGGTCATAATATTACTTTATTTAATGTCATTACTAGCCCAAAACACTGTCTGAAAGTGACAGCTGTAAGGGAACCTTGTACCTTCGATGAATAATATTACCAAGCAAATCTTAGCATATTAGCATTACCTCCCCACTGATAATCAAAAGGTTTGAAAGTGTTGGTGTGGATGGCCTGTGGCTGTGGACCTGCTTGTTCTCAACTGCTTCAGAGAATAATTTTTAGCCTTTTAATTGGTCCTTTTGTTTTGTTGCTAATTTTAAAATTAGAATGATTCGTCTATTGTAATATGTGGCTGTTCTTGCTAATATCACCCATACAGTGCATTATTGTTACCATGACAGCTGCTGTAGACCTACCTGACTCCAACTGCTATAGTCAACATCAGCAACACCATCACTTTTAAATCTGTTCTCGTTATGTTATGAATGGCATCATCTTAAAAAGGGCTCATGTTTAACTGCTATAATCACCATAAATTACAATAGTCTCTCCATTTATTAGCCATGGATGTTACTGCTTAATACTGCACATTATTCTACCAATATTTTGTAATTATATAAAATAAAAACATGATAAGGTTAAATTATGGCCTGGGCAGCCATTAGTTTATCTTTTTTATTGTTGTTGCTATTTGTCTGCATGTCTTTCTACATCTCGCTGTATCGTCTCACAATCCAAACAGTTTAAACTGTTGCTGTTCAACAAGAGTCTGGTTCTGCAAAAAATCTGCCTGCCCAAGCTGCTTAGTGCTGCAGTTATTGTGGATTAATTTGGGGTATTTAAAAAACAAATGGGAAGAATGGTTGTCTGTATTAGGGCTGCTCAATTACAGCAAAAAAAATAATAACTGTGATCATTTCAATAGATATTGAAATCATTATTACAAAACTCAATTTCTCGCAGATTTTAAAACACACTCCACATGCTTTCATTGAACATATATGGTTATGACACTATCATTTTAACATTAAAGACTAAGGCAGTATATAGAAATATACTTCTGTAAATGCATACTGTATATTTCAAGTACTGCTCACAATGATGGAAAAAGGAAAAAAAGTTCATGATGTCATGTGGCACAGTAATCTTTAAATCTCTATTACCAAGTTTTCATAAGTGTGAAAGGCAGCAATTGTAATCACAATTTAAATTTGATTAATTGCCCAGCTCTAGTCTGTACATACTGTTTTGTAGAATGCCTTAAGGTCATATTTCTTGCAAGTATACTGACTGATTGACTGGAAGTTATTTGAAAAAATAGTTTGCTTATTTCTTTTGCATAAATAGGAAGAGTGTATCCTTGCTGCTCCATTTACACCACGTTTAGCCACCATAACAAGCAGACAGAGATGGGGATATGAAAGTCGCACCCAGAGGTGGCTTCAGACTCTATTTTGCCTTGCCCCTGAAAGACTTCTGACCCTTCTTGGACTCAAGGTTTGAGACTTATGCCCAACCATTTTTGTACCTCAGGGTTTCTGTAATTACAAGCATGCCATGCCCTCAAATCGCCCATAGTCCTTTGCATCAAGTGCACGCGTGACCAAGCTCCAAATATGGCTCCTGCAGCAAGCACAGACCAACAGAATGAAGACAGTCTCAATACAGCTGACAGACTGGTGCCAAACTTAAGAGGAGCACTACTTCAAACCCTAAATTTTCCACTCGAATGTTTTAAAGCCCATCATATGATGTTATAGACAGTAATGACACTTTCCTGCTCTCCTCTCTGTCTGTCTCACTCAGCTCTGTGCTCATTATGCACAGCCTGACAGCGAGAGAAATAACAGTGTTCAGATAAAATAGGATTTTTTAAATAATAAATTATAATTATTAGTTGGGACCCATTCTAATATACTCAAACTCTGAAGGTCAGTGTTGTATTCATTATAATGCTGGCAACATTTCCTGTTACTCTGACTATTATTATTTCATATGTTTAGCATTTCTCAGTATTATTAACTTGACAAGAGAGTCTTAGGAGACTTGAGACCTGACTTTAACTTGCCTCCTGAGACATGAGGCTTGACTTGGATTTACAACAAGTGATTTGGGTCCATCTCTGCAAGTGGGGCTTGGCATAAGTAATTTGGAGGCCCCAGGCAAAGACCATTATGAGACCTTGTTACATTAAAGCATTCCCTTTTAAGAAATGAAGCCAGAGATCTACAGGACATACTTAAATCTTAAATATACACGCTTAAGCACACGGCAGCACCTATTCACATCTTAAACTCACACATTTTAATATTTTGCATGTGTCTGTGCCAAGTGTAACATATCAAAGTAAAAAAATATCTGCTCACCACTGGCGCAGTATTTGTTCCTCTGCCACAATACCTTATCTATTTATACCATTTTACCATGAATATGTACAATAATGACTTTGATATGTCCAAATTATGATATCTGTGACATCAAGGCTTTTGGGGCTTTTTGAGGGGCCTGGGCCTTTCTGTCTGGGCCAAGGGTCCTCCCTGAGACTTTTTGTGAATAATATAAATCTATTTTAATGCTAATTTTTCACTCTTGGCCTCTAATTTCCGTTAAAAAACAGGTATTTTGATGGAGAATTATCACATATATTGTGCATTTTTGATCCTTGCTTACAAGTACTGAGCCCAAAACCCGGGGCCTTTCTTTGAGTAAAAGAAAGACCTTTTATTTTAATTAATTTATTTTCTCTAACTTATTGCTTAATGAAAAATAACCTAATCTCCATGTAAATTGTGCCTTTTTGTGATTATTACTGTAAAAAAATTTGTTGTTTTTTTGTGTTTTTCATAGAACCAAAGACAGCATGTACCATGCTCTGACCTACGCCACCATCCTGGAGATGCAGGCCATGATGACATTTGACCCCCAACACATTCTAGCGGCAGGAAACACCATGAAGGAGGCACAGGCTATCTGTCAGAGGTAAGATTGCACAGTGCTGCATTAAAATAAACTCAAATAAATGTCTGATAAAATTGTGACCGAGGATGTATTTTAGTTCCTCTTTCGTCAGCTGTTTTTCCTCTTGAAGGCAAAGTGTGCAAGTGACCAAAAGATTGATTCAAATAGAAGCCAGGGCTGAACGTTATTGGGAAAAAAAGGAGCATTGTGATGTCTTTATCTTCTGTTTTCTGTTATATATGTATTTTATGATTCAAATGAAGTACAGTAAATTCAAGAAACTCCTATATGCTTTGGTATTGATATTAAAATTTTAGTACAACAATAATACTTTATTCTAAAACTTGAAGGGTATTTTTATCTTGGACTTGTAGTACACAAGAAAATGAATGTGATGCACAACACTATTTTTTGATATTGTGATAATGAAGTAGAGTGCGATGATTAAAGGTACAACAAATAATCGGTATAAGCTCTGGATTTGCTATTTGCAAAGCTTCATTTTGTGAATCCTTTACACTTATAGGTTTCCCATTAGTTCATCTGATCGTAACATATGAGATTTTGACTGCAGGAAACTTTTGTGATAGCAAACTGAGTAAGAAAGTATTGTTTTTTTAATATAATTGTTATGTAATGCTGACTTTTTTGACATGCTCAAACAGCAACAGCAACAAATAGTGAATCATTCTTCTGCCCTAATCTGAGTTAATAAGAGGTTTTAAGGAGGTGGTCCTCAGAACATATTATTAGACAGCCAAATACACAACATGTAACAGTGCTTCTTCTAAATACTGACTCCTATTAGCAACATCTTGCCAAAACCGGAGTGTATTCTCATATCATTAAACTCACTGACCAAAGAAATGTCACAACAGTCTGTGAATATTTTCCCTGGAGACACCGTGACCGTCACCGTTAGTTATGACTCAGGCTGATCAGCAAACCCCAGAGACAAGACTCCTTTTCCAGACTGACACAGATTCAGGACGAATTTTTGGCTTTCTATTGTAGAAAGTTAATGCACATTTAGCATTATAAGGTAAAATCAGTCTGCCTCTGCTGGAGAGAGGCTGAGTCACTAGTTTCATTAAAAACAAGAGAAGCAAAAAAAAGCAGAAGACAACAGTGCTGCTGAGATTAGAGCTGTCATGATAGCAAAAGTTATTTATCTGTCTGTCTCAATCCCAACAACTTTTTGACACAGATATAGAAGTATTAGCACCCAATATGGGTTGTGTTTTGTTTTTAATTACAAAAAGCCGTGGGCCAGCTCCTGCACCTTGTCTCAACCGTACAGTTTTAAAACCTTCTCAGTTTTGTGATCCAGTTTAATCACTTAGTTTGCCTATAATGTTTGATGGATTCATTCTTCTAAGGCAAGCCTTTCCTATGAAATAAAAGCATGTCTTAAAAGTTTTGGCACTTTATGATGGTATCAGTCATCAGAGTAACACAGACTGAATTGCCTTGGAGCATATGGTCCCATAAACGTATGAAGTATTGAAACTCTGACGACCTTACCTCAGACCAGGGATTTTCAATTACTTTCTGTTGTCCCAACCCCCCTGCAATAATATTTTGTTGTGTCCCTACACACACCCAATCACAAAGTTGCTTTAAGTGTGAAGGTAAGCTTTTTTTGTAAATAGATTGAAGCTTTGGAGTACTAATTTCTGCATTAAGCAGTAGTGAGTAAACACAGAAACCAATTCTTTTTAATTGCTAATTTTGTTTTTATTCATGAATTATACTTTAAATACTAACCCCCTAACTATCTAAAACAGATAAAACAAGAAAGCGGTAAGTTATAAATTATTTTTCCCAGACCCAAAGCAAAGAATATGTTCAGAGGAGAAAGAGAATCCACATTAAACAAAATTTAGTTTAGTTTAGTAGTTTATTTCACGACATGTAAAAAAAAAAGGGAAATCATACAATAGTGGACAAACGTAACAATACAATACAAAATTGACAAAATCAGAAAATGAAAACTATGATATACATATCAGGAAAGGAGTAGGAAGAAGTAATGCTTATTAAACTCACCCCTTATTCCTAAAATATTATTTGGCTTCCCTGTCACTATAAATCTGTACAATAATTAATTTACATACATAAATAAAAACATATATACAGATATATGCATATCCCTACACATACAAAAACTGAAAGTTCTTGTTGTGCAGATACCCTGGATTTTGAAATGAAATTTTCCCCGTAGAAAATTAACAAAAGAAAACCAACAAAAGCCTGTTGTTATCATCCATCATTGACATAAATACCACCTCTGACATAACCTGACACACCAGATAGACTGTATTATATACTGTATGTCACAGGTCTTTCTGGGAAAGATCCTGTAGAAAGTATTTGGGAATGGGCAGAATCTTATGGCTGGTGATTGGACAACCGCTCCGTCAGTTATATTCATCACATTCATCGCGGACTGTATGTGTGTATATATATATATCTATATCTACACACACACACACATATATATATATATATATATATCTAAATATATATATATATATATATATATATATATATATATATATATATATCTACACACACATATATATATATATATCTACACACACACATATATTTATATATATATATGTATATATATATATTTATATATATATATATATATATATATCTACACACACACATATATATATATATACATATATACATATATATAAACATGTCAGTTATCATTATATGATGAAATAACGTCAATAAGGCTGACATATTTTTGTTTTTCAATCAGGCATCGTAAGAAATCCACCTTCTCAAAGAACTTCACAGAAGGCAAGTATTTTTCTTTATGACAGGCTGAATAAAACTACTGTTATTTAAAGCTGCAGGTTTCAAAATTGCATATGCATTTTAGCTTGATGTTGCATCTTTTAGTTAATTGAGTGTTAATGTCTGTGAACAGCTAAAGCACTGATCACTGTTTTGACTCTTTGCCTCTGTTAGTTACGCTTGCTGAGCACAGTAGACACAGTTCTGTGTGTTAGTGTTGTATTAGTTACATGACGTAGCTTTAAGAATTCAGAAACATTTCTTAGTGTAACATTATTAAATTGCTTTGTTGTCAGAGGAACTCCACGCCGAGGTGTGCTTTGCTGAGTGTCTCCTGCAGAGGGCAGCGCTCACCTTCCTTCAGGTCAGGAGTGAGGAAGACAGCCTTCAACTCAAGCTGCCACAACTTCTAACTCTTTTCACATTAATGATGATAAACAAATCTCATTCTTTGCTTTGTTTCCTCCCTGTTTGTTCAGGATGAAAACATGATCAGCTTCATCAAAGGAGGAATAAAAGTGAAGAACAGCTACCAGACGTACAAGTAGGGATTTGACTGTTTGTTTTTTCATTTGTACTTTACAAGCGTTTTAATTTCTCTTACAATGAATATATTTGTCTGTATTTATTTTATCTTAATCCCACAGAGATCTTCACACAGTCCTCCAGTCCTCCGGGTATGTTCATGGAGACAACCACGGCCATTTTGAGGGTGGTGTTAAACTGGGAGTAGGAGCTTTTAATCTAGTGAGTTAAACACTTACTTTTGTATAAGTGCACAAGCATTTTTTTACATTTTATAATTGGGAAAAATACTGTCACAAATCGCCACATTTTGTGCATTATATATATCAAATGTTATGGGTCTAATAATAAAAGAATACACACCTACAAAAGCAGTGATCTAGGTAAAGTAAAAGTAACTTTAATTTTCAAATATTTTCAAATGCAAAAGATGCTGTGTGTGTGTTTTTTTTAGTATTTTATCAAAGACTGAGAGGTTGTTTATCTAAATTCCCCTGCTTGTTGTAGGAACATTTTGGGCAAAAAAACACTGTCCCATTTTGTGTACACTCTCATTGTAGCTGATTTTTAAATTGATTTTAATAATTTAGGTTTATAAGATTTTGCCATCTTTTTCTTAGTGGTAAAATCATCAACAGATTTAGGTAATGATCTTACAGGGCATTTTATTACATACGGACATAATATTTGATAACCACTCAGTATATTGGAGAGTAAAAGAGCTTATAACACTATAAGTAGGTAAAATAAATAGTTGTATACATTATATTTAGATATTAGCCAAGCAAATGTTACAGTTGTTTTTTTTTTTTTTAAATAGATTTCAATTAAAAATAGTTTGTTGGTATTACAGTTATAGTACATTTGTGCTGCACTGTGCAACTTTTATGACTTAAAGTCAAAAAATGTCAGGATGCATTTTACTGTATATTCCCTCTAAACACTGTTAATAAAGATGTTCATGTGTTCATGTTCAGGTAATATATCTATACATCTAGCAGTTGTTCTCCACCAGTCGGACTTGGCACCAAATATAAGTTTAAGTGATGCTTTTGGTGGGTCTGAAATGTGTGCCTGAAAAAAGTGTTCTGGCAATAATATGTCATTGATTAAAGGAAGCTCTCACTCATCATAAATCCCTATACTCTCTTTCATCTTACTTTGTTTTACTAATATAATGAGCAAATTTTACTGTTTCCTTCAGATAGCAACTTACACTCAGTGGTGACCCATTCTATGTTATTTAGAATCTCCTTTGTTTCAAAAATAAATCCTGATGTGATTTCATTTTGAGCCTAAGGATTCTTTATCTTTTCACTTTCTGCAGATGATTTCCATGTTGCCCACACGAACGTTAAAGCTGCTGGAGTTTGTTGGTTTCTCTGGTAATAAGGTGAGTCCTGCAGGCCAAAATATAGAAATGTCTTGTACAGACAGCAGCTGACATTACTGAAAAGTGTAGTATGATTTTGACAAAGGATTGACTATTCTCTGTTATATTAAGAGAAATAATAACACAGGAAACCCGAAGTACCGCTCTGTGCCTCCATGAAGTATGCAAGTGCTTTACAGTGAGAGGACAGTATGAGTCAGGAAGAAGGGCTGGGTGGTTTTGTGGTAGTGTGAGAATTCTTTAGAGAAGCAGATGGGCTCAAATGAGGCCTCAAATTTTGAACTATGACCTCTGAAATTTTCCAGTTAGAGATGACATTTGTGGGACATTTTTAAATCACTCAAAACACTTTTTGTTTGAGATCAAGTAAGTAATGTAAGTAAAGATGATCATTAGGCTCCATGAACTTGCCTTTTGACCTATGACCTCCAAAACCTAATCAATCCATTCTAAAGTAAGAGTTGTCACAAGTAACCCAAAAACATCTTGCCATAAAAGTGCCTGCTGTGCCAGTCATTGTGGTTTTACTGGTTTCCTAGTTCACAATCATCATTGCCTGCCATCGGTTGTGAAACCTATGGCTTACACATTTGTCACTACTGAACCAGGCTCATTTGGCTAATAAATGTAGTGAGACTTCCTCAACTTGTGCAGATAGAAGAGCGAATGACTAAGGTGATGCTTTGATCATTGAGATTTATGACAAAAAAATGTTTCATTTAAAGAGTTCATGGTCATGACTGATGTTTCAGTTTCTGAAGCCAATATTCTGCGATAAATGAGGGAGCAACAATGTGATCTCAATCAGCTATCAACAATCTACTATAATTCCTATTATACACCAACAAAAGTATTCTATTTGATAAATCTAGAGTTTTAAGAGTCAGTCAATGAACTTTCATGTGATTATAACTAGAATTATGCTCTTTCGGGGTCTAAGTCTTTTTTCTAGATGAATAAAAATGCCAAGTACACCCTCTACTTGTGCAGTGACAAATACCTAGAAAACAAACTCATAACTTCCTAAATGTGTGGGTAGTACCCAAAAAAATGTCCCCTGCAAATGGAAGCTGGTAAAGATAATGTCAGACTGTGAAGAGGATGTCCCAGGAAAATAACACCCCAAGAAGACTGGTTCCACACCATTGCTTCACTGAGAAACCATAGGCTTTCTTCCAAGGGAAGAGGATATTTTGGCACTTTAACAATATAAAATACATAACCAATTAATGTTCTCAAAGGGGAGAAATAATCAACCAAAATAATGTGTCCAAACTTTTTATGAGGAGTATAGTAGACACAGGGATTTTCTGTCTTTTAATGCATAAAAAATCTAAACTGTTTTTTTGTCACTAAGTGTTGAAGCTGAAGTGTGCCTCTGTGTATTTGTTTATTTTTTTGCTGATGCAGGACTTTGGTCTGCAGCAGCTTCAGGAGGGCTCTGCCGAAAGCACATTCAGGTCTTTCCTGTGCAACATGCTACTGTTGTGCTATCACACCTTCATGAGTTTCATTCTAGGTTAGAAACACATATACACATATACACACTCTAACCACCGTGTAGCTGCAGCAGAGTACAAAGCTGAACATCTTAACTGAGGCTTTCCTTTTTCTTTTTTAACTCAAAGGAACGGGGGAGGGAGATGTTGAAGATGCAGAGAAGCTTCTGCAGCCTTATCTCAAAAAATATCCCAAGGTTTGTCAACTTTAAAGTTGAGTGTGTGTGTTTAAGGTCTTTACATCTGAAATGAGCCCCAACTGATTGTTGATTTTTTGTTTCTTCCAGGGATCCATCTTCTTGTTCTTCGCTGGTCGAATCGAGGAGATCAAAGGAAACCTAGATGCTGTGAGTGTCAGGCCAGAAAATAGCAGGGCAACAATTTAATGAAAAAATTGGGGGATTTTTGTTTTCATATTTGGATTTACTACATTAAGTTAGAAAGGATGGGACATTGGTTCACCTTTCTCTGTAAGGCCATACTACATGAACTGCCTTCTTATTTATGTTTTCTGCTGACTCTAAAACTGACCAGTGTAGACACGTTTTACAGCTGAATGCTGCTGATTTGTTGATTGTGGAATCTTTTTTTGTCTTTCTTGTTTTTTGTTATTGGTGTGAAACTTCTTTTACTGTAAAATAGATCTTATGTCTCTCAATGAGAATGATCCTGGTTAAATAAAGGTTAAATAGAAATAAAAAATGAAAGGATGCGAACTTAAAACTTTTAAGACTTCTGGCATAATTAAATCCTCTGAAGATGGTGTCTGTGCCAATTTCATTTTTAATCCTTGCATATGCTCACTAAAGTGACCCATAAAATTCCTCTTTTGTAAGGAGAAGCTCCTCATATGTTAGCATTTTCACATACTGAAGACGTTTATAGAGCCGTCATTGTTTGTCTTTAATGTATGTCCAGGCTATCAAGTGGTTCGAGGAGTGCTGTGAGGCTCAGCAGCAGTGGAAGCAGTTCCATCATATGTGTTACTGGGAGCTCATGTGGTGCTTCACATACAAGAGACACTGGAAGATGGCATACTTCTATGCAGACCTGCTCAGCAAGGAGAACTCCTGGTCCAAGGTGAGATATAGCAAAGGGAAATTTGACCACATTATGGGGAAAACCAGAATAGAGCAGCTGAGTACTTTTCATTACATTTACAGGGCTATGATGAGTCAGCCTTTGTCTTAAAACCAACAAAATCACAAGATATCCTGATTCAAGCACAGATGATGTGATGCCACATCAAATAAAATGAATGAATGCCATGTGACATGACATAATACTACATGCAATTATGCAAGAAGATACAACATAATATGATTCAATACTTTACATCCATGAGAGATCATCTGTGCCTCCTCCTTGCTCTGTATTAACCCTTCAGAAAATCTAGCAAGGGGTCTTTGCCAATCAGGGCTCAGTTTAGGGACAGTTTGCTTATGGCATCCTTTACTAAGGTATATGCTTGTTATGTCTAAACAAGCTTCAGTTATTGTTTAGATGTCAATTTTATGAAGGGACATGGTTTGTGACTCTTTTGTGGCTGCAAATACATTACATTGGCATATTGCTAATGGCAGGTAAAGGTATAAGGGAAGGGGCACTGCTAAGAGCACAACCATGGAAGGAAGGGGGATTAAATTGCCTACACTGCAGCCTCACCCATCTTTGAGGAGCAACTCATGCAGGGATGGCCAACCTGCAGCCCGGGGCCACTGTGAAGTCCTCCTTTGCACCCACTGCAGCAAACAAGTTAATTTTAAACATCAATAAATTGTAAAAATAAAAAAAGGGGACAAAAAAATATATTTTTTCATTGTGATATCTTTGAATACAGATATATGTTTAGCTCTTTGCTTAAATAAATACAAATTAAAATTAAATTAAAAAATAAAAAATATATGTGGAACTGGTACTTTTCTATTTCTATAGGGAAGTTTGTAGTGTTATTTGTTTTTAATTAGTAGAGAAATGTGGTCCAGGTCTGATTAATCTGCTAATGAAGCTGTTAGCATCTATGCTAATCTCTGTATGTGAAGTTACTTTCAGCTGTTGTCTCGCTCGTAGCTCCCACCTCTTCCTGCTCCAAAGGACTCTGATTGGGCTGTCCTGCTTAAGGCCGAGGACATTCGTTGTACACTGGAGTTTAGCAAGATGGATCTGCCTGATTACAGACATGGAATCAGGCAGATCCAGATGCTGCAATCATATCTGTGGTGCAGAAAACCCTGACTCAATTAAATGCTCTGAATGAAATGAATGAGACAAAAAATATAATTCTAGTCATTACAAAGTCTTTGTGGCCAATGAGATCTGATATCTACTTGTCACCTTGGCTGGTAAGCCAAATAGTTAATTTTAGACTCTGGTTATGATACAGGATAATTGGATGTGGTTAACTACAAAATGATAGGTTACAATGCAATGTAATATAACACAATATGTAAAATAATGCCATCTGATGTGATATGATTTGATACCAGATGATTCTGTAATGCTTTAAGATAGATTATGATACAAGATAATTTGATAGATATTATACATTACGACAGGGTCCTATAGGCTATAACAAGGGGGGAGATGATCCAGTAAGAAATGGTATGTTATGATACAAGAAAATATGACAGTTCACAGTAAAATCCAGTGTACAAGCTGCACTTTTAAATGGGTTTCCATCCAAATGTTTGCTGCAGCTTCTATATTGATGCAACCAATAAACCAGAATATAACACTGAGGTATGCACTGTCAGAACTGCAATAGCAGCCACCCTCATACACTTCACACATAAGGAAGCAACTAAATTTTTGCTAATATGTTATATGTTTTTATTAATTTATTGGAATATTAGGGAAAATTCATGCTGAAAGCAGCTTTTAACGGCTCTCCATAGAAAAACAGCCAAACAATTCAGATCTGTAATGATCCACTGCTGTCCATTTCATCTGTGCACATTTGCACACCACTGTAAGTTTCTACAAGACAGTCAATCAATGAACAGTCTGCTCCTGTCTGATCTATTTTCAGATAAATAAGAAACACAAGAATAGATGATGAAACAAAGTTTTCGCATCTTTTCGTATCTTACCTGTTCATCGTGCTATGGTTCACCCCATGCATTGTGGCTCTGTGCCGTTTTATTTCTCTTCTGATCAAAAGTGCAATATCTGCTCTTCAGTCTCTTAAAGTTTCATAGGGCTCCTGCTTATTTTCTCTGAGATATTGCCATTTGTTACTTGGCAGTAACTGCAAAAATGGACTGTAAAACCAAGGCAAACTGCAGTAACTGCACGTACTGCAGTTTGCCTTGGTTTCACCATGAAGAAAACAGATACTGCAACTTTGGTTTCAGCATGAAGAATAGCAGATACTGCAGCCTTGGTTTAACCATGAAGAATAGCAGATACTGCAGTTTGCCTTGGTTTTAGGACAAAATTTTGAAATATTGAAAATTAATATGCCAACTATTATTTTTTTTTAAAAATGGCCTTACTTATTGCACATACTGCAGTAAGTCATTGTATGGTCATGTAATTGTACTGCAGTAAAACAAAGGCAAAGTGCAGTATAGCCTATAAAACTGCCAAATTTAGCATGAATGTCAGTATACAATATGCATTAAATTCCCTTCCCTTTAATCTAATAAATCATACACTTGGTTGTTAAATATGATTTCATACTTACACTTGGTGAAAAAAAAACCCACAAAAAGCTGTTTTTCTCCGTTTGGCATTTTTGCAGATACTGCACTTTGCCTTTGTAGGGCAGTGTGGTCAAAATAACAGGTCTTAAAACTGAGTTCTGCAGCTGTGCTCTGCCTGTCACCTCAGTACAGTTGTATCTTTTTTTTTCTTTATATTGTTTTGAAAAGGAAATGTAGGATTGCAGTAGTAACCACTTTCTTGCTCCCTCAGGCAACCTATGCGTATATGAAAGGAGCCTACCTCAGTATGCTGACTGCAGACGACTGCTTAACCTTCGGAGAGACTGCGATCACTCTGTTCAGGTATGAAGACAGCGCTGTCTTTTCTGAGTCAGACATGAATCACTCTGACACTGAGAGATCACTTCTTTAGTAAACTCGTTGTGAAATGAGTATAATCTAGTATTAACATTTTCATGTCTATCAGAGAGATGTTATTATTAAAAAAATGTTATTAAGTGAAGTGTGTTTTAAACACTTTCTGAAATGATTACCTTTAATGTGTTTATACTTGTTAATATTTCAGGCAGGTTCCTGGGCTGAAGCAGAAAATAGCAGGGAAGTCCCTACCAACAGAGAAGTTTGCTATCAGAAAAGCCCGTCGCTATCTCGCAGAACACCCCATACCTCTTCCTGCTCCTCCACTGGTCTGTGTTAGATAAAGCTGTGTGACACATTGCATTGCTTTACATGTTTCTGGGCTGCATTTCTGCACAATTGTTGGTTTTTTTAAGTTATTTGATCAAGTAGATTATTGAATTTTGTTGTTTTGTTATTATATTGGCAAGGTACAACTGTGCTTGAAAGTCATGCATCAATCAAAGCCTTGCAAATCTCTGTAACACGCAATATCAAGAGTGTGTAAGGTCTGAGGGGAGGCATGCATGTGCAGATTATCATCACAAACCAGCAGAGACATAAAAGTGGCAGCAGCTGATCCCTGATTGTACTCTAAAGAAATGATGATGATATGATGATATGACTCTAAAATGAACCCTGTTTGAATTTTGATATTTTTTATAAGCGACTAAACAAGAGGATTAAAAAACAGAAACTGGTTGATTAAAATACCAAGACATCTGTAGCTCAAAACACACTTTATCTGTGCTCCCTGAGAGGTGGATAATAAGAACGGTTATGGATGTAAAATGTCCAGAGTGAGTGCATTGTCTTTCAAAAGTCCCTTGGTGTTGTGGCTCCATATTTCCACAGTAGCATATGATCGATAAATTAAATATCAACTAAGAGAAAGAAGCCCACAGGTTCTTCTAAATGTTTTTGGAGCAAAAAGGAGGTCACAGGTTAGTACACTACACAGGATTTTGGTGTATTTCTCTTAACAAAAAAAAAAAAAAAAATCCGTAAAGGGAGCTGACGTTCTTCTTGGAGAAATTGCGTTATTTTGTTTACAAGTTTCAATGATAATGATCTCATTTTTGTGTTTTTTTATATTTGTGTGTTTTCTAGGAGATGATGTACATCTGGAATGGTTATACTGTCATAGGCAAACACAGAGACCTGACAGAGGGCATGCTGAAAACACTGGACGAGGCCCAGGCTAAACTTGAGAGCAGTATGTGAAATTATCTAAAAGTGTTTGAATGAATCTGTGTCATTCCTGACTATTGGTGACTTTTAACTTTTCCTCTTTTCTTCTTGGGAAAGAGAGACTATAGTTTCAAGTTTAAAATGAAGAAATTTCATAAGGAAAATTTAACTGGTAGAGCTAAAGCACCTACATAGTTACTACAGGGCATTTCCCCCTCTCTGTTGGGTTTTTTGTACCCAGCAGAGTGGAGCATGACAATGGGGGATTTATTTTTATTTATTGATCATAATAATTGGAGAGATTTTAACTTGATCTGTACAGTGATAAAGATGTCTTACAGTTCATATCTAATAACCCTGAGCTGCAAAACGTGCCTCTAATATTAGGGTCATCATTAAAGAGGAGTGTTTGTGCAATAAAAGGTTATTAATAATAGATCAACACGGCAACAAAGCATTTTTGAATAAGTATTATTTTGGTGGACTCAACCAATGATGAAAAGATCTTATAAAGTACATTTCTTACAACAAATAAAATACTAAGAATAAAATCCTGAGGACAGCAGAAGCACCAATAAGTAGTAATGACCCACATTTGCAATAAAGTTATTGTTTTTAATGTTATTTATCCTTTATTTTAGGAGGTTTTCCTTTCTACTGTTAATGATACAGGACATAAAATTCACCTGTTCCAATGTGCATTTATTTTGGATGATAAACTCATGCTAAATATTTTGCTAGCTATTTAAATAGTTGCGTACTTAATAGATAAAGCATTTTAATGTATTTTTTGTCATGTGTTATTTCCTAACTGTCCCCTGCATGTGTGTTTTTCAGGGACTGAGTTCTCCATAGATGATCAGTGTCTGCTGAGCCTCTTGAAGGGACTTTGTCTCAAACACCTTGGGCACCAAGAAGAGGCCGAACACTACTTCACTCTGGTTCTCTGCAAGTAAGCCTCTCTCACACACACGAATATATATAATATCAGTGAGTAAATCTCAAGTAGAGGCAAGAACAAAAATGCTAAATCAGAGAATAGCATGAATAAATGCATATAAAGAAAAAAAGCACAAACAATTTAAAGCACTTTAATAACTAAGAGAGTAGAAATTTAATGAAAGCAGCAGATAGGACCAGTAAGATCAGGAGAATGACAAAACTACCACATTTAGGGATGTTAAAACAAAAAAGCAATAAAGATACATGTTTAAAAAAAAAAAAAAAAAAACTCTTAATAGTCAAATTAAAGTGGTTAAGTAATGTGAAAGCAAAACATCAGTTAAAGTAGTAGCCAAAGTCAAAATATTATTTGTTGTTATTACTGTGTTCATACACACCACACACTGTTATACAATTTGTGTTGTTTTGACATTTGTTTCAGTGAGACTCAGATCAAGTACGACCACTACCTTGTTCCTAACGCCCTGCTGGAGCACGGCCTGTTGTGTCTCGAGCAAGGCAGAAAAGAGGAAGCCATCAAACTTCTTGAAGCTGCAAAGTAAGTGTTTAAATATGCAGAACACTTGTGTATGGCTGCACTGCAAAAACACAGATGTTAGTAAATGTATTTGTCATCGTTACTTCTCACACTTATTTGTATATATTTAACAACAAAAAGAAACATGTAAAAAGCATTTCTGTGAGCTGAAGCTAGAATAAAAATGATCATTATGCACCCCTAATAAAAGGATATCTAACTGAAACTGTGTTTAGTGTTGACAAAATTAATCAAGCAAAAATTTGACACAAATCATCCGTAGTCTTTGACTGTAAAACAAAAGTATATAATAAAGTCTTGTGTAGTTACAAGTAGTTCATTATCCCAGGATGGTTTCAAAACTGCTCTGTAGCGCTTCTTCTGGAGCAGCAAGCCATCACTCTGACATCTCTCCATTAATGCATGATCGTAGGACCTGTTTGTGTATTTCAGCCTATGTGTGTTGCATGTTTCAAAAACAGAGTGTAAAGAATTGAATTTCCGTGAGGGATTAATAAGGTATATCTTCTTATCTTTTAAAAGCAAGACTAAAGAGTAAATTATCATTGGTACATACACTTTAAGAATGCATGTTCAATGTTTTAACCACTACAGAGATGTCCTTGGTTACAGACTTGTATTATTCTACTCCACCTTCATCTAGCAAATTAGAAAAGTCCCTGTCCCTATGATATTGAATAAATGGGTCTCAGATACTAGTTCTTGTTTATCTTTAAAAAGTGTATGAGTGATTTTTTTCAAGGGCAAAAACAAAAACATTTTATTAAACCACTGTTTGATACTAGGCCTCCCACTGTTTTTGCAGGTTAATGCTGTTATTTTTTCTTGCTTGTGAAAGACAGATATCTGTAAAATAAAAATGTTCTTTTCTTTATATATTTTGACATTTTGGGTAAAAGCATAATATAATAAAAACTTAGTTGTGAAAAGATAACCTGCCAAAGCTGCACCTGCCAAACCTGCAACCAAAATTCCTTAATTTTGGGACATTTCCAGTTGCAATGAAAGAACGTTACTTTGTCCTCTTTACACTTATAGCATGAGTCTGGTATAGCAAGGTTATACCTGTTTAACTTCTCTAGCATGATAGTAACTCTCATAAACCACTTAGATTGAAGAAGTTTTAAATATGTGCTTGCTGTTGGAGTCTGTACTTTACTGCATGTCTTGTCCCATTCTCCACAAACTACTTCCTCCTGAAGATCATTTTTCCATGCATCAGGTTTATTTTCTGAGTCCACTGATTTAACATGAAGCAAGTTGTATACTTTAGAAGTTGCATCTTTTTGAAAGACACGTACATTGTACATTTTCAAATTGCATTGGTAAAAAAGCATTGGTATCGATAAAATATTATAAATTCCCATCCCTAGTTATATTATATTATATAATAATTATATAATATTTTCTGACATTTTTTGCATTATTTAAAGCATTCTCGTTGCTTATTTTGTTAATTTACCCCTGAGCAAATGGGTTGACTCTGGTTATAGTTTTAGAGTTCACTAATGTATCTAAGATAGCAATTTGTTTAAAAATAAAACTGTGACATGCTTTGTGTTTTGGGTTGGAATATTTTCATGTCCTGCATTTTTATTTGTTTTGGACGTGTATCAAACCTGTTCCCATGTTTGTTAAACTTTAGCCTTGTCAGTCCATTGGTGGCGATTAAGTCTGAGAATATTACACCCACACAACTCTTTAAAACACTGATCAGAACCTCAGACTGTGAAGTCCATCTACATTTGTTGCTGCAGTTGAATCTTCATTAAAGGGATACTTAGGTATTTTTAGGGGGGTTGTATGAGGTTCATTTCAATAGAAAAAATATTAGCCATAATGATTTGATCAGCTCGGCCCATGTAAGGTACAGTACTTTCCTCTGCACTGGGATTTTCCAGATAAGATTTTTCTTTTAACTTTCTCAAGCTTAATTTCCTTGATAATCTGTACTTTGTGTGATAAAATGATGTACAGGTGATGCACAAAGTTAAGAGTTGTCAGTGAAAGATGTGCTGAGCATGTGCACAAAGAAAAGCCTTACTATGTGTGTACTGTACAAAATATGGTTTAATATGGTTGCTTGCTGATTGCATTTGCTATTCATTTATACAAACCATAACTTATTCCCTGTCAGTCTCAAAAAGATAAAAGCAGGCCTGGCTTGGCCTGTCCCAAGTGATAGTGTAGTGCAGTGGTCATCAACTGGTGGCCTGGGGGCCACATCAGGCACCCAACAGCTTCCCATCTGGCTCCCAGGACATTGTAAAATTCTGAAAATGTGAGGTAGAAAAATATTTTGTGGTTTGAGTATCTTTTTGTCAATACATTCCCTGTGACTCAACCAATCTTTATTATTATAACAATTTATTATAATTATTATAACTGTATAACTATGAATGCAACCACAAAAACAATTGAAACTTATTTATCAGTAATGACTTCATGTTTTATCTGACATCTGAAAGCCATAATAATAGCATGTTTATGGTGGGACATAGAAGTGGGGGCATTCCCAGTGGGTAGAAGTTGCTTGGTAATAGGCTGGAACCTGGCAGTCACATGGCTGGGAGAGAAAACTGAACAGCTGTATCAGTATGGTGTTTTTTTAGACCGAAATATCTTTATTATTACATTGTTTTTAAAATCCAGTCCTCCTAACGTCTGTCAAGCAAAAAAACTGACAAATGTAGTTGATGACCCGACCTGGCTCTGGACTGTGTACCATGTCGGGTTCTTGGCTCGGGTAGAAAATCTAACCTTTAAGGGGAGAACCAGGATCAAAGTATGGCTATACATTGCCACAAATGGGGTTGAGAGCTACACATTATAAAGTAAGTTTAGGTGAGAGCACATTAATGAAACAGCTTTAAGGTGGTTGTTCAATGTACCAAAGGCATTTACAATGCTTTACTTTTCTGCTTGCAAGCTCCCTTGATTTGGTTCTTCTTCACCCCAGGCTGAAGGACACATGGGCTATACAGCATGCCAAAGCTGTAACAAAACAAAGGGGCTTGCTCTCAAAACAGTTGAGCATATTTAATGTGTTCAGTAGTGATTCTTACTTCAATGCTGCTTTTTAAGTTTGTTTCCACTTAAAGTCAGTACATTACGCAGCAATATACAAAACAGCCTATGTTTTTTAGCTGGTTCTGTCCTTACAGTGACAGAGCTGACCAGAATCACTGTGGTTAATATATATTTTACCATTGAAATGGGCCCTATACAACCAGATTTCAAAAATACTTAATCATCCCTTGGTTCCAAGTTGGAGCTTAAACTTTATAGGAGGTGCTTATGTTTTTATCTTATGAAAATGAAAAAAATGCAACAAGAATCTAAACAAGTCTTCTTTTTTTCTATTTCAGACAAAACTACAAAAACTACTCGATGGAATCTCGGACACACTTCCGTATTCAGGCTGCTCTGCTCAAAGCAAAGGCTGTGGACGAAAACGGTACCCACGTCCCCTCCAGCCCGTAACAGACATGGGAGGGCTTATTTGAGCTGAGACAGCTTTCTGTTTCTGCTGTCCCACAATGCAACTCTCAGCACAACAGAGCCCAGCCTTGCCGATTCAGACGGATAAATATATATGTATTTTTTTGTTTGTTTTTTGTTTTGTTCAGGAGAGTAGAGGAAGTTTGGATGCTTCTTTTGTTTGTGAGGGCCTCCCTTTCAGTGAACTGCAGCTCTATGTGACCTTGAATGCTATAGGTGGGTTGAATGAGCCTTCCTCTAAGAGTTGAATTATAATGAACCATTTTTTATTGAAAGAAACAAGTTGAAAAATGTGCCTATATTTATGAAACATTGCTTTTAGCAGGCTGTTTTGTTTAACAATTTCCACACTTAAAGGATGCACTAAGGTAGAACGTAAGGCTACATTTTTGTAGTATATAATGCAAATTACCTCAGCCGCAAGCCCGGGATAAGAATAAGCTTGATCCACAGTTGTTTGATTGGGTGGAGCAAGAGCACCAACTAGCCCCCAAGGAATTACCCAGAGCAATGCCCCGTTCAGAAATTTACGACAATATTACAATGTTCCCCCACTTCTTAAAGATTAATACAAATGAGAGAAAGTAGATAAAATGGCTTGAGGAGATGGGGGATGAAACATATTTGATGTGTTGACTTCATTTCTTTTCTGAAAATGATTTAAAATACTGATACACATTTGACTACAAGAAATGATCAAATCTGCAACAATGTTGTATTTCTACTGTCATTCACAGTTTTACGTGATGAAAGAAAAAATGTCAACACAGAGCTACATCAACAGGAAAGGCTACAGTCAACAAAAAACAGAGTTACAGTGAAATGTAATCCCTACATTTATAAGCTGTAAATGGCATCTTGTACAAAAATTGTCCCGTTTTAAGAGGACAGATGAATGTGTCTTTTAGAAAGGCAGACTCCCTCCTTTTCTCCTCCTGGTGTATGGGACAGACTCCAACAGTACTTGAGCCTGAACAAACAGGCCATTCAGACAGAGCAGCAAAAGACTGCGGGCTTGTCCGCCTGTTGCATCTTTAGTGAGTAAAGAAGCTCTGAATGGCGACCACCAATGACTCTTGCTTCATGAACATCCTCTGCTGCTCCTCTATCAGCCCTGCTTTTGACGGAACCACTTTAGAAGAGCCTGAACATCATAACCAATGTCCAGTTATAAAAACTCTGTATATGAACAAATTCTTACAAAAGTTGACATGAAGGGGTCACCTCTAACTGTGTTTGAGAAGAAGTTATCTGAAGCAGCACACTCTGAAGAGTACAAACCCAGATGGTGTCTCATGTGTTGCAATTAGACCCCTGTTTATTTATTCATTAGAGTAAGGTTTGGGATTCAGTAGGATGGCTAGGAGTCAATTTCAACGTTTTTTTAATGGTGGAGGAAATATATTTTCAAAACTGTTTTAATGATAACCAGTCTCTGGTGTATTCCAGTAACATATCATTCTTTTAATTTATAGAAGTAAATCAGGCCCTTTTGTCTTTTTTCCTTTTGATTTGTAGTTTTATCTAAAAGATACAGGTAAATATAGTGGCATTGTGATGTTTACTATCAGAATGTTTTACAGGGCAAGCCTACCACTGAGTAGAATGACATTCCTGTATATAATGAATGTTTCTATTGTAATTTAAGATGAAATGATGAAACTCTACTGAACAACAAATCTCATTTTGTTTTGTCATTTTTTGAACCACTTAATGCAGTGTGTACCGAAAAAGTGAAAATGTTCACAAAACATTGGATAAAAGTTTACATGCATATTTTAGGACTGATTTAATTCAGGGGTACCAAACTTTTTAATGCCAAGAACCCCCATATAGGGCAGGCCTTTGGTAAAAATGTCTCACATTACACATTACTTTGGCAAATGTCAGATATAGAGTTTCCCTATTCCTAAAATTATTTAATAATCATGTTTTATATTATTATCATTTGGAAGCCTTAACTTTAATGAACATTCCGTAAGAGCAATGATAGACATTTGCTACTAATAGTAAAAGGGTGATGCTGTATTATGTGCTAATTAGTTAGTCAATAATAAGAGCTAATTAGTACCTTACTCTAAAGTATCATATTCTATAGTTACAAGCAGAGCAGTGGAAAGAGAGAGTGGCGTCATTTAGAGGTCAGAACGCAGAGGGTCACGTGGTTCATGTAGCAGCCGAATAGTTCCAAACAAAGCTTGGCCAGTCATTTAAATGAACTGCTTAGCTGTGGTTTCTGGTAATTACTTACCAATATTTTACATTTTTTACATTCATACATTGACTTAGGCAAATTCCAATGTGGTACATATTCTATGCGCTTGTGTAGGAACATTACTATTGCGGTTATGTGTTTAAATTTCCTCTGAAAAGGAAGAATGTGGACAGTAAACTAGCTTTACTTTACATTCTTGACTAGCAAACATTGCTTGACACTTTAACGTCATTAAATTTCCTTGTTTATAACATCAGCATTGGTGATTTGGAAAATTACTTATTTTATTGAAACAGCTCAGACAAAGAAGGAAGAAGCCCGTGCGATCCTCCTGAGTGGAAAACATTTTCAGATGTTTCAAGGACATTGCCTATGCTGTAACTTAGCTTTAATTAATTAGAACATGTAGGAAACTGTGAACTTGGGAAGAATAAAATATCTACTTTATCGTATCTATCTACTATACATATATGTGTGTGTGTGTGTATGTGTATCGGAAGGACAGGAGGAAAACCAACCCACAGTGGGTTATTTTTTATTGGTTGATTACTTATCCATACTTTCTTATATTTAAACGAAAATTAGGCAATAAAACAATGGCTTATTCGATTCCTTAAATAACATTTTATTCAATCCTGTTGTTTCCAGATTAACCACTCAGGCCTAATGCAAAAGAGTTTTCATCAAGGATGTAAGATAAGACAAGAAGCTGACCAGTGACAACATAAAATTAATATTTTGTTTAAAATTGATGAGTTATCGTGCTTTAAATTACATTGTTAATTTAATTCAAATGTGCTTTAATGGTCATCATTAAAATGTCAACTGTAGCTTCCAACCTGTCATTTGACCTTCGATAAATGCGAGAAACATACATTCCCCGTAGGAATCCTATTGCTTTGGTTGCATTGTTTGGAACCATCGAGGGCTCCCATGATCCGCCATTGCTGTCAAATAAGTTGTCCATTGGCGTCAATGGAGATGACGTAACTCTCTCTTTCAATGGCTCTGGTTACAAGGTTATTATCTGTGATTTTTTTTCCCCTAATATTACCATGACTACTGCTCATCAAGAGTGAGTTAGAAAGTTTACATGAAATAACTGTGCCAGTCAACAGCAGTATACCTTACCAGTAGTCTGAGCCTGAGCTCTCCCTCCTTAAAGGTACAGTGCTGCTGGGAGCCCTTTTGGACACTCCACTGATTGTTACTGAGTACCTGATACATCCTAACTTCAAAAATACTGAGATATCCCTTCAATAAGCCTACAGTTAATAGCGGTAACCTCAGTATTAAATGTTTGTCATAACCATAGCATTTTCCTCTTGATACTCAAATAACTCTGTCATTACAGTCAAAGTTCACAACCTTGATAAAAGAATGTAAAGAAAAATAAAAATATTCAGAAAATTTTAAAAAAGAACACTGGCTTTTGTTAATGACATGTCATTAAACAGCATTTTGGGTTTTGTTCTCATTCCCTTTCCTCCTTTCAGAGATTCCTTCCTCTCCATCAAATCCTGGCGACCCTCCATTTTGAAAACACCGATGTAATTAATTGTTACCAGTGTTTTATGCTGCGTTCCAGGAAACCCGTAACTCGGAAATTTCCCAGTTGAAATCTCCGAGTTCCGACCTGAAAGCGTTCCAGGCAAATTAAACCAAATTATAAATTAAATTAATTAATAAACTAAATTAAATCAAAACTTCGGTTTGAGCTCAAGGAATTCTGGTATGTAAACAAACCAACATGGCAGACATTATAAGATTAATGCTTAATCATTTCAATCACCAAAGAAGCCTGCAACTTGATCACTTGAGTGAAACGGAGGAGGGGAAACGGCGCAGAAGGTAACGGAAGCATATACTTTAAAATTTACGGTATTTGTCGTTATTTAGAGGCTGACATATTGTTTAGGCAGTGATGTGACGTCACAAGTCGTAACTCGGAGTACATTGATCTTGTACGAGTTCACGGGTGGGAAGTTACGAGTTTGACTGCCGTTCCAGTGCACTTTCACGAGTTACAGGTGGGAAAAGCATGAGTTACGGGATTCCTGGAACGCAGCATAAGTACAAAAGACAATGACAGCCTCGGGAATGAATGCAAAAAAGGTCTGAATTAAGATACACCATATTTAATTAGAAATAAACAGATAAGCTTTACTTTTGCTCAAATGCTCTTTAGAGGATGATGTTGTAAAACCGTATGTCGTATCAAGACTATTATCTCGATTGTGGCCGTCTGTTAATGTTTTGAGTGAAGGGATGTGAGTGGGCACTCATTGGTCATTGGGGCGGGGCTTCGTTCTCCACATCACTACCCTGTGGAAAGTCCCTGACAGTCTACGAGGATTCATTTAGTCCGGTAGCGCCCACATTTTACAGACGAATGAAGGAGCTTGACATTTCATTCGTCTGTATACTTTAGCGGATACAAA
Source organism: Cetoscarus ocellatus (assembly GCA_037902135.1). Classification (NCBI taxonomy): domain Eukaryota; kingdom Metazoa; phylum Chordata; class Actinopteri; order Labriformes; family Labridae; genus Cetoscarus; species Cetoscarus ocellatus. The sequence continues at coordinate 270,684 of JBAMNC010000601.1, forward strand.
ATCCTTCGCGTCTGTTGAATACTTGTTATTTTAGTGGCCGCAAAAGTCGATGTTTCCCTGCGAGTGCTAGCTAGTCTTAGCAGACTAGCTCTTTGTGTGGCTAGCTGCTAGCTGATGATGTTTTGTTGTTGTTGAGCCGAGCAGCCCTCCCGTCGTCTGGGAGAGGAGATACATCAGCTGTTTATGGAAAAAACGTCCACAGGACACTTTGGCATTAAATGTGAAAGTGGCCTGTGAAGCCCTGCTGTCAGACGTAAAGCTTAGTGAAGCTACACCTAGAAAGAGAGAGGGGGCTGTTTTGACAGACGAGGGAGGAGATGGGAAACTGTCTGAAATCTCCCACCTCGGATGATATTTCTTTGCTTCATGAATCTCAATCGGACCGGGCCAGCTACGGGGATGGTACTGATCCTGACCAGGAGCCGCCACCCCCCTATCAGGTAACTTTGGAGCAACATCGGACAAATAGCCTTTTATCGATCATGTATGCTTTTGTTGACATGTCAATATGCATCAAATCTGAAAGTAGGTGATGTCATTTAATGTGCGACAGTTCCTGGTGTAGTTTCCCTTTTTGTGCTTTCCATTAAAAGACAAAAAGCAAGAAAACATCATGAAATGTGTGTCTGATGCAGATTTTTTGTGCTGGATCGGCTGTTTACAGAATCGGCCCCCAGCCCACTAACCCCGTCCCTTCATACCTCACAATATAATCCGCTTTGTGATGTCTGAAGGTCCCGTCTCCTCTGAAAGCCTACAGTCTGCATCCAACCCTGTTTGTCTTAAACACATGCATTATCCAAAACAGTACTATAAACTGAAACACTGTGGACTCAATAAAGAGCAGCTTCAATTTACCAGGAGATATTGAAAAATACACTTTCCCTGCAGCCTCTCACACTGACCCCTCCAGGGCAGCCACTTAGTTTGCCCAGTGTCCTTAATTCCAAAAATAGATCAAATATAAACAGACCAGGCCATGCTGAAGCTGTAAATATGATACATGATGTTGTCTGTCTCTAGTTTTTCTACAGTAAAGAGCCTGGCATGTGTTATGTAAGGCCTTGGCACAGGGTTTGCCTGCTACTGGGTTAAGCTGGGCCTTATCTGTAGATTTAAGATAAGTGTTTTGAAAGCATGGGAAAGTAAAAGAGAAAATAGGTCAGACCATATGCCTACAAAGACACATAATGCATTGTTTTTTGATTTAAGATACTGTAATCTAGTTCCAAACATGTCTTGTAATTTCAAAGCATTTATTACAAGGCTGAAAATTACAGGAAAGCTCCTCATGCTGTCCAAGTCAATCCCTTGTTGTCTGTCATTTAAAGACCAATTAGACATTAGGTGTTGTCTAAATAGATCAACTGTTACCAGGTTTAGTGCAACATGTTTTTTTTGTGTCCTTATGAAAATTGATTTGTTGCTTTCAGTGTGACAGTCTATTTTTTGCAAAGTTCAGTTTTTAACAAGAAACATACATAACATAATTTAACTCTTGAGAAATAAAACTCTTCGATTTTCAATATGTTTTTTTTTTTTTAACAGATATTATATTATCGATATTAATAATTTATAGATATGCATGCTTACCTCAATGATTTATCTAATCATTGCAGTGTTAATCACAAATGGGACATGTACCTCTCAAAGCAAACAGTGAAGCCCAAGAAGAAATTAATTTCATCTCCAAAAAGTACCATGTGTTAGTATCCATGTTGTAATGGATACTAAAAATCTTGGCTGTGCTGAAGCTATTTTTTGTTTGTTAGTGACTCTTGTAAAAGTAAACAACATGAAAGAATACAAACTCCTATTCCAAAGAAGTTGGGATATTGTGTGAAATATGAAAAAGTAAAAATATTGTAAATTGCAATTTGTTTTCAACCTTATGCTTAAACATTCTGGATTTGATGCTTTTAGCACATTTCAAAAGAGTTAGGACAGGGACAAGAAAAGACTGTCATTGCTGTGGTAAGCACAAAAACATCTGCAACATTTCACAGGTAAGGAGGTCGATTGTTAACAGGCAATAGTACCATGATAGGCTATAAAAGAAGTACTCCTTAAAGGCTGAAGGTAGACAATACATCCCCTAACATACAGTTGTCAGGCATTCAAAGAGTTCACCATTTTTAGTCCACAGTATCATCAAATATTCTGATAATCTGGAGATAACTGTGCATGGAAGTGACAAGGCAACAGACCAACTCTGAATGCCTGTGACCTACGGCCCATCAGGCAGCACTGCATCTCAAACATGTATTATTTTGTGATGGATTTTAATAGGTTGACTTTGGGAACACTACAGAATTTCATTCTGAGTTAACTCAAATGTATAAAGATTTTATAGATTATAGGAAAGAGTACTTCAGTTTGGATGTAAAGGTCATCGGTTGGGTCAAACTGAGAACTTTCCACTAACGTCACAGCAACAAGATGATCTTAAATTCCTTCTTTATGATGTCAGTTGGTGATCATCATCAGTAGCATGTTACTGAAAGCTTTATCAATGTAAGTCAAAGATAATATCTCTTCAGAGTCAGAAGTTCTTGTTATGTGTCCTGTTTGTAACGAGTATGTCACGTCTGGCATACAGCCGTGCATAATTAGGCCAAAGCCGCCAGCGCTGATATCACAGACGAGTAATAGTGTCATAAACAACACAATAATTACTTCTTTGGACGAGCTCTGACTGGAGCTCTCAGTTGGGTTGCGAGAGTCTCTGTGCAGCTTGTTTACACTGACAAGAGGGTTAACTAACTAGTTAAAAGCTCTTTATAAAGGGCTCTTTCAGGCCTGCCAGCTATTTTCTCCCTGCTGACCACAGTAATCAGCACCTTCACCATCTGAACCCAGCCTGAGAACACTACACACATTTTTGTGTGCTTGCAGATCAGCTTAACACACTTTGGAAGTGCTGTGTGTGTTAGGAGAGGGACTAAGGGCTCCACTATACTGGATTTGAAATTGAGCTTGGTATTTTCTTGGAAGCCATCAAGTATGGGCCTGCTTGCAAATGCTGGAAAGGGTAAGATTTGTTAGCCGTGATGAAGAAAAGTGAGGCTAAAGAACTCATTGGTGAGATTCAAAACAAAGACTACATAAGCTCTCTGTCTGTCTGAGAGTTAAAGGAAAGGAATATGAAGAAAAGATAATGGTTCAGACCAAACCTGCATAAAGCCTGCAGTAAGTTGAGACAAGAAAATTTTTTTCAACTAAAGATTAATGTTTTTAACTTATCTTGAAACATCAGTCCCTTACTGGAGATAAACAGTAATGCTTAATTGTCCATATAACCTTGTGTGGTTGGATTAAATAATATTTTTATAAGAAGTGCTGAATTCTGGCTTCCCTTAAATCTTCTTTATTGTCCAGTAATCAGTTTTCTGTTCACAAATGGCAAGGGAAGGTTGTCAAAATGTCTGATTATTTTCTACTTTTAGTATCACATGTTCTTGAGACAGTTAAAATGGTTATTTGAAAGAGTCCATGTTTTGCCTTAACTATGGTTCATAGATTCAATATCAATGACTGCTTGAGCAAGGGGGCACAGCCACACCACAGGGGGTGTGACATCTCTGGGCAGGGGCATGGCCAAATTGGGGCATGTGCCCTCTGTATTCATGGGCCACCTCAAGTGCCAGTCCAAAATTCTGGACTGTGATTGGCTATTTGCCATGTCAGAGATGAGATTTGTGACTTTTGTGCTAGAGTATGTTCATAATCATACGTGTTAAGGAAATCTTTGTAGTTTTCACACCCTGAGTACCCCTGATCCAGATATCTTCTCCGTCTGCCTGTTAAAGCTTTTGCCCTTTAAGAACCCCCATCCCACATGGTCCTAGTCTGCTCTGATTGATTAACCAGTCTATTCTGTTGTAATTGGTCTGTTCAGCGCTGCTCAGTGTCATGCTGGCAATGGTTAGAACAACATTTTCAGGCAGCTACTGGCACTGTTTGCAGGAGAAGTTTTGTCTTGTTCATCAAAGTATGTTATTACATAGAGGAGACAGTTAAAACCCACTAAAGGGCATTATAAACAAACGAAAAACACAAAATGTGCTCCTTATATGTTGATAGTGTCAAATTTGTTGAAGCTTGAAAATACATCTATTTCATGTGGCAGATGCTTGGGGACAAAATGAATCCTTTAACAATGTAAGCAAACTCCCACACACAATGGTATTTCTATGTTTAAACAGATTCCAATAGAAGGTGACTAAAACCTTAACCAAATTTGAAACTGTGGGGAAGCCCAGTGCATACCATATTTTTGCCAAATCAGTGCGTTCAGATTACAAAGTGTTTTCTTATACAGCCAAGAGTTTGCCATGGTCCTGATGTTGTTTGATTAACAAGAGAATCATATCAAAGTTTTAAATTATATCAGGAAAACCCTGTCCTGTAGTGGAACAAACAAGCTTTTTTGCTCCTAGGTGTTCAGGGTGATCCAAACAAACTAACAATTATGCCCTGCTGTAAATTACATAACAGAGAGGTAAACTTGAAATTGGCCCTGGGCTCAACTATAAATCTATGAAGACATTGCATCATAAAACAATAAATGACACTGTGTAAACATTTTAACAAGCTGTGCTGTGATTTAAAGACAGAAAGTATGATCCAGTACCATCAAACACATGCAGAGTGAGTGAACAACAGCTAAACTAGATGCCATTCTTCTGACATTCAGCCTGAGGGTAATGAATGTTTGCTGCTTCAGTCTGTCCATCACATAAACATTGGTCAGACCGTGTTTCCTGAGAATCCACAGTCAGTCAGTGAATCAGTGGAGGCTGAATTCCAGCATTCAGAGCTGACTCCATCCACTTCCCTGCCACAGGCTGCAATTTGGTGCTGTGGATTAATTTCCTGGTTAAAATGAGGCAGCACTGCTCAGACTCTGCTGGGCCCAAGGCCAAATGAAGTCATTTAAAGGAACAGGAATTCTGATTTTTACACAATCTTTTCTCAGTAATGACAGTTTTATTCTTTGCCCGTCAGTCCCAGGAGTCAGACATGATGAAACAACACAAGCCTCCGCATCTTGAGGTGGTATTTTGTGTGTGAAACATATTTTTTAGTTCATGGCACCTGGATAATCTTACTTGTGCATCACCATATATCAAATCATCCTGTACAGGCCTGCAGGATATGGGAAAAAAAATATGTGATGTGCGGTAACATTCGCCAGTGTTTGTATAACAAGCTGAACTGCAATAGACAAAACATAAAGAATGAATATAAGCTATAACTTAGTGTCCTAGTCTATACTGTTCTCACTTTTTTATACAGCACTGGAAGCAACCAAGCATGACCGTCATTTTTTTTGGCTGGCCCAGGTACAATACCTGTCAGAGGCCTAATTTATCTAGTTTATTGTAAAGACTCATATAGTGATAACAATGGCTAGTGATTAGTTGCGCAGCCCAAGTACTGTGTCATAAATTATCCCACAATTCCCTCCCCTTTACGTCATACAAAAAACTACTTATACTTAACTGATGAAGATTTTTACATTTGAAGCAGCTATCGTATTATGTCTTACTGTAATATTATATAAAATAGGTTTAAGTCTGCTTGATAAATCTAAATATTAAACTGCCTGCTGATGTTTTTGCTAATCCGTTAACAACTGTCGAAATTTAGCCTTACAACAGATTATGAAGTATATATAGCATATAGCATGATAGCAAGAATAAATCGTCAAAAATGTTGTTTGGTAAGTAAAGTAATTCAAGTCTTAAACTCATTTAAAATATAAAGTTGGTTTTTCCATGTAGACTTGTTTCTTTATCTGAAAGTAAGATGTCTGCTATTTAGACTTGAAACTGTTGTGTTATAAAATGTCTCAAATAGCTCAGCAGATTATAGGCCTTGAGGGCAAAAGGGGCTAAAGCTCGAAGCTTTCACAACTGAACACTATGGGGCTGTAGCACTGGCTTCTTGATTGTCGCTCAGTACAACAGTCTCACCCACACACAATTTGTTTTTAATAAATCCAGTTTTATTTACTCACACAATAATGAAACATAAATGAAAATGTTCTGGTCCTGCTGTGCCTGGTGCTCCACAGTGTCCAGAGCCATATTCAAACTGTCCATGTGAAAAAGAGCTTCTGCAGCAAGGAGCACCTCCTTGCTGTCTGAGTGTGTGTGAGTGAAATGCCAGGACGGGCATGCTACTGCAGGGAGGACAAAGAGAGCAATTAATGAACACCTGCGTCTATTAACCTGGCACTGCTTTCATGAACCACCTCTCTCCTCTGCAGCAGAGCTCAACCACATCTAACTACCACAACAATATATTAATTAGACTGTAACCTGAAATACTATTTAAATTGCTTATACAGAAAAGTTCTTCCTAGACTTTCACACCAGAACACGTTCACTATATATTTACATATTTAGTAGAGAATCCTTCCCCTCACACCACAGCAAGGATGAAATTCTGAGAAGTCTGGTCAGTTTTTTGCATTTTTTACATGTTTGGGTCAATAATGCTCCTTTTTAGAGGGTAAAGGGGAATATATTTCACAAATAGGACAAATAAGCTAAAATTAGCCCATTTTCAATGATAAATGATGGTATCAGGACCCCAGCAGTTGTCTCTTTAAACTGTGCTTTTGGGCAGTACTTTAGTTAAAGAAAGTCAAAGTTTGATCAACTTGAGTCAGAGTCTCGTGTCTGCATAAGGAGAAGTCTGGACAGCAGTGGGCAGAGAAAGTTCATTTACTCAACTCAACTCAACTCAACTTTATTTATAAAGCACTTTGAAACAACCACAGCCGAAACAAAGTGCTGTACATATATAGACAGAACAACACAGACATAAAACAATTAAAACAAATAATAATTTACAATTAATGGTAATCATAAACACATTTTACAAAATTAAAATCACATTTAAATTATTTTGGATACTTAATGACATGTTTAGGTAGATTTAATTGACATAAATGTTTTTTAAGTGGTCCTAATGAAAACACAGTTAATTTTGTGTTATTTTGTTATAAGAGTGAGCACTTTCTATATCATTAATTGCCTCAAATGTTAACAGTCAATACTTGCAACTCAGCTAAATAAACATGTAAATAATAATTGTGTTTATTTTGGCTCCAAGTCAGTATTGAGTTAGGGTTTTTATTTTTATGAAGTTGCCCCTTTCACATTTTGAAGTAGGCCTTTGCCTCTCTTGTTACATCTTGCTGTCAACTAGGATCCAAGCTTTATGGCAAATTATTTGAACTGTGTTGTTTTAGTTGCATCGCATAAGCAAAACTAAAGCCTTGTTTCCCTTACATATGTTTAAGAGGTAAGTCAACTGAAAGTCCACTCTACAAAATTTTGTTCTTAGTATATTTTTTTAACTTTTTGATTTCAGGAGACAATAAAAAACAGACTGCAATCATTGAGTTAAGTTATTAATAATAACTGAAACACTATTTACATGTAATTTTACCGCTCTTTATTTTTAGTTCATGTTATCCTGTTAAGATATGGTTATAAATTTTATATATCCAGAATGTATTTATGAGTTTTAGAAGAAATACAGTTTGTATATTAATCGAATATGAAATGTAATTGGATGGTTTTAGTCTAATATGATTAATTCATGAAGTGAAAAGTTCAACAGCATTTAGAGCAAAACTAGATAAGGTGACATGCAATGTTACATCAGAACCATATGGCAAGTTCAGCTGTTTAAATGTCTTGTTAATAAAATATTTCACACAATTTACTAGTCAATTGAACTGGCAAGAATCTGGACATAAAATATGTTTTTCAATAAAGGGGTGATGACACAGCATGTGATATTTATTGATACTTCAAGCAATAAGACAATACATCACAATTTTCAAACAAACAGTCTAGTTTTGACAAATTATATAGTATTATAACACAAAATATTATGTGTAACAACAGTTTCTGATCACTGTTTTTTATGTAAAGCATGGTTCCTGCAACATGAATAAATGTGTACTGTCTGCTAATGGAACTCTGTGTTTCCAAATGGGAGTAGGAGGTAATAGGGGTTAAACAGGCAGAAAAATTTAGGTATAGTATTTTTGAGTTACTGTTAGGGATATTTTCTGCATGCTCCATATATACTTTTGGACACCCACAAATACTGTCCTTTGAATAAGTAATATGCACACAGGCTCCTGCACACAATGCCTCTTACAAATACACATAAATATACATGTGTTCTCTCACATTTACCGTACTCTCATAGAAAAACACACATGAACACACACCAGTTTTCTCTGACAAAGACACATATTCTCTCAAACTCACACGATTACTTTGAAAACAAATGCAAATAAACACACTGACATCTTATTATCTACAGTCTAAAGTGTCCAATACTAATCCGCACACAAAAACATGATCATGAGAGCTGCAGCTCGTCACCAATGCTCACCCGTAAATCTTGTGCTTGTAGCACAGCAGTGCTTTATTGTTTCTGTTCGGGACATACAAGCCCAAAAAGGATTTGCTAGTGCAGATTTGTTGTAACGCAGACTTTGAAACATTATTTTTTTTCCTCTGTTCAAATAAAGCTCATGCAGTCTTTAGTGTCTGATGTGAATAGTACTAGCTGATTGCACCATAAGCATGTCTTACCTGTCAATGAGGGCTCATTTGAGTGAGCCTGGGTGGATTGTTGTCACTAGCTAAGTGGATAAACCTAGCAGTCAGCCATGTGGACAGTTTAATGTCATGTCAAAAAATGTCATTCTAAGCAAAAAATATAGGTTTGATCTGATTTGTATCAATTGGGTCACCGAGCAAGCTGTTCGTGCTCCTAATTTATTAGAGGGCTGAGTATTTAGCCTGTGCCTGTGTGAGTGTGTGTTTCATTGTACAGGTTTGTGCCGACAGAGTGTGGTAATTGAAAGAGCAGCTGGTGAGATGTGTGCTGAGTCATCGCTGTCCGACAGGGCTGCGAGAGATAAGGCGCCCCTGTGTGTTTGCATTTCAGAGTGAGAGAACCAGTGTTAGTGTGTGGGGAGGTGTATGTGTCTATTTTGCCCCCTGGTAGGGTTCATTATACCCCTGTCTCCTCCCTGTAAGCCTCAGAGATGGGAGCAGTGACAGGAGTTTTTATTGATCAGATTTAGTTTTGGCACAAAAGCCTTTATGCTGCTGTCAGCTAGCTTTACAGACGAACCTTACTGGCTGGAGCAGCCAGCAGACTTTTGAGGATTCACTGTGACTGAGAGTGTTTGAACAAGGCTGAACTCAGTCTTTCTTGATACACTTTTTAGCATTTTTTACTGTTTTTGTTGTTGTTGTGTGAACATGAGGCCTAGAGGGTAAAACAGGATCAGAAACATGTCAAAGAAATCACTGCTTCTTGTGTCAAAGCTGAGGCTAAATCTCCCTTCAGATGATTTAGTAGAGCAGGAGGTACACATCATTGACTGTTGTAGACACATGTATACACTGACTCAGTGAACAAGACTCGGTTGGAGTCTTTCATCTGTCTACATCGCCGTCAAGATGAGAGGGTTTGCATTGCAGTCAGCAGTTTGTTTTAGCTGAGCTCAAGGAAATGAGTAGGAAGCTGTGGACTGGTTTTATATTTAGCTGTCACACCTGGAGGTGGTACAAGAGAGGGCAGGAGGAGGCCCCAGGTTCAGTATAATGCAAACTTTAGACCTCAGTTCAACAATCTAGAGAGAGACTCATAGGAAGGGGGTGACAGTTATTTTTTAAAAAAAGAAACTGTACATTAGCAGGATTATGATGTTATAAGTCATAAGTCATTGTGTTTAAATGCAGTGAGAAAATAAAATTATATAAAATTTTCTGTTAGTGGGACTTCAACTGGACTTACAACTGCAAGTATGCATGTAAGTTCATCTGGAATCATGCCAAAACGATTTTTAGTTGCTCTAGTACACCTCCACAGTCCCTTTGTCAGAATTCGACCAAGGAGTAGAACCACATAAATGCTGAGCATAGCAGATGTTGGGTTGTAAAGCTGTGACAGTAATGGATCAGTGGAAGAGTTTTATCTTTTTTCAGTCAGAAGTTCAGAGGATTGCAGGAACTGGGGTTTGATACCCAGCTCCTGCAGTCACATGGCCTGGGCAAGACACTAGGCCCTAAATTACTCCCATGGTGTGTCTGTAGCAAGAACGTGTAAAAAAAGTGCATGAATATGATTAGTTTATAATACTAATGGACATTTTAATGAATAACCTGAACCATTAGTGTGTGATTCAGGGATGCAACTATACACTCATCCCACTGTTTGGTAAGTACCTTGGTTGTTTGGCTACAGTTTGGGTTGCAGAGGGGTGAAATATTTCAAGTTAATTTTCTTAGATTTTCCAGAAACTTTCCATGGGAAGTTACAATGGGAAATTTTGGAAATATTTCAAATTGGAAACTTACTGTGGAAATTATTGGAATTTATGGGAATTAAGTGGAAATGGGGGGTAATTTAAACAAACTGAATCATTTTTAAACATAAATATAAACATTATGTTTTGTCATAGGCAGGTGTCCATCAAATTATACAATGAAAAAACATCCTATTTCACCAGATTTAGCTGTAAGTAGAACTTGATCAAGTTTTAATTATTTTGTTGATGCTTCAATTTATGTCATCCACAGGCTCAAAACTGTGGCCTCAATTGTCCAGGGTTGTAAAATCATCCGTGCATGTGATGGAGATCCCACAGTGTATGTAGGAGGCGTGGCCTCAGTACCCCTGCAGTAAGCAGTGTGCATATTATTGAGGAATAGCATAGATATTCTCAAGTATACTCGAAAGCTGTTTTTTTTTAAATCCAAGATAATGCTAAAATATATTTTAGCATTATCTTGCTAAAGCCCTTAACGTGGATATTTTTAATATCCATGTTAAGGGCCAGCCTTCAATTTTTAAAATTCTAAGTTTATTCCTGTTTATTCCAATAAATTCTTGTTAATTCTTGTTGATTGCCATGTAAAGTTTCCATGGCAATTTCTACTTGCAGTTTTCAGTTCGGTTTGTTTTTGACAGCTTGGCCATTGAAGTCCTTTTTTCTGGACTTTTTCCATTCTGAGGTGTTTTAGGTCATTTTGAGGGCTATTGAGGAGAAAAACCTTATTCATTCATCTACAGTTTCTTTCTTTAATTTTACTTTAATTGAAAAAAAGACATTTCCATAAACATTCTTGATGCAGTTTATGTTAAAACACTTAAAAAAATTAACACATTAAAAAATGTACCTATTCAAGTGTTTTTTATACTTGGAGAGCATCTGTTACTGTTTATCTACTTTGTAATTTTGGAGAAACAAACAAACAAATTTGACCTGCAAACAACAACTATCATTAAAGTTAAACACGTAATTTTTTCATGATATTGTATTAAACACACCATGATGGCGTTTAACTTTTTTTTTCTGATTGCAGTTTTTTCGGAGCTGTCATTGAACTCTTCGTCATATGAATGGCAACTTCAGCTAGTTAAGGCACATTAAGGACCTTTAGATTTGTTTCTTGCGGTCATCCTGCCGACTTCAGCAAGGACCTAAAAGTGGTTTACTTTTTTAACCAAAGGTACTTTTGTCAAAGTCTGTATTTGCTTTTCATGGCTGTTAGGGCAGATGAGGGTAATTTGTCTAGCTGCAGGGGCTACTATGTTATGAGTCTGTTGTGGAGATGGTAAAACACTATCAATTCCAAAATGTGACCAACTTTTAAAGACATCCTTGCCCTATGCTTAAACTCTGATTAACATGTATTTTGGCTTTCAGATATCAAACTGTGTCTGTACACATAATACATTTACAATGTGCATGAACTGATGAGCTGCAATCCAAATCCAATCCATGCCTCTTAGCATGAACATTATTTTCCTTGTAATTTCCCCCCAGCAAGTGGCAGTGTTGAGCAGCAAGCTCTTGAGAGTGCCTCACAGAAGGACATGAAGAAGAGCACACTCACTTATGATGCCAAGTTTGATAAGAACAGCTGATTCTCCTCATTTCATACTGTCTGTGTTACTGACTGTCATTTCCGATGTTTCCCAGTTTCATCCTACTTTGTGTTTTCTTTTCTTTTTTTTTTTTTTTTAAACAACCAGTGTATCAGTTGTTGCTGGCAAATCCGTAGATGGCAGACAGGGGCAGGTTTTTGAGGATATCTTGGTGAACCATTGGAGATTACATCAGTGGAGAGGCTGGTGTTTGATACATTTCAGTACACGTTAAATTTACACGACCAAGTCAGTCCAGAGGAAAGCACCCAGGTTACCTCTCTATGCAGGCTGAGGTATCTGATACCGATTTCATCGCATTCTCTGTATAAGCAGAGCATTAAGGGCTATGCGTATCTAAGTGCCCAAAACTGAGATAAATACACAGAACAAACAGGGATTCTGTTTCTGATCCATTAGATATCAAGTATTGTTTAGTATCAAGTCTTGTTTCAGTATTGATTATTATAATACTTTGATCAGTATTGATGGTAACATTTTGCTATTGTGACTAGATTATAGAAAATGTGGAACAGTTTAGCCTCACAATTTATTATTTTTACTCGGTATTCAGATACGCAGATGACTAATGTAAGTAAGCACAATACATCCCACAGAAATAACTTAAAGCAGCACTAAGTAAGATTCCCGCTTTCAGCTCTCTAGGAGCCTCTGTGGTCTTTCAGTGTAACTGCACTGTCGTACACCAACATGCACTTGTTGACATACAGAGGAAGGAGAAGCGAGCCGACAGGACTTCCCAAGAGACAAATAAACCATGTGGACTGATAAGGTACAGTCTGATCATGTTTCTTTTCGAATAAATCATCATGTTCTTACAAGTCCAAGCAGTACCAGGGCTAAATCAGCATCGGTTGGACATCCCTCCTCGTCTTCGCAAGCGATTGAATGCCGGGCCAATGTTTATCCCTGTCCGGGCATTTAGCTTGTTACTCTCTAGTGTTCTTTTTTCGTCTCCGATGGATAAAACATTTCTTTTCTTCGGGTTTTTCGCTGCTTCCGCCTTGATAACAACGCTACATTTAGCTTTCTTCTTCTTCTTGTTTAACAGCGGGTGGCATCCAGCATCAGAGGAGCATTACCGCCACCCACTATGCAGGAGTGTGAGCCAGAGGTCCCTATTTCCATCAGGAAAATAAGTACATATTGACTTTAAACTAAATTCTGCTCACTCAATCTGTTTTAAAAATTCAAAAACTGCTTTATATTCTCCTTTTCCCAACATTTAATTTTCTGGTGACGTATGCCGTAAAGCAGTCAAAGCAGTAAAAATTTGTAGTTTTTTAGTGTGGAAGTGTTCCTACCATCCACGTCGAAGTTACATATGGCCCTTTTCCATTAGCCCTACTCTACTCGGCTCGGCTTTCCCCGACTCTACCCGGCTCTACTCTACTCGCTTTGGTCTGCTTTTCCACCAGCCCGGTCCCCTACCCAGCGGGGGCGGGGTCGCCATGAAACAGCTGGGCGACACTGCGTTCATGTCATTTTGAGCGCGACACAACAACCAAAACAATGGAGGACTTGGAGGCAATAGTATACTTGCTGCTCGGTCTGTGGCTTTTTGTTACAAAGAGGAAAGCAGAAGAAGGCTGCAGGCGGCGAGAAGAAATATCCTTGAGAAGTACAGGAGAGTTTTGGAAGCTATACAACAGTTTGAAGCCGAGGACGAGAGCAATCGGGCTGCAAAGAAAACGTATGAGGGTAAGCTAATGGAAGCTACTGCTAGCTTGTTAGCTAGCTCATAATGATAAAGTCCCGTGTTTAACATTGTGATGGCAGCAAGTTATTGCCATAAAGTAACAAAGTGTCTGTACTGCAGTCCTGTTTTGGGCAGCGCGCTCATGACTCATTGGTGACGACATTCTCTGACCAATCAGTAGCCGGCAGTCGGTCGACGTCACCTTTTGTGTCGACTCAGCTCGCTTAGAACCAAAGCAGAGTAGGTACTAAAACTGGTTTGTTTTAGGAGGTACTGTGCCGGTGGAAACGCAACGCAAACCGGGTAGAGCTGAGTAGAGTAGAGTAGAGTAGGGCCAAGGGGGGCTGGTGGAAAAGGGCCATTAGTGCCAGTGAAGGTGATACAGACCCCTTTAGACCATGACAGAGGTGTCATTCAACCTGTTGTTAGGTGATATACCATCACAATGATTCTAGAAATATTATATTAGGGTGGAAAACTACGTAGTGTTGGTTTAAGTAAAAGTAAAAGTACTGGTTTTAAAAACACATATAAAAAAGTACTAGTTTGTTATAAAGCTTGTAAAATACCTTAATACAAGTAAATTTGATAAGTTACAGACCACCCCTGCATTATGGACTTTATTCAGTATTGTGATTAAGAACCATATCCATTTAATTATCCTTTTTGGACCTTTTTTGTGTACAAAAATTCAGCACTGTAAAACTGAAATGTTCTACATACCCTGTGGGAAGCTGCAAAATGAGAGAGAGAGGGAGAAGAAGACCAGACACTTGATGAGAACAGAGTTCAGGTTCCCGTTTGTTCTGTATTGACAGTATTGTGTTAGAAGGTGAGTTTAACTACAGTTACTTCCTGCTCTTGTATGATAAAGTTACTTGGTGAGATATGAGTTTGTCTGTTAGCCTTGTAAGGCAGTGAGATACACTCCATCAAAGACCCACTTAAAGCAGGTTAACAAATTTCTTGACCAAATAAGGTAACAGATATTTCTGGGGGCTGATGGAGGAGGTGGTGCTGACAAACAAGCTATTGTTTGTCAGTAGTCTTTGGTTGACACATACAGCAACATAGAAGTTTCAATTTCAGAGGGTCGAGAGGGAAATAAATCATTATTCTGTCCTGAACTCCTTACAGAGACACTTCTGAAAGGCTTGAATGATTGGCTGTGTCAGAGTAGTTTGATTATTACTGTGGCATAATACAAATTTCAATGTGGGACTATTTACTGATTGTTTTACACATTTAAGCAGCTCCAACATCTGTATGAGTGCTGTGAACATTTTAAAGAAATGACAGGGTATTTTTATACTTAGTTTCCTGTGAATTTAACAAAAGTCTTTGTGTGGCTGCAGTAGAGGCTTTGTGTAAGCTTCATCATGTGTTTGGTGTAAATACCGGGGTTAATACTCTTAACCTGCATCGACGCCCTAGCATCCTGCTTTACACACTGATGAAGTAATGCGATACCGTTATACTATTACCTATGTGGCGCTGCTGGCCTGATCTCTTATCACATCAAGAAACACTTCCTGTGATGCAAAAATCCATCCCTCTCTTCTTTGTTGTCTGAAGTGACTTAGTGTGTGCTCGTCCGTAGATTTGCAGACACAAAGCTTTGCAGATACAATGGACAATATAAAAAAGCCCATGGAATCTCAGAGGCATTTTTCTGCCTGTAAAGTGTTACCACTTGTCTGCTCCCCCGGCTGGTGTTCAAAACAGGATTTTTGCCATGTCATCATGTGGCCTGTCTGCAGCCTCTCTCTGCCTCTTATACACAATAGCTCTGGTATGTGGGCATCATGTGGACACAGCCAGGCGCTGAGGTTTAAAATAGTTTTCATTCTCTCCCAGTCTGCCAGCTCAGGACAAATTTTCTAACAGTTACATCAGAGTTTAGATGGGAATAAAGCAGTCATATCCCTTAGATTAGCACATGCACAGGGCATGAAATTCATTTTTGTGATTGCCCCCCTCCCCCCAGACTTTCAAATTATTGTTATTTTGGAGGCATGAACATACTGTAAGGACTTTTTTGTAGTTTATCAAACAAACTGAAATCAACTCAGATTCCACTAATTACTAATGATTAGTATATTTTATTACTAAAGCAATTCAGATTAGGAAATTAAACTGTTGATTTAAAGGCAGCTTTATTTTCTTATAGCTATGCTAAAAAAAAACAGAGCAAAAGACTTGGAAAAACAATGCAAACGCCTCATTTTTTAACCAGGGTTACCAAACCCAACACATTCTTTGAGACTCTGTCCATGGCAATTACTTTCAGTGTACTGAGTTAAATATTGCAAAATACTTCTTTTGGGGATTTTACTACTTTTATGTGTCAACGGTTGCCTGTCAGGAGTCAACCACACTGACATTTCCAGAGCAGTTTGGAAAATGGGTAATGTTGTTTTCTGTTACCAAGTGTATTTTTAAGTTTGTGGGTGTTTGAGCCCATTCCCCTGCTCTTTTTTTCTAAACTTTTACTGAGTTTTAGGAAGCTGAGGAGTCAGTTTGTCATTCATTCTAATGGTCCTTCTTTTATAGTCTTTGTGTCATGCTTTGTTGTCTACAGCCCTTCCTTGTGCTTCACAGTAAAGCAGCTGCTGTGCATCTCCTGTCGCAGCCTGTGGGGGAAAGCGTAGCGTGGTCTTGAATTAGTCCCCTCTTTACCCTCATTGACTCATCGCTGTGGTCAACCTGAGTTCAAATAATAAACAGTTGTCAAGGACCAGCTGTCACTCCATTCATGTAGGAAGGGAGAATTGAACACAATTACACTGCTGACCACTGCACATTGTACCACCAATACACACACACATACACACACAGTGCACAGCTGCTGCCCACTCCTCCCCTCTCAGGACCCTGCACTGAGAATTAGCTGCATTTCCATTCCAAGCACCAAATTGTTTTGGTCTAGTCACCCCTGCGCCACTCTGTTCATGCATGGCCTGGCTTGGTCTGTTTGCCTTTAAATGGACTGAAGAGCAAGGGTACCCAAACTTTTCAGCTTGTAAACCCTAAAGTACCTGGGACAGGGAACCCCAACTGTGTGCTTCCCTAGGAGCAGCAGACCCCTACATATTTTTTTTTTATGTGCAAACTTACGCTGTGGCCTCTCAGAAGGTCCTGGCCCCTTCTTTGGAACAACTGCTTGAAAGCATTGATGGTGTTACTCAAAATTTTGTTTGAACAAATAGGTTCAAGTAGGACTTACCTGCAGTGACAGCTGTGGTAAAGATAATGTGCTAAAATATAGCAGCCAATCACAATCAAGAGAGAAGGGATATTCATGTTTAACTCCAAAATATAGCACAGTGTCGACAAGAGACACATTTCAGTATAGTCATCATGTCTTTATAGTACATTTTAATAAAGACAGGATGATAACTCACGGACTGATGTCAACATGCAGTCAGTTAATGCAACCCACTCTGCTGTGCTCAGCCTCTCTTTAACTTTTGACTTCATTGCTCTGCAGAGCCTCAGTACTGCTGTGTCGGTGAAATAATGCAGAGACAAAGGCACATACCTTGGCTACAACCAGCATGAAACTAAAGCCCTTTTTTCCCAAAACAAGATGTAGCCTTGAGTCTTTGCACAAACTGTAAGTGATGGATTGACCTCTTATCTTAGCTTGCTCAGAATTGGGAGGCAGCTTTGACATGCTAAGCATGTCAAGTGTTGGCTGGTTTATCAGCAGGGTTAGCCTAGCATTAGCCTTGCTGCCTTTGGCTTTCACCTTTCTTGGGTGGTTCCAAGTGAGGTGAGCCATAATTCCACAGTATTTCATTCTCATGCCCCACTCCTTACAAACTTTGTCATTTCCATCTCTTATGTCCCTTTAAAGTCTGAAGAAAATCCACACGACAGATCGAAGTACTAATGGTGCTTTCCTTTTGTCTCACTCCTGTGCTGCCATGTTTGATTTACTACCTCTCTCCTGCACAGTGAATGTCACCCCCTCTGACCTGACGTGCAAATGTTTCAAAAGCACCATCGTGTTGACTTGTACAGTAATTGATTTTATTTCTGTAAAACCAAAAGTTTTATTAAATATTAGCAAAAGTTGTAGCAGTGCTATGGTGTATCATTTTCCCCCATCTCTGGTTAGAGTGCATGTACGTATAATCAGCGGCAGACTACCTGACAACCTGGCACAGTGATTAGTTTACCCAATATTCAGAGCCAGGTATGTCAGTTTGAAATGAGGGTGTAGAAATTGCATGATTGTCTGATCCCTGTTTACCAAAGTTTGCAGATGGGTCTTACCTTCACGTATGGACATAAAGATGGGTACTAAAGGAGCTCAGTGAATGGCATAATAGTGAACTTAACCTAATCCATGACCCGTCTGTGTGACCCTCTCTGATGCATGACACATGCAGCTTTGGTCTAAGAAGGATGAGAAGGCAGGAGTCGGTGGGCTGAGGTGTGACTCAGGAGAGAGGAGTACGTGCACCACAAGAGACAGTACAAGGGTGCAAGCACAAGTGCTTTTGAGCAGGAAGAGGGAGCTGATTATAGACCACAAAGTGAGAGCACTGAGTGAATAGGAAGTCGTGTTTCAGCAGGAGAGGGCACTCACAGATAGGAAATAAGATGTTGAAACAGAAGTTTTAACTCCAGTACATGGAAACTTTGAAATGGAGCAGTAATGAAAACACATTAAAACCTAAATTAAATACACCATCTCAAATGAATGGGCTTGAACTTTCTAAGTCTTTCAATTAAATTTAAACACAATAAAATTTTTAAACCAAGTTCAGCCATTTTTCTGAAAGAAAACCAAAATAATTTAAAGCCCAGGTGAGTAAGTTTAGTGTCAATTTTCACGCCGTAGTCCTTTTCATGTTTAGATTGTGTCTTATAACAAATGTCTTATCTATATTTCACTATCAGGCGTACCACTCACAATAAATATTTGTAGTTAAAAATCTAATGTTGATGTTTTTCAGTGTGCTGTAAGTAGTTTTGTTTGACACCAACCCCACAGTAATTGTAATGAAGTCCATTAAAACAAAGTATTAAAGGAGATGGATTAGTTAAAGCCCATAAAGAGGCATTAGTAGTATCTGCATTACAATTCATGACCCATTAAAAGTCCTGCCTTTAAGCCTGAAACAAGTAAAACTTCCAATTGGTGTTGATTGAGTTTGGCTCATATGTAATATTTCTATGAACTTGTTTACTATAATTGAGCTTGTCGAGTAAGATGTGTATGCATATATTGAAGATGAGATCACACTTTGTGCGGAGAGAGTTTTTTTAAGCTGGTGTCTATCTTGAATTTTTTGGTCCCATGAATGAAAAATGCACATTTTAATGGTTTTGATACAGGCATTATTTATCAATAACAATAAACCTTTCAGAAAATGTGTGCCCAAATGGTCCATTTCAAAATGTTCCCCTTATGATGTAGGGACATTGGGACATGCCACCTCTCCCAGATGGTGTTTCTCTAGGTCACTGTTGACTCCACTGAGGTAACATGTCTGGGCATGTCCTTTTGAGCCACTTCAAACATGAGAGCACAGCTCTGAAAAGCCAGTGCCACATCCACTTCCTTAGACGCAGCTCATAGGCATTTACACTAAAACTGCCTGTTCTGAGCAGGGCTGAATCAGGGCCTTAAAGGCAAAAGCAAAATCTGAGGGGTTTTTTGTCTTGAAAGAATCTGTTCTAAGGGCACCTGGGACTAGTGTGAACTTGTTGAAAAGGAGTTCAACATGGGACCTTTAATCATTATGATTGTTTTCTGATTTATTTTTGAAAGGCCAAGAGAAGAGAGTAAAGCAGTGATACCAGGCATTTGCTTATTTGGTAATAGCAGATGCTAGCATTTATTTTTGTATCTGGAAATGACTCAAGCTGTGATATAAAAAAAAAAATCTTGTAATTTTAAATCAGTATTTCTTCCACTTTATGTTTTGACAAATTTTATTCCTCTTAGGTTTTTTTCTTTTTGCAAATATATGTGATAATTATTTTTATTTTTAATATTTCCCTAAAACTATTCAGACTTCTTATTTAACAAACAATGTCTTTTGAAGAAAGTGCTTTGTTATTGCAGAACATATTATCAATAAGTACCTTCAGTGCAGTACATACAGATTATGACTGTTTTTCTGTTGATCTAAAGAACCTCATCACACTCATAACCAGAAATGTGAACCAATGTGAAATAATGGGGAAAAACATGATAAAAGTTTTGACTAGTAACCTTTCAGTTCCTGTTTTAGTCTAGTAATATGAAAAACAAGGTTATGAATGTGAATATAAGATTGTGTTGAGCAGATCATAGCAGAAAAAATCTTGTTTCATTAACAAATCTTCAAGTATTTATGTTGTGTAGTAGTGTGAAAAGCAATGTCTGGTAAAAATGTCTGCGTGCTGGTACTTTGGTTTGAAGAAAGATCTGGAAACACCACCACCTACTGCCTGAAGACAGACCACACAGTATGAGCAGCAAGGATGCAGCAGTACACTTGCATTATGAATGGCCCTTGTTTTTTTGCTCACAGTTTCCGTTCAGTTTTGACAACTTAACCATGGAAGTCTTTTTTTTTTTTTTTTTTAATTTAATTTTTTTTCTGTCCAGCGGTGTTTAAAGCAATTCTTTCCAGAACAAGGGAGAAAAAAAATATTCCCAAACAATTTCCTCATTTTACTTTTATACAAAAACACACACTTCCATAAACATTCTTGAAACAGTTTATGATAAAACAATTTTTAAAAGTTACCACATTGAAAAATGACTCCCCCAAGGGAACATCTGATATATTTTATTTTATTTATTTTAATTTATTGTTTATTTGACATGGACACACAGTAACATTGATGCTGTGATATTTAAATATACACAGGTCCCAAATGCACTGTTGTAAGTGTTTAAAGCGTAGTGCTAATTTTCAACACCAGTCCATGGGAGGCTTTTAAGGATTAAAATTGTACAAAGAGAAATTTATAAAAAAAATAACAGAGATACCCAAGACACAGTTCATTAGAAAATACATCAGAATTAAAAAACTAGAGAAACAAACACACAAATTTGACTGGTATTTGAACAGCTGTAATTAGTAATATTTTTAGACAAACGTTTAATTTTCCTGTTCTTGAAGTGTTTAGACACATCATGATGACATTTTGCTCACTTGTCTAACTGGCTCAAAAGGATTACTGACACATAAAGACATACTGTGTGTGATTGTGTAATGCTTAGTCAACTGAGCGTGTTCTTTGTATTGAGAGAAAATATTAAAAATGAGAGTTTTGTGGTGGTTTTCAACAGTGTGACTCGTGACATTCTGCCCTCCCTCAGTATTCATTTAGAATTGTGTTTGTCATTAATGTGGTCAGTTTCGTATTGTAGAAAAAAATCTGAAGTTTGTCGTCCATCTGCTTTGCTTCTGCTTTTTTGAAAATTGCTTCTCAGAAAAAAGGGATGGACTTTTTTCTCAGGAAACCAAAAGAGTTATCGATGTGGTCTTTGTCTTGATTTCCTGTTAGTGTTTCCTGTCAAAGTGTTGTCAGTCAGGACACAAGTGCTGTTCTCAGCACTGGTTGTGGACTCTGAAATTAGAGCAGTGGAAGATAATCCTGTTTGCTGGTAAGGTCTTACTTATGAGGAGGAAATCTTTGCTTTTTTTTCTTCCTTTTTTTCTGTTTTCTCAGTACGCCGTCACCTCTTGTGTCTGAATGTTAAGCTTAAGAGCCTTTTTAGTGACACCAAAAACCCTGAAATAAAAAGGGCAAATGGCCTTTCAGGGGCAATCCTTTTAGCTTGAGGCTGTAAAGATGGATCTGCCTGATGACACAAATGGAATCTGGCTCATCCAGCTGCTTTGCAAGGCCAGGGCTGTGCTGTCTGCTTGTTGCCTTTAGCTTACTTGTGTATAGGAAACATAATCATCTCATTAAATATGGGGTGAATTTAACCTAACATAAATTATGATATATGCTGACTTAAAATCAATCAAACTTTATTTGTAAGGCACTTTTCAAACAAAACATTTTAGCACAAAGAGCTGTACATTCAAGAACACAAGCAAATAAGTGTCAGGGAATACAAAATAAAATACACAACCCCACGCACATTCAACACACACACAAGACCCCCCAGTGAGGACTCAAACAGCCACTGGTGACTAAGGAAACACCGTCTTTAAATAAAGACTATCAAACACAGGAGCTAAGACTGAACTGATAAAACAATGGTAAGCTATAACAATCATATCAAAACACTAAAATTCAGTTGTGATTAGAAAAACCCTAAACTATTAACAATAAAAGAAAAAAAAATAAAGAGGTAATAAAACGCAAAACAACAACTCTGCAACTAAAACAGTAAAACACATAAAGCAGATGAAGAGTATAAAATAAAGTTAGCTAAAAGCCAGACGAAAACGGAGGTCTTGAGTTTGCTTTTGAAAATATGAACAGTGCTGCTGTCAGGACTGCAGGAAGACTGTTCCACAGACAGGGGGCATAATAATGACAAGATGCTTCACTGCATGTTTGAGACCTGCTCATAGGGTAAAAGCAAATCAGATAAATAAGACCAAGACCATTAAGGGATTTAAAAACCAATAAAAGAACCTTAAAGTCTATTCTAACAGACACAGGTCACCATTGGTGTGATGTGAGCTTCTTTCTGGTCTTCATCAGCATCCTTACAGCAGAATTTTGTAGAAACCAAATCTGTGCATTATTATTTTTTGGAAGACCAGAAGAAGTAAGCATTGCAGTAACCAATTCAACAGGAAATAAAAGCATGAATAAGAGTCTCTGCATTGACTTGAGAGAGAAACTGGTGCACTCTAGAGATGTTCTTAAAACGATAAAACTTCATTATTCAGAATCAAGCTTAACATAAAATTAGATGTACAAGTTATATGAATTAAAATATAAGATGGGGTATGCTTGATTATCACGAATACTAATAAAACTAATTATCTGGATTTTACCACTGTGCATACTTAACACTTCTCTTAACAACAGTTATTCAATTAATTTATAAAAATCAATATCCTTTTCTTTCACTCTCTTTCTTCTGCTTCCCTTTACTGCTCTTTCTTCTAAGTTTCCTCTTTTCTTATTAGGTGTTATGTAGTAGTTTAACCCTTCTTTTTTTATTTTATTTTATTTCATACATATATTTTCTTCAATGTATTTATTTGTTTATTTTATATATATACATTTTTTTTTCTTCAATGTGTGTATTTATTGTAAAAAGTTTAAAAAAAAAACTTTAATGGGAGTACAATTCAGTGCAGTAAGAAATTGTATAGACTTGACTTTTATATTGTGGATAAGATATAACTTGACACGTTACTGAGATTTATTTTTATGTTTATACATGTATATGAAAATGTCAAGTTGTCAGTGTAACTGTTTCAACAATGTTTATGCAAAACTCCCAAATAAACATATTAACAATAAATAAATATCATGCGATGTTTTTCATCCACTATTTCCTTACCAAATGTTAGATGGTGCCCCCAAATGTTACAACATGTTACTTTTATTTCTGTAAAAAAATATAGTCCCTCTGGTATGAAAATGTCTCTTATATGAGACTTGTTTAGCAAGAGGATTAAACTTTCAAGAAACTTTTTGAGTCAGTTTTTAAAGATCTAAGCAATGCTAAAGTTCTGATCCTATAATCACTCCTACTTGACTGACATGCCAGCTCATTTATTGTTTAAATGCTAAAGTTAGTGAGAAGAAACAAGGCTTCATTCTAACAATGTTGTGGACTCTCCTCTGTTCTTCTGCAGGAGCAGATTCATGTTCCCATCTATCACCCGACACCCAGTCAAGCCCGGCTGGCCACACAGCTGACGGAGGAGGAGCAGGTCCGCATCGCCCAGCGGATTGGGCTCATCCAACACCTCCCGAAGGGTGTGTACGACCCTGGAAGGGACGGCTCAGAAAAGAAGATAAGAGAGTGAGTAGCAACAGGAAGTCATACTTGAGTTGTCTATTTTTTTCTAATTCAAATACTGCAGGGTAATGTCGTGACATAATCTATGTTTAAGTATGGTGTTTGTAAGTTAAGTCCCTATGAAACAACATGGATCAGATATTTATTTCACCAGCAAGGCAAAAGCAACTTTATGTTAATTTAAGTGCTATCATAGTTAACACATTCAAAACACATTATACAAAATTGCGTTGACACCACTCATCTTCTTGACATGTGACTCACACACGTTAGATGATTTTGCCTCTCGGCTCCATCTGGCCTTTGAGAAAATAAGAAGTAATGATGCGGTAATGTTGTAGATGATTGCAACAAGAAATGGGTAAGGAAGAGTGTCTTCAGTCTGTCAAAATCAGCTTCAGAGCTCTGCAAGACGAGTCCATCTAGAAGACCCAAGTTTTCTGTGGGTGTGAGTTGGGCTATAACGGGAGTCCATGTGTCACATCTTATAAACCCCCAACTGATAGAGCAGAGTGGCTTGTTGCGTCCACGCTGATGAAAATAAGACACCTTTACTCAGTTGACTTTCTCATTTCAGTTTTAAAAAACTATTGTGTCGTTTACTGGAAAAGTCATAATCGACCTGTTTATTGTAATAGCAAACATTTTACCCTTTTCTGCTCCTCTTAGCTGTTTTATTTACCTTTAATCCATTTGCGTTGTGATATAGCTAATGCCACTACCTTCCACATGGTCTGTATTTCCTCCTCAAAAGAAAAGCATTTAGTCGGACTGGAATTAAAGTACAATCAGCTGAATTCAGTTCAAGTTATTTAGTCCAAGCATGATAAAATATCATCCCTTCATTGTAAACTTTAACTTTCATCCACTAAAACTTTACCCTCTGAAAAGTATAAATGCTATCACATAAACAAAGGACAATCGGCTGTCATAGAGTTATTTTTTACATGCAGTTCTGTAAATATTTTAATGTATTGTAGCTACATTAATAGTACAGCAATATTTCTGAAGACTTATCAGATTTACACTGTCTATACATGACATTTGTTATTCAGTTCCCATTGCAGAGAGTATGTTTAGGTTCACGAATTGTAATCACAAAAGCAAAGGGAAGAGAGAAGAGAAAATGCACATTCACGGAATATGGCCTTGAGTTACAAAATGGTTGACACAAAAGAAAAATTAGGTGACTTAAAAAAATGAATTGCAAGAGCTTTTAAACTTTGGATGACAGAAGTTGAAATTGTGAAGTGCTTAAACCAGAAAAACATCGTGGCATGGACAAATACTTCATCTCTTTTTTTTTCTTATTTGGGCTTCGAAAAACTCTTCAAGTCATGAATTTTATTTTTAATTTGAAAAGCAACCATTTATTTGAGTTTTTTGTACAATAAAACTAAAAATGATGATGATATTAATGATAAAGAAAATTGTGTCCTACAGTCTTATTTAAAACAAGATACAAGGCAATTTACAAACAATTAGGTGGCCAATAGGCAGCATGAGAACAGAATAAACCAAGGGACCAAGATCAAACCCTGAGGAACAACGAATGACGGTGGTTTAATTCACATAAACACAAACCATCTGTTTGCTATTGGTAAAAGTAAAACCAACAGAGTTGTACTTTGTATTTGTTTATTTTATTGTACTTTCATATAGTTTATCCTTTACTATTTTTTATTTTAATTTGTTTGTTTTTTGTATATAAAGATTTATGTACTGTATGCATGTATTTATTGTATATATATACTTACACACACATATATGTGTGTGTGTGTATGTATATATATATGTGTGTGTGTGCATGTATTTATGTACTGTATGCATGTATGTATTTATCGTATATATATACATACACACACACACATATATGTGTGTGTGTATGTGTATATATATATATATGTGTGTGTGTGCATGTATTTATGTATGTATGTATGTTTGTACAGTGTTAACATTATTACACCACATGTCACAAAACGTAAATATTTTTGATATCTTTCAAAACTTTTTAAAACTGAAAATCGTATTGTCATTGGACATAGATTTTGAACAGGAATAAGGAATTTCAAACTGAATTCACCTTTTTATACCCCAATTTAATCCGGCTCACTGGGCTTCTCTAAGAAGTCAGAAATTAATCAAGCATAACATTTCTCTACTAAAAATGTTTTTTTTCTGTTTAGGAATGCAGGTAAAAAATTATAATTTGACATCTTAATCAAGAAATAATAACATGATTTACTATTTTTTTCTGTTTTTTTTGTAAACTGTACATTTTTGTGAAATAAAAAATGTTTTTGTGGTTGAATGCTATGCTTGATTAATTTCTGTATGCTCTTTATGCATGAATGGATTTACTCATGTTTATTTGAGTCTCTGGGTGTAAAGTTTATGAAGTGTCTCCCATCACATTCACAGGTGTGTCATCTGTATGATGGACTTTGTGTACGGAGACCCCATCAGGTTCCTGCCCTGCATGCATATCTACCACATGGACTGTATAGACGACTGGCTCATGAGATCCTTTACCTGCCCCTCCTGCATGGAGCCCGTGGATGCAGCGCTTCTCTCGTCCTACGAGACCAACTGACAAACACTCCCACACACACTCACACACTCACATGTACCAGACTGAAATCACATAACTACAAACATGCACACACAACTTCCATCTTGCTAACCTGTGTGCTGGATCGAAGAGGTGGTGATATAAGAAGAGACAATGAAAAGGATTTAGGAGGTGTTTGGACAAACTGCGTGTATTTGTGTGTTTGTGTGTCTGTGCCTCAAAGATTTCTCAGTTGACCTGCTGGACAGGAATGGAGAGGAGAGAGGGGAGCAGTTGCTGTGAGGATGAGTCTGAGAAGAGGAGAAGACTAGAGCTGATGATGAATGATGAAACGTGTAAGGAGAAGCTGAGAGGAAAGGATGATGGATCACTGATATTATACAGAAACCTTTGTAAGATTTGCTTTTGTAGGTGCAGATGGACGCACAAGCGTGCCCAGCTTTACACTTCGTACGTCCTTTGATTGAAGTGAATGACACAACACAGAAGGAGAGACTACCGCGGTTACCAGGCTGCAGACTGTTGGACTGCTAAAGCCTGATGACTGTATCAGTGAAACCCTTCAGAACTTCACCCAGATGCTCTGGTGTGCTTAACAAAGACACCTGCTGCACAGCCGTATCTGCAGCAACACTACACAATGCAGATATGCAATTTAAAGACTGCCAAGGATGGACAACAGACTACACACATGGCTTCCTCACGTCACCCAGGCCTGGAGTTGTATAGATCTTAATAAGATTAATAAGTGGATTAATGGATTGTCCTGTGGCTCTGTGAAATCTGTTGTGTGTTTGTTTTCAGTCAGCATTAAGGGCTCTGTGGAAACAGTGTTTACCAACAAAACAGACATGGCAAAAGACAATATAGTCGCTAATCTGATGGATAGCTGGTGGACTGTTGCTGATAAGCTGCTGACTTTTTCACAGTAAGAGCTCAGATTAATCAATGATCAGAGCAACTAGACCAGCTGTCAAAACAGTGAAACAAATCAGAGATATTTGCACTTCTTAATCAGACTTGTGACAACTGTTGAACCATATGCATTCAGTATGTCAAAATGATCCATGTGATTTGCTTTGCTTGCATCCTCTCCACATTTGACCTGGTTTGTAATGAAGCCTTTTTTCAGTGACTGAGCAATCAAACACCGTTTAAAGCTGCTTTAACCAAATCATAAAAAATAATAAATCCTCATTCTGATGCCCTTGTTATTTTTTTGAACCATAGGCTCCCTAAATACAAAAATATGGAATGACAGGAGATCACACGTTAGGCAGGTGCCATCACTACGACATTGAGCCCCCAAAAGGGACATTAACAGAAAAAAGATTAAGAGTAAGTTGCTTGTACACAAACTAGCACATGGTTACAAGATTTTTTTTTTTTGGTGCAAGGAAAAAAGTTCTCAAAAAGTTTTCTATGTGCTCAAGAGATTTTTGAGAGTCCACAAAAAGTTCAACAAGTGCACACAAAACTCTAAGATCGTTTTCACACCGAGATTGTTGTTCCGATACAAGTAGGAGTTCTATGCTCAGCATGGCTTATTTGAATACCGTAATTTCTTGATTATAACACGCCGTCACCCATAACACGCACCCCATATTTTCACGATTTTTGCCTGCAAAAACAGTGTACTCCAATATAACACGCACCCAAATTTTTCCCAAACCTAACTCTCTCAGACGACTCAAAAATTGCCTTTATTCAAAGTTTTAATCAATGAAATTTCAATACTTTCACAACAAATACCGTACACGATTTTCTCTCTCAAATGGATGCAGAAACACCTTTTGCTTCAGGCATGCGCAATTACTCGATTTCTGCCCGAGCATGTTCAGTCGTAGTGTACCAACCAATCAGAGAGCAGCTATCAACATGCTGATGTCTTCGACCAATCATGGCACAGCTATTTTGTCCCCTTGCTCACAACATGGCAGCGCCCAGTGTTTGCATGTGCTTTCGCAGAGAAAGAGAATATTTTGGCTTTTTGTATCAGATGTGTTGCAATTGCGATGTTGGCGAGATGAAATATGGTAAGTATTTTGCTTGTACTTGTGTATAATACGCACCCCAAAATTAGACCTTATACAAGAGCAAAAAAAAAAAGTGTGTTGTAGTCAAGAAATTATGGTGTATATGAATCTGGCAATCGATCCCTGTTTCAGCTTAAACAACCAATCTGAGCTCGCCTGAGAGAGATGGTCTTGGCTCACTTCCAGTCTGCCCCTGGAGCTGTTTGTTTGCAGTGAGGACAAAATAGACCCAGCAGCCAACACGCTGGTCACACTGTTGTCCCAGTAGAGGCAGCAGTAGTAGTGATAATAATTGCATTATAGCAAGCAGGCTTATAACAGAATACTTAATGTTTAGGATCCCGTAGAGTCACTCTCTGTGCACAGGCACAACATCTTGAAAATAGCAGCTGGTTAAGATCACTCACCATCTCTACAGCAGGTCATCAGAGGACTCAACATCATGGACTGATTCAAAAACTTAATTTTCAAACTCATTCAAGCTGGACTTAAACTGCTCTCTACTTTTCTGCATTGGTGACAGGTTCTCTGCGGACTTCTGTACACGCGCTATGGTGTAAGCGTTAAAACCCTTCTTCATCTATGTGCACACAGTTTGTTTACACTTAAAAATCATGTCACATATTAATGAACATGCTCATCTGTATAATTATACATAGGATGTTTAACCTCTGCTATTAATCAGTGAGTCACTGGTCATTTTGTGGGTAGCTAAGCCTGCTAGCTTTTTTCCCACAATACATAGTGAAAGTTGTAATCATAACAACACTCGCTGTGACGTTATGAAGTAAGGCCAGCCCTGGTCTTTCAGCCCGGCTTTTTGACCTTGAAACAATCAAGGGGAAATATGCTCATTTGTAGCTAGTTTTTTTTCAAATGAATCGAAACAAAGCAACCAAGCTGAAGGTGTGGAAACCACCAAAGTTATCTCTGGCTCACAGTGATTACAAAAGACCATTAAGCTCACCCGTGAGACAGTGACCATCTTTTTGTGGAGAACATTTAATATTTGAAATAGATTATGACAGACCACCATCAAATCTAAAGGAGCCCTGATAGTACACCAGCTGATCACTGTTTGTAGTAATGGGACAAAAATGTTTCACAGAGGTAGAAACTGAAGCACAAAGACTCAGTGCTATGGAAATGTCTCACCCAGTTGCAGTCGTGTGAATACTCTGACTTTTAGATCTTTTCAGCCTTTGTGAATTTTAACTAATGTTGTTGTGAATCTTTGGTCAGAGCTGCCAACTATGCAGCAAAAATTTACTGGCCTTTCTTCTGTACTTAACTATCACTGCAGAATGAGGGCCACTTTACATGACGCTAGGTAGAAGGGTTACAATCTCCATGAGAAACAAAAGGTACCTTTGAGCCACATAGCTGCACAGAAACTGCATGTTGTGCACTAAGATGAGCACAATAGAAATCTCCACGAGGCAGTCATGTAAAAGGACCACTCAACCAGATTGCCTCTTGTGTTTCAGTGTGATTTATATTAGGGATTTTATGGTATCTTGTGCACTCTTTATACTCTGTTCCTAAAATGAGATGGTCTCTCCTTTGCATTTGAAACTTTATTTTTGGCTTATGTCTTCTTTTGGGCTCTGTGCAATAGGACTTGGATGATGAAAATCTTGTAATGAGTTTTATCTCAGTAAGGGGTGCACAATATGATTGGTTTGATATTAGTATTGGCAGATAATAGCTAAAAAAGTTAGTATTGGTATACACAGATATTAAAACCTCTACTGATACTTACAGCCAATATATCAGCCATATACAGTACATCCCCTATATCAGCTGAAATATATAATGTATAAATATACCATCATGCTTCACCTGCGTTTGACTTAATATCTATATTAATACACCAACATTATCATTTTTAGAGAATTAAATGTTTTTCTTTTCTCACATCTGTGAACTAACACTAATAAAATTTCACATGATAAGGAACATGGCAGTTTTATTTGGAGGACGACTGCATACTTTTGTCCAAAAATATATTGATATTGGTGATAATGGGGTCAGAAATATCAGCATATCGGATATCCCTAAAAATCCAATATTGTGCATCCCTAGTTTTCATAATGTGCCTGGG
The DNA here is from genome assembly GCA_037902135.1 of Cetoscarus ocellatus. NCBI lineage: Eukaryota > Metazoa > Chordata > Actinopteri > Labriformes > Labridae > Cetoscarus > Cetoscarus ocellatus. The sequence goes on from JBAMNC010000601.1 coordinate 301,053, forward strand.
GATATTATTTACTAAACTAATGTGGTCAGCGTGAGATGACTAAAGCTAACAGCATCCCACATTTAGAAACCTGACATCTGTATTTGTTTTTGTTTCAAGACATTGATTAAAGGCCTCAATCTAGATCCCCTTTTCACAACACTGTTGGATCATCTAAGTCACTCAGTTTACAATAAAAGCACAATGAATTTCCATAGTTCAGTTTTATTTTCCCTGCAAATTTAAGTGAGCCTGAAGTCTGAATGATGCAGGAAATCATAAATCCTATAATCTCCCCCTGCAAAGTGGGCATTATACAGTTTGCAGACATGCCTTTTGTTATCTTTTTGTCTGTGATTGTACCGGATGTGTGTTCGTACCCGCTGTATGGCCTTCATGTGTGTGTTTTAGATCCGTCAGGTGGTTGAAAATGGCAGTCAGCACCTTAGTTTTTGCACAGTGCTATTATCTTAATCACACTGTACTCCATCAGTTGGAGCCTCATGGCCTTTGATAGCTGACAGTGAGGACTTGAATCAGCTGCTAAAAAATCACAAACTACAGAACTGCAGGAAAACGAGGCGGGGGGTGGGTACGGAAACTGTTGTGACTGTACATGTCAGGGTGTGTTGAGGAAAATGTTTAGCTACATTGTCACAAAACTAATAAAGTTGTAAGTGTATTATTTTGTGTGGATTTGCCTTCTTATGTTTAACATGGCTGCCTTGAAGAGTATTCCTTTAGCATTAGCATTACTTGACAGCCTGCAGCAGTCCAGTGGTAAATCGAAGGCGGATAAAAACAGCCTCGTCATTCACAGAAGTGGTGCTGCACACTGGCTGAGCAGACACTTGAACCAGCCCACGCAACCTCCTCCGCACATTGACTCACTGAGGTGTCACACCCTTTTTTGAGTGAAGATACTGGAATAGGCTTTTGAAGAAATTTCCAAACTCCCAGAGATGTAAACTTTCTGTAACTAAGGATTTATTTTACAAGACATAAAAGGCTAAGCAAATACTGGCAACAGAGGGGCGGACTCATTCAAAGTCACTCCACTTGTCAAATAACTCCATATATCCTATTTAGTTCATTTCTTTCTGAACTAAAACAGTACTGTGCAAAAGTTTTAGGGAGGTGGAAAAAATACTTTTTAGTTGTTTATTGTTTGCATCAATTTACAAAATATTAAGTGATGAAACTGAAAAAAATTCAGACTAATTTGATGTGACTACCCCTCAAACTAGCATTCATTTTCATAGGTAGACTTGCACAAAGTCAGGATATTTTTGGGTTTACAGTCAGTTTCATATTTGATGGGTTATACCAAACAGGTGCTAACGATCTGTTTTATGCAGGTTGAAACACAGTTGTTAACTAAAACAGAAACAGCTGTGTAGGAGGATTAAAACTCAGTGAGGAACAGCCAAACTCTGCTTCCGAGGTGAAGTTGTTGAAGAGAGTCTCATTTCTTGCGTCATAAACCATGGCAGGCCTGAAAACAGCAACAAGACACAAGAGTTGGTTATACTACATCAGCAAGGTCTCCTCAAGTCAAAGAGCCCAAAGCAGACTGGGATTTCAAGATATGTTATTCAAGCTCCTCCTGAAGAAGCATAAAAAAACGGGCAAAGGGAAGGACCGTAGACATAGTGGAAGTTTGATAGACAGATCATGCTTACTTCCCTTTTGAAGTAAGAAGAAGTCCAGCAGCGCTCAGGACGGGCAGGCACCAGGTGGACACACTGTAACATTTGACAGCCAATCAGCTGAGCAGCTCATCACCACCTGATGGCACTCAGACTGATGAAGTGAAGGACTGTGTGCCTCCAGTGTCTTCGTGTCTCTTCCTCACTTCCCTCGTGCAATTCCTCGCTGGGAGAGCTTAGATGCAAGGAAACAGCATGAGTGAAGGAAGTTGAATAGAAAGAGTTATGTAATGAGAAACACTGACAGCCCTGATCTCAATATCATTCAGACATACATCATTCACACATAACACAGCCTGTTCTGAGCAGGGCTGAAATAGGGGGCTCAATGAGCATACCAAAACCAGTTTGAGTGGATTACATATTGGCAAGGACCCTCCAAGATACATCAAGGGGACATTTGGGAGAGTGTTAATTTGAAAAGGAGTATGATAAAAGACCTTAACCTGTTGTGTCCCACTAAAGAAGAAAGGTTACACATAACAGGGCGCACCAGAAAAGAGCCATGAAATTATCTTACTGTAAAGTCGGTTTATGCTTTGACTGCTTCAAATATTTATTCTAACTTTATTTCTGTTCATGAATAAGAACAAAAACCTTCAGCCCTTCATGTGTCAGTTTGAATACATAATGCTCTGACATTTTTATGAGAGCACATTTTTTCCCTGTTCAAAATACTGGGGAGAGCTTTAACTGAGAGTTCAGTTAAAACAGTCTTGGGCATGTTAATAATTTTGAGCAAATTTTTTTTTAAAATTTTGGTTCATTATAATTTTTACACTGTGTCATCAGCTTTAAGTTTGTCTCGATTGCTGAGACACATTTCCTGAGGTTTTACCTCCTTTTCTCTAACCAGGAAACAAATCAAACTATGTTCACTAGACCTCTGACTCTTGAGACAAAATCAAACACTGTTCTCATATCAAACACTCAACAGTCAGAATGAAGACAATACTGGGCAGGAAATGCATCACAAATCGAAAAAGCAGTCAGTGACAGCTCCAAAAATAAATTAATATTTGCACTAACAGATAGAATGAATAAGAAATGTACGGAAGAAATGAACAAAACCTTTGCCACAGCTGCAGAGACGTTGAACCACAGAAACACAAACAGCATGTCTGCACTGGTGTAAAAGTCAAGAATTTTTTTTCCACCAAAAGAAAGATTCACAACTAAAGTTACAGTAATTAAAATAGAGTGTTGGAGATTATTCATTTAGACTCAGCATTTTGTCTGTCTGCTCGATCAAGCCAGAGGAATTTATCTACGTCAATGTTCTTCCTGACCAGACAACAGGGGAAAGAGCTCTGGTGACTGTGATCCAGCCTTTTAGCAATGCTGTTCTGCACGAGCCCTGCCAATACATAAAGCCCTCTTGTTCTGAAATTAATTGAATCCCCTGAATTGTTGTTAATGAAAACAATAAATTCATGATTTGCACATGCAGCTTACAGTGCGCAGGACTCAAAGAAACTATTAACTGTCATTTTACATGTTACATTTAGGGTAAGTACATATGTTTGAAACTAACTTTGACCTCATGAAACTGGTTTCCTTAGGTCGATCTGATTAGTACAGACAGAGTGCTCTCAGTTTTTACCTGCATGTGATAAAGTGTGACTCGAGTGATGCACATGAGTTTAACTCCTGCCCCCATTATGGTTACCATTTAGCATCACAAGTGCACAGAATGTTAAATGTGTTTAAGAGGGATCATATGTTTTGAGTGATCATTGAATGGGATTTGCAAGCTGTGTCTAATGCTTGAAAATAGTTAAAGGTTTTGCCAAAAGAGTATTCAATTTAGTGAATGAGTTAAGGCCACTGACTATTTGGTTCAGATATCGGCATTTGGTCATTTTGCAATTGTGAAAAACTGTAAAAAAAAAAAAAAAAAAAAAAAAAGTGGCATTTGGATTATTAGGTCCCAAAAGTGGAAGCTCCAACAAGAGCCTGAAAATAGGTATACATGAACATTATTTTATGCTTTCACTACATCAGCTATTTTAACCAAGTCTGATTCATAAATGAGAAAATAATCAGAAATATAACCCCTCTTTTGCATTAACAAAACTGTTGGTAAAAGAATGAAGAAAACTGATAAGATGATTTGCATTTGTGAAGTGTCTGCTGACCTCACTCATGAATAATCTTTATCAGCATACCTGATTGGGTTGTAAATTTGAGTCTGTGTCATTCACTTTTAATACCTAATTTTCATCTCTTTATAGGGGACATATTATTCAAAAATCACTTTTTGAAGGCTTTTGAACATAGTTTTGGGTATTTGGCCAGCCTCCCAGCCCACAACATGTGAAAGTGGACAACAAAACCTCAACAAGCTGTTGAGTCTGTGGATACTCTGTTACGTAACAAGCATTTAAATTTGCATAAGTCCGCCTCTACCTGTACTGTTCAGTTTCCTTCAGAAGCACAATATAATTTGTTTTTTCACTTGTAAATTTACATTTGTCAATGTGAAACTTAGTAACAGGCAGAATTAAATTAATGAGAAAGAATGTATCTCCACCCTTGTTAATATAATCATAGCAACCAAAAACAATAATTCTGTAATAAACAGAGAAGTTAGATAAAATGTTGTCAAGAATAAAATCATTAACATCTTTCCACAGTTTGTATGTAAATTCGCAAGACCAGAATAAATGGGAGCATTTGTATCATGTATCAGGATAAAAACCACAAAAAGAGCAGTTTACATCTATATCACTTGTTAACTTTTGCAAATAATGTTTCACATGATAGAATCTATGAATCAAAGGACCAAAATTTTGTCAAGTTAATATTACTAACAAATTTACTCCATGAGACTGATGCGGTGGGATTGGAATCCATATTTTCCTGAAATAAAGCTCTGATTCTGGCGTTCCTACCTTTATTAAAATTAAAGGAAAAACAGACTTTACCTAATGGAGAATCTACTGGGTCAGAAGGTGACACTGACAGGGGCGAAAAGTGTTCAACACATCTAAATAACATGCACAAACCAGACGGGATGGTATCAAAAACTATAGAAAATTCTTTTGGAGTCACTGGTATATTGTACCTGGTGAGAAATTCTGAGTAGTTGTACAGTAAACCTTAAACAGCTGTTGGACTAAAACAATATCATTATTGAAAAATTTATCATAGAATAGTGACTTGTTCTTTTATACAATATTACAGTTGTTCCAAATATAATACCTCTGCAGAGACAAATTGTGCTTGTAAATGTGTATAATATAGGGGTGTCCCGATCTGATATTGATATCGGATATCAGTCTGATATCAGCAAAAAAACAAATATCGGATTATATCGGCCTGCATCTAAAATCTCCAATATTAGCTCTCCAATATGAGCAGTACATTCTAATTTATTTTTTATTTATTTAATTCAGTTGTAGAATATGCTTATGTTTAAGTTAAACAAAGTGGTTACTTTGTAATTTAAAAATATATTTTTTTGTTTTTATTTGATTTATTGAGGTTACTTTTCAGGGTCTTATAATTTATTTTTCATTTATTTTATTCAATTGTAGTATATTCTTATGTTTAATGTAAAATTTTATTGAACCCACTGGTTAATAACAAATGGGTCAGTTTTTCTCATACCTACTACTGCTGACTACTGTTCTCTGTTTGAGTAATCTCACTTGATCAAGCCTTTTCTTACAGTCCATACTACAAAATAAGTAATAAAAGTATGTATGATTCCTGCTGATATCATATCGGATCGATATTGGTATCGGCCAACAGTCAAGGCTGCAATATCGGTATCGTATCGGAGGTGAAAAAGTTGCATCGGGACACCCCTTGTATATTATTACTTATTCAGCGCTATGACAATAAGACTGACACAAAGAGAATGATTAGATCCCTGGTGGGTGAGGAAACGACCAGCAGGACTTAAGTCTTTCAGCTCAGCTTCTCCACTATGCTTTAGAGCAAACACTGTGTGGGGAGTCTGTACTGTGTTTAATGAAGGCATCTCCACACACACACACACACACATTGTATTCATGTTGTTTAATAACCATAATAATAAAATATATTATTTGAAAAATAATCACTTGATCACGTAATTATTTTAGGCTTCTAATTGCTAACATTTGGGAAAATAGATGTTAGTGCTTAAAATGTTCACAATTTTAAAAAGTATGTATAAAATCATTAAAATCAGTATACCTATTCTAAGTATAATAAAAATATATGGAATATTATAAATAAATAATTAATTAAATAACTAGTAAATTATACAATTATGAGTTTTGATATTATACAGTATGTATAAAACCGTTAAAATATCTATACCTATTATAAATAAAAACATATAATTTTATAATTTAAAAAATATACAATATACAATGTGTAGGTATATATACACACACACACACACACACACATATGTGTGTGTGATAGAGCTCTAAGAGCCATATATATATATCTATATCTATATATATATATCTATATATATGTGTGTGTGTATATATATATATATATATATATATATATATATATATATATATACACATATATATATATGACCATCTAGACCTAATAATAATTAACGCTAGGTGACCAACCAGGTAAGATGATTAACAAGAAAAAGAGAGGATACACGTCCAAAACAATAACTAAATACATATTATTGTGAATAAGTCAAACAACCCCTGTTTAAATTGTGTCAATTGCAATACAATGATCGAATCAGATTACCTGTTACATCCTCACACGGGCAAGAAAATACAAATTAAAGGCAGAGTTACATGTAGGAGCACTCATGCTTGTGTCTATCTTTTAGTATGCCCGTGCGGATTTTGTTATGGTGGCAAAACCAAAAGAGAGCTGAGAATTCGCATTAATGAACACAAGAGTAGCATTCATTATGTTTCATGAACCCTAATAAGGATGATGATCCTCAGGCTCTAGGCCTGCTCTATGCTTCAAATCAAAATTTTAGAATCTGAGAAAGCACATTTCAATATACCTACAAAATCAATATATTACAAGTTGACAAAAGTAAAGGATTAGCGGAAAACCCCGCCGAAAAAGGAACAAGATACACACCAGCTTCCTCTCATTTCTCGGTCCCTCCGTTGTATCCTCACGGCCTGCACAGCAACAGCCCCCCCCAAGCCCTCAGTAATCATCCAATCAGCTGTCAGTATGCAAATGAGCCGTGACGGCGCCTGACTGTGGTGTCAGGTTTCAGACGGAGCGAAGACTCTGAGGACGCAGCGAAGCTCTGACTAATTCATCTAAGTGAATGTGAAATAATTAGTTATTGACAATAACAAAAAGCAAAAAAAAGCAAAACAAAACAACAATGTAACGTTGACTATAGCGTCTGTATTTGCCTTGTCGACTGGGGAATAGTCTTCCTGTCTTTTGCTCAGGGGGCGTTTCTCAGTCACACAGGCACAGAGATGTCCACGTCCACTGCCTGAAACAGACTGAGGATAAATGCCCTGTGTCTGACAGACCCCGTACGTAAAGCTGAGCTGTAAAGTTGCTAACAAAGCAATAAATTAACCTCCCCCCCCCCCCCAAATGTTATGTTATTGGTTGTTAAAATCTAGATATTTTATTTTATTTTTCATTTTTATTTTTCAGTGTGAAGCTTTCTAGATCTCATCAGGGGTACTCAGTTGGTGATATTTGAGTAACTACAGATTATGTTGTTGTTATTATTATTATTATTATTATTATTATTATTATTATTATTAGCATTATCTTGTATTTATTCATATATATTATTTATTTATATTATTATTTTATTTATATTATTTTATTTATTTATTTAATTTTTAAAATAATAAATTAATTTGTTTTATTATTTTTATATATGTATTATTTTTTATGTAAATCTTTATTTTTTATGTTAGATTTATTTTTATTTATATGTATATATCTATCTATATATGTGTGTGTGTGTGTGTGTATGTATGTATGTATTTATGTATATGCCTATATATACTTATATTATTAATATCAATATTTAGCACTTTTATCATTATTATGTATTTTCATACCCTGTGATCAACTGGTGACCGGTTCAGGGTGTATCCTGCCTCTTGCCCAATGACAGCTGGGATAGGCTCCAGCCCCACCGCGACCCCAAATGGGATAAGCGGAATAGATAACAAATGAATAAATGAATTTTCATCTATTGATATATGAATTCATTTATTTGTGATGGATCTTGGATGGATTTCTTATCATTTTTTAAGTTTTGGGTCTCTCTACATCCTGGGATTGATTGATTTATTATAATATGTATTTAGTTGTTTTGTTTCAACATAATTTTTTACAATATTCTCCCTTGTTTTGGACATGTTTCCTTTCTCTTTCTTTGTTCCTTTGTTAATCATTTACCTGGTTGGTCACCTGGTGTTATTTATGTTAGATGGTCACACACACAAGTGTTACAAACTCTGATAAAAGCCTCAGGCTGAAATACATTTCTTTTGTTGCTGCTGCATTAACTTTAATAAAAGTCAAAGACTGTCAGTGTAAACCCTGTTTAAATACTCTTTTTGAAGTCTGTCTTGAACTCTGTCCTGCAAATTGTTGGCTATTATAATATATTACATGTTTTTATGCAAGAGAGGCATTATATATGATCAAAAATCACAGTAATAATGGGTTAAAATGTGGCCTAATAAATGCACATCTCTTCCAATAGATGGGACCTGAGGGTTTTAGGGCCAATTAATATCTCATGATAACAAATGATATCGTACTGAATACTGACACTGCTGTGAGGCAGTTGAAGGCACAAGGCAGCAGGCAGAGTACAAAAACACTGCAATTCTCAGGTTTCAGACTGAGTCATATAGTCATGTGACTGTGATTCAATGGAATTAAGAGCAGACTGTGTGATACACAAAATGAAAAGTCACAGTGATGTTATACCGAATAGTCATGCCCATTTAGATTATCTTGCTGCAACACACTGTTGTATAATGTTTAGTATTATGAGATGTTAACAATGAAAAAATACTTATATCCTGGACACCTCTTCTTTTGGTGTGCAGAAAAGCTGCTATCAAGGCATCAAATCAGGCATCATGAGAATTGTGGCATATCAGTAATGGATACAAACACAGTAACACAAATACTTAACAAGGAGCTGAGGCAGTATTTACAGTGGCCAAAGCTTGAAATGAATGAAGTGTTTTTTATGCTGATGAATAAAGGGCGCATAAGATCACAGTGTCATTTCTCGGGTTTTGTGAAGTTCCCTTTTTACAAGCATTGGTCTTCATTTCTCCTTTTTAAGTAGACACATCGTCCTGGATCCCACATGTTCTTCCCTTTCCCATACATAGATTCTTAACAATATAAAGAAATACAGACATACAGGAGTGTCATGGTTTTGCCCATTATTATATACCCTCTATCCTATTTTAAGACAGCTTGGTCGTAATGACTCTATCTATTGTATTGTCCACCATCCATTCTGTGGAGGCTCATGCTCTTAGGTTACATTGTGTGTGGGTTTGAGCCTGCTGCCAAAGTAAAAGCAGCAAAGATAAAATCCCCTGAAAAACTCTGAGAGTATGTGTGACTACAGGCCAAAGCTTGCAAGAGAAACCACAACACAGACAGAAAAGTACAGAGTCGCAAATGTAAACAACAAGAAGTCTAAATTTGATGGAGCCACAGAGTCAAAGGACAGAAAGCTTTAGAGTCCAAAAATGAAGGTAAAGCTGCAGCAAGTAAATAACAAGTAAGGTGATGTTTGGTGGTGTCAATGGTGGACAAAGTACAATATGCAAAAGATGCAAAGGATACCATGAATAAAGTTATTTGCAGAGGGGGAAAAAGTACAGAAATACTGTACTTCCATAAAAGAAGAGCTACCTTGAAAATGTACTCAAGAAGAAGTAAAAGTAACACTTCATAGATCTTCTTGAGTGAAGTAAAATGACCTAATTTAGTGGTTTACTGCTTCATGTACGAACAACAGCTTATATGTGATGAGTAAACCAGTCATTTATTTTTAAAATTATGGTGTATTTACAGTTGACCCAAACAATATGTAAACACAGAGTAACAACTTACTCACACATACATTTAAAACATCTGTTGCATGGTAGTTTTATGCTCCACAATGTAGACATTGCTAGAAAGTGAAAATAGAGCGGTGGGTCACTTGGTCTCTGACCTCACACTTCCTTAATTTAATCAGTTTATCAATCGATCGCTTCATTTATGCAAAGTTTCATAGAATTCCCTCAAATAATTCTGAGCATATCAGGTTCATTAGCAAGGAACTATCATAAGGCCCCAAGAACATCTGAACATGTCTTTCCATAATCCTGCCAATTTGTCCTTGGGTCAAGCATTTGCACAAAATTTAATAAAAACCCTGTAAGGCAGGGGTGTCCAAACCAAACCAATTTGACCCACATTAGAAGTCTGAGCTTATACTGGACGGTTGAATAAAGAAAAAAAAATATCAGGATTGATATGCTTAAATTGTAATATCCCTCATTTACATTGCTGTCTTTGTCGTCTAGTGGGTCCTACTCACATATCGTTGTGCTAATTAGCTTTAAGTGCAACACCCCTTTAGAGTTTGGCAGCTCCGTGTAGTTTGCTCTTCTTTTGAGGCTGAAATCGGAGATGAGCTGTCAGCATCATTCTGCTGCATAGAGGGTTATTCTCATTTTTACCAAAGGCCCACCCAGTGGTAGCCAGGGCTAAAAGGGACCCCCCCTTTTTGTTGTGGCTGTTGGTGAAAAAAGTTTGGTCATATCACCCCTACTGTAAGGGGTGATATGACCTCCACAAGCAGAAGGTGGACTTGATTGCCAGATAATCTTATTACAGTGACCTCCAAATTCTGATCAGGACATAGTTTGGGAAGTTTAGTTTGGGAAGACAAATGTGCAAAGCTAAACAGAAATCCCTACAAGCTTTCTTGTGAACCAAATTCATAATTGAGTCATGATGGATGTTTTTCCATGATAGATTTCACAGGTTGGCATCCACAAGAAAAGAAATATCATCTAAGTCTCACAAGACAGAGGTCTTCGTGCTGGGCCCCCCGACACCTTAGAGAAACCGTTTCTAATGATTTAACAGCCCTAGATGGCATTAGCCAGGCACCGAGCACAACTGTTTGAAATCTTGGGACCTGTTTTACTGGATTTGGATCATGAGAGTCCTTGTTGATGCAAGACGACAACCTGTTGTTTGTCTGTTTATGGTTAGACAATTACATGAATTTTGGCTGCTGTGACTTAGCTTTCTACATTTTACAAGTAGCTTGTCCATCACTGGTAAATACCAGTTTACACCTTTGTCTCTCTCATTGTTTTGCTTTCATGTCTCTTTGTGCCTTAAACTTTTTTTGTTGTTGTTGCTCATCAGATTGGATGCTAAACTGCATTTAAAAATGGTGAGTGCAGTTTTACTATGTATTTACAGATAAACTTGTGCAGTGATAATCATCCAGATGTGCAACATGCTAACAGCATTAAATAATATTTCAAAATTTAAATTTACAATTTAATTTGTGGGACAGTTATACCTGGATGAAATAGCTGGCTTTCTTTCTCCCTCTTTATAAACACTGGTTAGAACTTGTGTTTGGGGAAGACCAAAGTTAAACCATTTGTTTGTGGTTTTATCTGTAACAGCTTTAGTTCTAGGATGCTAACAAAAATCTTCATGCTAACAGCACTGCGTCAGAAAATGTGCTCACACCCTTCATGACTCACTGGTTTGGGCACTGATGGTCCACCACTAAACAATAAAACAGCTGTGTATGAAACAGCCACAATTTACAGTCCTGAAAGGAGCTTTGACTCAGACTGTGATGATAGACCTGCACGAATGCCATGTGGGGGAAACAGCTGTGACAATTCTGAAGACCCATGATTGACCTTTATATCAAGGCATTCACATAACTTCGAATGCAATATATTTTCTTAGCACATCTGCCATCAGATAAACTTTCTTTGAGTTTTTCTACTTGAAAAAGGAGGTTTTCCTCCTATAATTCAATAAACAATAAATTAACATGCTCGAAAAGGAGTAGGAAGAAGCATAATCTTATTTAAGTGCGCAGAAATCAATAAATCATCTAATGACTTCGTTTTCTTATACATCTTCACTAACATGAATTATCAAAAATATTTACGTATGTACAACCAACCATAAAAAACAAACAGTTGTGCTCGGTGCCAAATATGTTTTTTTTTTTTGTTTGTTTGTTTGTTTGTTTTTTAAAGAAAACACACATCAGTGAGTTTTAATGGTAGTGATGTTAAGAGAAGTGGATATGTGTTATCTCTGTAACCAGTATTATGAATTATTCTGATAGCTCTTGTTTGCAGAATGAATAGTGGTTGATCTGTGCATTTAAAACTATTATGTAGTATGTACATGCTAGCAAACTTGTTCGCAAGGTCAATGTGAAAATTGGCTTTTATTTTAGAAATAAGTCCTGCTTTAACTCTGCTGCTAAAAAAAAAACTTGTTGAAGCTACTTTGCTATCCGTTATCGATTATGGTGACAATTTGTATGCATGCATCCTCATCAGTTTTACGAACTCTTGATTCAGTCTACCATGCATCCCTTCGGTTCATTACTAATGCTAAATCCCTCAATCATCACTGCACTCTTTATGATCTGGTAGGCTGGACATCCTTATCAGTCCGCAGACAACAGCACTGGTACATTTTTATCTACAAAGCAATACTTGGTAAATTACCATCATACCTCTGCAGCCTCCTTTGTTTCAGCTCCAAGTTACCGACTGTGCTCCTCTAATTTGTTGCTCCTGTTCCCTGAGCTCTTGCAGATCTTGGAAAGACTGTCTTTTCTCACAGGGCACCTTGGGCATAGAACAGCCTCCAAAAAGAGCTAAAAATAGTGCCACTGATCTCGCAGAGAAAATTTAAAAGGATCATGTGGAGAGTGTGGTGACAGAGAAGCTTAGCTGCTTTTCATGAAAGGTCACTGTGCATTTTGTAAGCCTGTTTTAAAATTTGAGTTGTGCTGTTTAATGTTTTGTGTTTTTTTTTTTTTTTTATGTCTGTAACACTGTATTGGCTGCTACCTTGACCAGGTCTCTCTTTTAAAAGAGATTTTTAATCTCAATGGGACTTTCTGGTTAAATAAAGGTAAAATAGTAAAAAAAAAATTACCCCAATATATTTTGTCATTTGCATTGGGGTGCAGATGTGTGTAGATGGCTTCTTTTCTTTGCGTGTATTTGTATTTGGACAACAACACAAAAAAGGGCCTGAAGCAGAATTCAGACACATTTCAAATGCCACAAGGTGTGGTTTACTGTTACTGCTCTTATTTCCTCCTCTTTTTCTCATGCACATGCTTCTTCTTGTTCACACGGCCCATATCAAACGTTTTAAGGCTTGTTGTCACTGACTCCCTGCTGTTGTGGACCTTTTTGAATCCAGCTGTCTCAAATTTTTGCTGCCTGCCATGCCTGCAAATTTACTTGTTTTTGCTCAAGGGTTCTGCCAATTAATTGTAAGTTTTTCCTTCACAGTGGACAGATTTGGGATTTTTGTTTAATTTAAGGATATAATTTGTAAAATGAACACATACTGTATATATGTGTATACGCACACACAAACACACACACACACCCCCACACACACAAAGTACATATGTGTATGATTTCTGTAAAATATGCATGTGTTGACTTACATGTGGCATGATGCTTAATAACAAATTATAATCTATCAATAAAAATCATTATAAGAAGAAACACTGCCCAATTTTTAGACAAATTATTTTGAAATTGATAAAGCACTTTGTGATTGAATCCTGTGAGCCTGTTTTTTTAGAAGCATAGAGGTTGTTTAAGCTTTATAAATTTAACTGAATCTGAAAAAAAGAATGCATCAGTCTCCTGCTATTTTATAAACTGTTTTAATGCGACAATTCCGTGGGGAACATAGTAATTTAACATGTCTGATAGTAAATGTCCTGATGAGACGAGCAGAAAGACAGGAAGTAATGAGATCATGGAACCTGAAAGTCACATCTGGTGGTGCATCAGAGGACACACACATTCATATCCAATATTCAGAGCACACACTAACTGTCAGCACCAGAAAAAAAGTTCATTCTGTGTCTGTGTAGTGATTTTTAAGGGGACTAATAACTGACAAAATCTATGCTCCAGAGCTGACAAAGTAAACCTGGGCAACAAAACTACATCTTTGTTTGTCAACAATTAATGGAAAAATACTGTTTTAAGTTCATTTTTTCTTGAGACGTGTTTCAACTTCATGACGAAGAGCATAACTGCATAAAAAAACAAAAACTGCAGACACTGTCTTATCGCAGTTCATTTATTCATTTTTTAACATGAGCTAAACCAAATTAAGGTTGTGTTCCACTTCTTTTTCCTCCTCCTCCTTCAGTCTGTAAAATAGAAAAAAAAAAACATTTAGTTTATGCTGCGCAGTTACCCTTATTTACAAAAATACAATCTTAAAAAAGAACAACAATATATTCTTGCATAATTAAACATAAAGTCTGCATAATTTTGTCACAGAATCAAAAAAATAGATGTATGGTGTGACTTTGTCAGGTTACCACTTAAATGTTCTTTAAACAGGGAGGGAAAACGGTAAATAGGCCCCATCAAACTCACCTATGCTATAAAATAAAGATTACATACCTCGATGAATGTACTCTTTAGTGTATATTAAGCTACATGCAATAATCTAGAGCAGACTTGTCAAATAGGATAGAATTAAATATGGCCCGTGAGATCATTTCATATATATGTTATTCATGGCTCTGTGTTAAATAGCACTCCCACCACTCATACCACAAATCCCACATTGCACAGCACCAGCTGCCATGTAGGACCTGTGAACCAGCTCCTCCTCCCAGTGCTTTAATATCACTGTTCAGTGGCCAATAGATCAACACATTTGTCAGTGCTTTTGCTGTGACTTATAAATGTGGTGTTCAAAGTAATATTTCTGGTGAAAATATCATCAGTTTAAACTGTTCAGTAAATGTTAATCATGTTTGCCCCTCATCTTACATTGTATTTTAACTTTCGGCCCCTTCTGTGATTGAGTTTGACACCCCTGACCTACAGTCTCATTTGCAGAATTGTAAACGGGATTACTGGTGTCAGTTACATACCATATTTTCACAAAAAAGTAAAGGTGTGTAAAAAACCTACCCAATTACAGAAACTTGCAAACTTTTAAATGGCATCTTAAAGTGCTTTTAATTCAGCATGAGAGTTGTGTGGTCTTGGTTTTATATTTTCAAAAGGTCCCTTTCATTTTAACAAATTGTTGGTGTTACGTGTTTTTTAATGTTTTATGTGCTTTTCCATTTTGTATTATTTCATTGTATTTTATTATTGGTTTTAATTTTAGCTTTGTTTATTTGACTTAATTTGGTTTTATTTTGTCATTGTATTCACTGTGTAGCACTTGAGTAAACTTGACTGCTTTAAAAATGTGCTATATAAATAAAGTGGATTGGATTGCATTCAAGTGGCCTAGTTACTTCCTTTAATTCTGCAGGCACACCTTGACTTGCCCCAAGGCATATGGGTGTACCCCTTTAACCTGTCTGATAACAGCTGCTCTAACCATTTCAGTGATGTGAGAAAACAAGTAGGGATGAGTGCTCCACTGGATCAAGGTGTGTAATGACAAAAATGTAGATTTGGGTCCTCTCCAGGGATCCAAGGACGGAGGTATAGTTGAAAAAATGCATAAGAAATCGGAGGAACTCTGATGTGGTTAAAAATCCTTTATTTTTAGCAGGGTATTCCCACTAAAATAAAGGATTTTAACCACATCAGAGTGCCTCAGATTTCTTGTGTGAATTTCAATGTTGTGTTCATTGGATTGAGGAAGTAGCTTAAAAATGGCAGTAATTCTTTGTTTACATGACAAAATAGCCATTACTGTTTGCATTTGAGTTTAAAAAAGAAATGGTGGTGTATAATACATTCTAATTACAGCATGTGTGCTCCTTTTGTTAAATAATAAGTAATAATAACAGTATTATTATCATGTTTTGACTTTAAAAATGAACCTTTGAGCATAGAGAAGTCATGAATATAACCCAATTACCAGTGTGGTCCAGCCCTGACCCAGACTCAACGGCTGGCCTAATGGAGAAGTAACAAGGGGAGTACGGGAGGGCTTTAGATCAGCCCTCTGACCAATCAAAACTCCACACATGTCAACGTCATCCACGGTTTCCTCGAATAGAGCCGACGGCTCGCTGACCCCTCCCTCTGTCTGTGAAACCCTGTGAGCTCTCAGAGTCCAGGCCTGCAAAACCTCAGCACGACTCCAGAAACTTTGCTCTAACATTATGGAGCCACTTCGGTAAACCGGAGCTTCTATTATAGTTAGTTATTGGATACATTTTAGTTTATGGTGACGCAGGGTTAAAATATCGTTAGTCAGTTTTATAGGCCTACCGTTATCAGTCACATAAAGATTAAACACTATTTTTCCCCCAAAAAAATATTTCTTATCTTTCAAACATTATGAAAAATCCTTGTGTCGACAAATTTGACTTAATTTAGCCTACAGTTGATGGCATCTTCTTTGAGGTTCAAAATCTCGGTGAGTCAGTTACACAAAGCAAAACACAAGATACAGAAAGCACTGTTACAGTAAGCACACCAAGAAACACTAAATGACAAATTAAGCCAGATCATATCCTACAAGTCACAATCGACCACAATGATAAAGAATTATAACAGGCTTCGTGCCTCTTTCATTCTCAAACATGTATAATGTTTATGAGTTTTAATAGTGAGGTCTAGGGTTTTTTTCACATTCACATCAGAATCAGAGCCATGCCTCCTACTTCTGTACAACGGCCTTGGCTGGATATCTCAGAAAAACAACGTTGATTGTAGCCTTTCTGACAGAAAAGAAATGGGGGGAAAATGAAAATGTTTTTCTCATTGTAAATCCTATTAGAGCGATAATCTAACCGCTTAGTATCGTTTAGCACAATAACGCGTTATCCAACCGTATTAGCTTTAAACAGAGCAAAAAACAGCGAAGACCTGCCATTTTTGCAATGAGGCGTTTAGATATTTTGAGATATATTATCCAGAGATTTACTTAATCAGAAAGTGACGTTTAAAAAGTAGCAATAGTGTATTTTACAAAACTAAATCAATTTCGTCAGCTGAGACAAAGTGCGTCCACATAAATTGAAAAGACACTTTGAGGAATTACAAAATGTATCACAGGTGAAGGTGGCTATAAGTCTTTTTGTACATGACAAGAATATAATCACAAGACAGAGGTTCAAAAATTGTCCCGACCTGAATTTAACCTTAAGTAGGGTTAAAGATGTTCACAGCTTCATATCTGATGTTCAGTAACAGGTGTCTTGCCTTAACGTTGAATGAACCGCATGTGTGATAATATAGTATCAAAGATTCTCAGTAATATTAAAATGCTTCTTACATACAATTTGTCTTTTTTGTGTAGTGCACATTTAAATGTAAAGTGAAGTCAATGGACTCTACATGATGTGAGCAAGGCAAAATGTGAAAAGACTTTAGTGCTCACTTTCAATTTCATGCGATTTTGTGCATTGAAACACTTCATAAACAGCCAGAGCACACTGCAAACTTTAGTTGTTGGGCTCATCGCATAATTATTTGCATCAGAAATGATTAAATAGATCAAATAAATTTAGTATCTCTATGCATTTTTACTTTTATTCACTGTTATTATTTCTTATTCATATTTTTTGTACTTATTGTTATTGTACTTATGAATATTATTAGTGTTACAGTAATCAGTTCTCATTGTAATAATATCGTATTAATTATATGGATCATATTCACTCAGACACTCCCTTAACTCATTTAAAGTTATGTTTATGAGATGCTGTGCTAAAGAGTAACTTCTATTAACTGTCAAAGTCTGTTGCCTTGTTTTAAAAAAAAGTTTCTTGTGTCATTTAACAGTTTTTCAAACTCCTTATCAGATTATTTTATATGTACAGTGTGCTAAGAAGGGAAGACATGTTGAGGTTTTCAAAGGAAATTATTTTGAATAACACTTACATGTATGTTTTTTTTTCTCCACATTTTTTGCAGGCCTATTTTCTGTCCCTCAGTGATTTCCTGGCAAATTTTGTGATCGCAAAAAAGGCCTGATTTGTTGCTATGTTTTATGGTCGGATTAATATAGTAGAGCCTGCAGGCATTCAACTCAAAAGTATTTTTTTTTTGTCTGTAGTCAGGGGCTGGGCCATCCCAACCAAAACGGTAAGGTTCATCCCTTCTTGTTCAACCGAATGTCATTTCAGGCTTGTTAGTTTTACTTTAAGGCAGCCACAGAACAGAGAAGATTTAATGATGGATAGAGAATCAATTCATTACATTTATTATTACAATACATTTATGCAGGGAGTCATGATTGACTGAGGTATGACAATACCTAACGACTTTTTCCTGCATCAGTCTCATGCTCAGAGACTGGCGCTACTGCTGAGAGTCGCCATCTGATTTCATGGGTAAACTACAAACACACACACACACCTGTAAAGCCATCTCGTAACTCTCCGATCGCCGTACTTACTTGCCATTCACCCCCGTACACAAGCGCGCGCCAGCACGCACATGCAGCTGCGACGCACTGGGTGTGCTGCTTTTCACAGACTTTAACGGTAATTGTAATTACAGCGGTTAACGCGCGCTGTTTGTGCCGCACATCCTCAAACAAAGACGAGGAAGTCAGACTGAAGAGTGATGGTGTAGGGAGCTGGAAGAGAGGGCGAGAGCGGGGATGGTTGGGCAAAGTTGCTGGAAAGTTGCGGTGATTTGACGAAGTTGCAAGGCCACGCTGAATTCGCGAGGATTACTTCAATTTGCGTCAACTGATAGCGAAATTTCTTGAAGGGACTCATTAACATGTACTGCTGAGATCTGGAAAAATACAGATAAATAGGTAGATCGATACAATTATATCATTGATTACAACCGAGGCCAATAATAAACAAGATATTTTCCTAAAAAAGTTAGACAGCTCACAGTTTAAAGACGGTTCCCTCTGGTCTGCTGATCTCTGTCTCTATCACTCGCTCCATCTTCCTGCAGCAGTCTGTCTGAAACACAGGAAGCTTATCCGCACAGTCGGCAGACTTCTTAATACTTAACTAAGAAAGCCTACACCGTTTACAAACCTATGATCAACATTCTCAAAGTTTCCAGGTGCTACACTCATCCTCACCTGTCACTGGGCGCAGAGTGAGGGAATGAATGCGTGGGCGAGTACACGAGAGAGAGAGAGAGAAACAGAGAGAAAAAATATACATAGAGAAAAAGTGACCGAGTGGGAGACGTGGAATTGTGCGAAGCAGGAAGAGAAAGGAGGAAGTTGACAACCTCTCGATTAACGTACGCGGCTTCATTCAAAGTGGGCTCGTGCAGGCGCCTCCCACAGAACGTGCGCCTTAGTATTTGTCTCTACCTCCTGTAGAGGAGGTGCGGCACTTTGTTTAAATATTATGATATAAAGAAGCAGACGACCAAACACATGCTGCAGCTGCAGCCAGGCCTAAACACAACAAAGGTTAACACAGAGAACACGAGCGAAAAAGATGTGGCTTGTGGCTTATATCTGATCAGCCTCTAAAATCCACACTGACTAAAATATTTGCTCCAGAATTTTTGCGTCGAATTCACATCGTGCGACTTGCCAAAATTCTGGAGGAAGGAGGTTTGAAAGTGGTACCCGAGCTGACACCAGATAACGCTGCTGTCTACCGGAACACCGGCCTCCAGTTGCAGAGGATTTAGGCTCTTTCTCTGCGGGCGCTGCCCACACCTTTAGCTGTGTTGTTCATTCCACGAATGCATGATCTCTATAAGTTGTACCTAGTTGTAAAGATGACTAACCGGGCTTTCCAACGATATAAAATACAAAACCAGTTGATTATAAATTAAGTAGACTACTTTGTAATTTGATGTGAAGAGTATAGGCTACATTTATAAGAGCTTCTTTTATGTGCACCCTAGTTAAGTTTTTCAAAGTAAAAGTATTTACCCGACAACGTTTTATTCTAATCTTCTTTACCCTGGGTAAAAATCTGACAAGAAAGATAAAAATGAAATAAAGAACTCCGCAGGGAAATAGATTCCCCCATCAAGGAAAGTTTATGCCTGCAACCGCCTTCAATCACCAAAATGCTAATGTCTTTTTTTGTTTCCTCTTGCTTAAAGAAATAGTTTGAAAGATTTGACATATATAAATATAATGCTTGAAATGTCGTCATCAGTATAAAACAAATATCACAGTTAAACCACCATGTTTGTAAATTTACTTCTGTGACAAACGAGACGAGGTTTGAATTTTTCTTCCTATTAATTTGGACTGGGCCCACAAATGTCACAAGCGATTACTGGAAGAACCTTTCCAACACTGTTTTATTTAGTGTCTGTCCATTATTTTCCTTAAAAAAGTAAAATAAGCTGTGTTGAATTTGGTTACTACTATATGCCAGCTCCATAAGCTAGTCTGAGGAAGAGCCGTACGGCTCGAAACGTCACATTAAATTCTCGGAGGGAGCCGCTTTTGGTGTGCGGATCTTTTTATGTTTTATCGTGTGAGTTTTTTTTGGATCCAGCACCCAACCAGGGATGTGCGTGTCTACTTTACTATTTTTTCTTTTTCTTTGTGATGCATTTTGTCAGGGAAAAATATGACCATTTTGCAGAAATTAACAAATCATTGCAAGAACATACTAGAGGGATAGGGTAGCCTAACAGAAGAAAGAGGTAAGAACTGTAAAATCATCACATACACTGAACAAACCACCATAGTTTTATTGATATAGCCTATTCTCTAAAATTTTATGACTTGATTAGGCTAATGTACTAGAAAATAATAAAATTTTCCACAGTATTCAGAGGCTGTTTGAAATCAGACAGTCCATATGAACTGAGGAGAACAGATGTTTTTATAAAGTTAGGATAAATGTAAAGCCAAGATATGTATCAGTTAAAGGGGTAAACTTGTGAAACTATTTAAAAATGTGAAGTTCCGTTTGCACATTTAAGACCTGTTTTTAAAAAAAGTTGATTTCAGTTATAAAAAAGCAAATATGGCAAAGATATGAAAACATCAAAACTAAAATTTGGATAAAAATAGGGAAATATGAAATATTCTGACCTTTTCTATCTGATTTTTTTCTTTTTTTCTTTTTTCATTTTTTTTTAACTTCCTGTATTTTGCCGTAAATGCTCGAATTTCTGGGTTTTTTTTTTCTGCTGTAGCCCATACAGCCTTTCAATCTGTTGAAGCCCTTACTTTGTTGTGATTTCACTATAACAAAAGTATCCATGGTACTGAAAATACTGTTTGAAAATATCGATTTCAGAAACTTGATTGATTGATGATATTAGCTGAACCCACCTGGAGCTAAAAACGTTCTTCATATTGAATTGATATTTTCTTCTAAATTCAATTAGAGCAGAAAATGTCAACCATCTCCTACTAGAGCAGAGGTGTCTAAGTCTTTTGGGTCCGGGGCCAATTATGCTCAGATGAGACTTCCTGGGCCGGTCATTTTAAAGTTTTCAGATTCAGAAGCACTTAAAAACACCCGATAATCTATTTAATTTATTCTACATCTTACATGCTCTTTTTTGTTTTTAATTAAAGTAAATTACTGGCCTTAATCAACATGAATTACCGTAGGTCGACCGTACAAAAATTCTTTAGGGAAATGATTTAAGTTGGTCGTAGCAATAGGCTGTGTTTCAACCACATGTGATAATAAAAAACACTTCATCATAGGAATCACTGAGTTTGCACAGAACAGCGCGCCGTAAAAAAGTGGCTGTTCAAAAAAGCCGGTGGGTGGGCCCTGAAGCCAGATCAGCGGGCTTTAAAGTTTCATACATTTAACATTCTGGTGAGGATAGTTTTTATGACCGAAAATTATGATAACCAATGCAATATTGAGTTCATTCTGTGTGCCTGTTATGGTGCGCCAACTCAGCGCTTTGTGAGATGTGAATTTTCTTCCAGGGAAAAATGAATGAAGGTTTACTTTTAAACTAAAACTTAGATTCACTCAACTTACGTTTTTTTTTTTTTCAGGATATTGGTTATAAAACACTCACGTGTTCCCAAATACTCCTGGATAAAATTGTAGATTTCAACCTCCCCGGCTTGCAGCGCGAGCTCTGCGGCGCTTTCCCCCTCAGAGTTGAAGGCCTGGGGGTCCGCGGTACACTCGATCAGCAGCTGTACCACCCTGAGGTGCCCCTCCCTGGCAGCCAGGTGCAGCGGCAGGTTACCTCTGTCATCCACGAGGTTCGGGTTTGCGCCGTGGTCCACCAGTACGCGCACTGTGTCCACATAGCCATCGCGTGCTGCGTCGTGGGTCACGGTGAGCCGGAGCACAGGGTCGGGCAGGTTGGGGTCAGCTCCTGCCTCGAGGAGGGCCTCCACGAGGGCGGTGTTCCCCAACTGCGCCACCTGCACAGCGCGGAGGAGGAGGAGACACAAACACATTAGGAGGAGGATGAAGAATGAGAAGAAATTTGGAAGTAAACTACCGGTCAAATATATGCCTGAAGCTGCTCTACATCTAAAGTACACCATATTTCCACATTTTTTTTTTACATCAAAATAGTGCCACAGAAGCTAGATGTGGCCTATTGACACAAACCAATGACTCGATTTGGTCTAATCCGAGGAGTGTTCGGGTCCTGAGTCTGATGTGATTGTATTATGGGGGTGGCTGTGGACATGTAATGTCCTTGTTGAATCAGATTATTTTCCCTTTTTCCTTTTCAAAAGTCAAAAGGGCTCAAATGAAAATCATTGAGGTAACCACACTTGTTTTAACTGAAATTGTCACTGGTAGTGATAGAAAGGGTATAAGTATAACCAATTTTGATGTAGTTTTATTGTGACTGGTCTTCTTTATGAGCAGATTGAGACAGTACAACATCAAGCAGGAACCATTTCCTCATTATATAATAGCTGTATTTCTACACATAGCTACTAGTCATTCACCAGTTTCTCAAAAGCTACAATTGTATGCAGATTTTTTTTTTTACTAGTATAGAAAAAACAATTGTATTATATTTGAACCAAGTTTTTCTTAAGATCAAGGTCAAATTCTTCAACAATAAAAAAACAAACTTAAATTGTAAAGACTCCTTAGCATTTAGCTTTCTAACTTAAGTAATATGGCCCATGTTTTTTCCCATCACTGAAAATTAAATCAATACTACACAGCCCCTGAAATTATCTTTTTGATTTAGATTACTGCAAAATTGAAGAGACCAAATTACACTGTAGAGACCATCCTAGTGACCACCGGCATTAACATTGAATTATTAGCAGTGGTGTTTTCTATGAATACTTTCATTTTCTCTTTTTTTATTTGCATGTGAAATTGGACATAAAATAGCCAAAAACAGCTCCTTTTCTATTTACTCCACAAAGCTATGGCTCTGACTACCTGCTCTTTGCTCATAGACCTACATCAGTTTCCTAAAATTACATATTTATGAAAAATATTTATCCAGTACAACACAACTAAAATAATTACATTCAAAATACATTTTTCTCAAGGTCAAGGTCAAGATCTTCTCCAAAGGTTTGATTAAAAAAAGTGTGGTGCTAGGGGGCACTTTTATAGAAAGTTGTAAACAAACTGACCCGGTTTGATCAAACAATGTATTTGCAATATTTTAGAGTGATTTCTTAAAGCTAAGTTATTGATTTTGATATCTGTCCTTGAGAGATTTGGGTGAACTGATGCAGAGGACAGCTGTTTCTACAAATCTAAAACTCCTCTCTTACATCTGTCCTCTTTTTTTAAAAAAGTTAAATGTATTTCAGTTACCAAGTTTAAATGATAAATAACAAGTATTCCAAGAAAAAACATAAACGATCTAATCTTCACATCAACACGGTAAAATCAGGAAGTCAAACATGTGCTTTGTTACACTGCAGTCTGCAAAAAACAAAAAAAACAAAACAAAAAAAAACCGCATAAAATCCATTAATATATATCTTTTCCTCTATCCACTTCAACAGAAACTAATTTGAATGTTTTTTACCCACCTGTAGAGCAGTCCTGTTGAAAGCATTGAATGCATTAACATCAGCTCCATGTTGCAGCAAAAACAACACCTCTGGTAAATTTCCACTGGCAGAGGCAGTGCAGAGCCTGTCTGCTAATGGCACTTCGGCCATTCTTTGAAAACAATTTGAAGAAATAAGATCCAATGTTCTTGAGAAGATGCGGTAAAAATGTGTTCATTCAGGAGGCATGAGGTGGTCTATATCTCTCTGAAAGCCCCACCTTCACTTACATCACCTACATTAGACTCTTCCACCAAGAAAAGACATGGCAGTGAGGTGGAGTAGTTTCATTTCTCAGATATCTAAAAAAAAAAAAAAAAGAAAGAAAAATCATTGTTTCAGTTAAGGAGGTCCTAAATGATGAGCATAAAAGGCACTCTTTATCATTTTTTCCTCAGCATGTATGCTACTTAAACTTGAACCTTACCTTTCTTTGTCTTTTTTTATCTTTATGCACTGAAATGAATCTAAATTCAATTGAATTTCAAATATTTATTTTATAGAAGATGTCTCAGTACTAAGCAGTGCCAGAGACTTTGACAGAGTAGAGACTAGCTGACCTTAATAATTTGAATAAACCACACTCTCTCCTTTACTACGCAGTTTGAACTCTTACAATACATCTACATGCACTACTTGCTTTGTAATCTTTAATGTAGCCAAAATGATAGTAAAAAGTATTCAATGAACCCTTTTTGGGCATTTATGGTCACCTTACAGATCCTACAACATTAACTTAGTAACACAGTATCAGTCCTCATTAATTGTTTGTATACCCCTGTGTTATACTCTCTATTTTGCATTTAAGCTTCAAAGTGGACCCATAATTAATTCCATACAATGCATCATGAGTCATAATTATTTGGCCACTGATTTCTCATCAAAGTTTTATAGTAGTTTTAGCAGTATTAAGGGTGTATTGATCAAATTTATGTAATCTGACGTAGAGGTATGATTTTAGATTAAACTGTATAAATAACAGGGGGTCAACACATATGCATTTTAAATATAATATTTACTGTTCAGACATATTCAACTTTTTTGTTTAACTTTAATTTCAACACAGTTTTGAATAAAGAATTTTTCAGACTTTACCTCAAAATCTACATCATAACTATTTAGTCTAAAGTAAATTGTCTGGTACTCTGATAAATATTAAGATCCTGATTACAAAACATGATTACATAGTGTTACAACAACAAACCAATCATTGAAACTTAACATTCACAATATTGTAATTCTTATTGAAAATCAAGCAATAAATGACATTTTTTGTTAAAATACAAACATCTAAAAATTTGGGGTGTGTATTGGCAAGATAATGGTGATAATATCACAATGCAGAGGTGACAATAATATATATCAAGATACACTACAATAGTCTAAACAGTTTCTGTGTTTTATTTGCTTATGAAATTTTTACATGAAATAGCTTAAAACAGCTAATTTTCTATTTACCCCACACAGCTATGGCTCTGACTACCTGCCCCTTGCTCAAAGACCTACGTCTGTTTCCTAAAATTACATATTTATGTAAAATATTAATCCAGTACAACACAACTAAAATAATTATATTCAAAATACTTTTTTTTTCTCAAAGTGAAGGTCAAGATCTTCTCCAAAGGTCTGATAAAGACCTGTGGTCATTGGGGGCACTTTTACAGAAGTTGTAGCTAAACAAACTGACACTGTCTGATTAAACAATGTATTTGCAATACTTAAGAGTGATTTCTTAAAGCTAAGTTATTGATTATGATATCTGTCTTTGAGAGATTTGGGTAAACTGATGCAGAAGACAGCTTATTCTACAAATCAAAAACTCCTCTCACAATATAATAATTCTTATTGAAAATCAAGCAATAAATGACATTTTTTTTGTTAAAATACAAATATCTGATATTTTGGGTCATGTATTGGCAAGATTATGGTGATAATCTCACAATGCAGAGGTGACGATAAGATATATCAAGATACACTACAATACTCAAAACAGGGGGCTACATTACAACATAGTTTTACTTTACTGTCTGTTCTGATTTTATCAGTAATATAAAAAGAAAGAACACAATATTACAAGCATAAAAAATAGTTTCATCATTTATATTAAGTATGTTTCTTGCAACTTGGTTAAACTTTATTTCATGCCGCAGAGTTAAATATAAAAGCAACAAATGTAAGAAAGAGACGCCCTTGACCCCAAAAAGGGGTAAAGATAATGGATGGAAGGATACATATCAGTATTGTGCTTTAAAATACTGAAACAGTATTTGGCCACAAATATATTAATTAAGGGAAGCAGTAATTGTAACTGAATTTAAAATTTGCTTAATTTCCCAGCTGTACCATAACTTATATTACCAAAACAATCCTTTGCCTTTGCAATACTAACCTCAGGGTTTTTCTGCCATTTATAAAGACAATGAATGTCCTCTGCACTCTAACATGAATTATCACTCATTGTTTTACTACTTAAAACAAAAAAACAAGAACTTTAGTTTTTAACCATTTGTGGGGGTTTTTGTCACTATCATCTAAAGAGGGCTAGGATGAAATTTAAGGGTGTAAAAATAACCTCAAGTCGCCTATGGTCTACCATCTTAGAAACGTCATGTAGGCTAATGTCAGAGGTTGTATTTTCTGTTGACTTAGTAAAATTAGTTAACATACTCTCACAGTATAGAAAAGCATTTTCGCACGTAAAAGCTCTGCATTCAGTTGCATGTAACTGCGCATAAGGGTTTAGATATACTGTAGCTGAGTAGAAATTTTATTTATGACTGTTAAAAAGTAAAGTACATGAACATGTCGATGTGAACTGTCTTGTTGCTTCTATTTTCTTACAGAATAGGCCATCTCGTGGTTTAACATTCGAATTACATCTTGATTTTATTCATGATTAAAATAAAGTCTCACCTACATGATGAAAAATGTGTTTGTTGAGGTCTACGAGCCATAATGTCTTTCAGAGCAGCTCTGAAACCTCTAAAATTATGCTCCAAGTGCAGCCCCTGGTAAACACTTGTTTCACTTCCTGCTTTAACTCACAGAAAAAGCGAATAATAACTAAAACAGTCATAATTAAGCGTCTCCATATTCGGCAACAATCCCGTCTGTACCGATAACTTCTCTCCAAGAGCTGAGTGAGAGAGAGACAGGGGCTCTTCATCCAGAGGTCTCACGGTCATCCTCAGCTTTTGGTTGCTTTTTGGCCTGTAACGGTAAACCCTCCATCAGCCCGGGCCGGCCTGACAAAATAAAGTCCGAGTGATCGTCTTCAGACCTGCAGGCGAAATGTCCCGACACGTTTCAGCGTCTTCATCCCCGGAGTATCCGCAGAGGCTCACTGTCGCATCCTAGGTTCGTTAGATGTGTGGATTAAGCTGTTAAGAGCAGGATGTTTGTCCTCTCTGATCGACTGAGTAAATAATTTTTAAACAATGTTGCCAAAAAGATGAGGGAGTGTGATTGGATGAAAGCTCGGAGGCGGGAACTAGGAAGCTGCCGTGATGCTGCAACGGCCATAAAATGCCCGTATTATCTATTTCTAGCATGGTTACAGAGGGGTTATTATTGCATTACAGGACTCTGCCAAACTGAGAAACCTGCTTCAAATCGAAAAATATTTTTGAAATCAAAATCTAAGCAAAGAAAAAACGAAGCGTTATTAAAAAGAAACCAAGAGATTCATTCTAATATTGCCTAGCTTTTTGCTGCCCTCTAATGGGTCTTTGAGGACACTTTTACCTCGGCAGTAATCAAACTCTGTCCAGTTTCTCTTGAGTGATGAAGGTGCTTGTCTGGGTGGGTTTCGGGAGCCCAGGGGAACAAGATGATTTGCTAAATGCAAACAAACAAGCAAAACATAAACAAGAATAAACAACATTTAAATGGCTATGTTTGATTATTTAAAAGATGTGTGTAAAATGAGTTCAATTTAAAATGAAAACAATGTCATTAGTAGGATAATTATTTGTAAAAGTGTAAGTTATGTGATCTAAGAGGGTCATTGGAAACATTTCTGTCCCCAGGACATTACTGTGTATTAATTAAGGCCAATAGAATATGTTTTACAAACGTTTCATTACAGACTGAAGTCTTCAGTAGGCTATAGCATTTACATGTATAAATTCACTCCATTATAATGTTTTTTCTGGGTTTATTTCTCTCAAAATCATTCTTTTTTTAAACAAACAATGTCCCTACAACATATTTCTCTGAAAAAAACAGATACAAAACAAATAAATAACTCCATTAATGTGCCAGGCAATTTAAAATGTGAACAATGTTATTATGTCCTTTTCAGTGATTGTCTGTGTCCTGTTGATCATGCTATCCACTGCTTGTTTTTGTTTATGTTATGTTATAAAAAAGAGTTTTTCAAAAAATCTGCGTACAAACGTTTTATCACCAAAATCTTTACATCATACTCTTTAACTTACCCTGTAAGGCCTAGTTTATATATAGCCTATATATATATATATATATATATATATATATATATATATATATATATATATATATATATATATATATATATATATATATATATATATACACGCACACACACACACACACATATATATATATAGGGAGAGGGAGAGAGAGAGAGAGAGAGGCACAACACTGTTTCAGTGTTCTACAATGCAGTATGAATATTTCATCTGTTGATAAATGATTTGAATTTGGGACATTTGTTCTGCACTGTAGTTCAGTCTCTAGCCATATAGATGCTACCAAGGTGAGATTGAGGAAGACAGGTCCATGTCACAGGTGATACACCTGCCATACATTTAGCATAGTAACAACACACAAGGTAGTTACACTTGGGGATGGGAATCGACAACCAATTCTGTTCAGAATCGATAACAAATAGCAAAAGGAATTGATTTTGTTTGTTTCTTACTTCTTCCACTAAATTTTGGATGACCTATAAATCAAAGAGGTCATCAGAGGCAGTCAGTACAAATGAAGACAAAAGGGGCAAATATATGATCATGGTAAGAGAGGAAAGAAGTCAAAACAGTGGCTTCATGTAACACAGTATTACACTACTGCACAACACCAGTGTCTGTGTGATTTTAAGCCATGGCGGAAACACTGGCAACTTAAATATTTTTCTATGCAGAAAAGTGCTGCATATCAAGAATGCCATGTTTTTGACCTTGTTGACCCAGAAAATCTGAGTTGGCTGTATTTGATACTGAAATTCTATAGAAATCAAGAAGTAGATAAAAAAAGAATTGGATCCATAAGCAGAATCGATAATGGCATGAGTATCAATAAAATCTTATCGAACCCATCCCTATTTATACTACACCAGCAAGGTCTCTTCCATGGAAGGATTTCAAAACAAACTGAAAGCAGGTTTCAAGTCCAATGTTCCAGCTCTTTTGAAGAAGTGATGTGTTGGTTGACCAAAGAAATTAAGCACAGCAAATAAAAGACACTTCGTGCTTACTTCTCTTTAAAATTGGATGATGTACAGCAATGCCATCAGCTCTTAACTGGTAGAAACAATGGGGTACACCCATTTACTCATGAGATCTAGACTGAAGAACTTCAAGGAGGTATTGTTACTGCAACGCTATACCTCAGACAGGGAAACAAGGTCAAGCAACTCATCTATGCATGAAAAAATAGGAAATAGGGTGCAGGAAAATGACAACAGGTGTTCTGTTAAGCTGAATATTTAAGTAATAACCTCTCTGAAGTGTTAAAAAGAAAAACAGCTGGGACATGATAAGTGAAATGATTATTTATTCCTGTAAAAGATCCAAAATAAAGCTGAATCCAAATAATTTGATATAACCACAGATTTGCTATTTGCTCTGATATCTTTGCAATGAAATATTTTGGTGAAAACATATTTTGTACACATGAGTCACAGTTTTGTACATATATATATATATATATATATATATATATATATATATATATATATATATATATATATATATATATATATATATATATATATGAATACAAATTTACCCAATTAATTTAAATAAAATTAGAAAAACTGAATTGTAAATGCATTTTGTATGCTTAAGAATTTACACACAAAATTCATGCAATAAAGGGGTACACTGTGTTTTAATTTTATGAAAGACTTACCTAGGAGTGAATGGTAGCTAATTATATTTACTCAGGTTACTGTAATTGATCAGCTTTTGTGCGTATTTACTGTTTTGAGTAGTTATATGGGCCAGTACTTTTACTTGAGTATGATTTTTGCAATGTGTTTTGCTTAGTTGCATTTGTCCTCAAATTTAAATAGTCTGTCAAAAATACTGAAATAATTAACTTAACCTATCAAATTTTGTATATGCATTGTCACAATAACAATATTTTAATCGCAATATTGATATCATATTTTAGTCACAATACTCAATACCGTAACAACACTTGGTTGGATACCTGGGAACATAATGCCCCCAAAGGTTGGTTACATTTTGGAAATGACAGCTTCAAACAACACGTAGGATAAAAATGCATCATCAACTAAGTCTGAGTGACTTAATGTTTATTAGGCTAAAATGTGGATCTGTATCAGGGATGGACAACTTTGGTTGCCATGAGAGCCACATTAGTTTTGTTTATGTTTCTGGAGGGCTTAATTGTGACAACTGAAAGATGCTCTCATTCACAAATGCAGTTGATTATAATTGAACAAAAAGGAAATTAAAAAGTTCTCATATGGAGTTACATTATGCAAATTTATATCTTTTGACTTAAACACAAGTAGTAGTGCTACAAGTGATGATGACGTTCCTTTAACTGTGGATGCACGGGTTTTCCTTTATGAAACAGCATATACAGATGAGGAAGTCCTTCAGAGCAAGATTCAGCGGGCAAAATCAATGTGCACAAGCTGGAGAGCACATAGCCATTGCTGCATCGTAAAACAGTGCCAAACACAGAGACTTTCTGGAGGAAAAATAAAGTGCTTGAAATTTTTAGTCCCAATTGTGCATCCGACCTGACATAGCCCTGTAGCTTGTTTTTATGTAAAACCTACACAATTCCGTGAAACAACTGCACCCTTCAACAGCAATGTACCTTACAGGCCATCCTCTCATTTTCCTTCAAGGTGCAGTGCTACTGGGAGCACTTTTAGCCACTTTACTGAATGCTGCCTGTTACATCCCAACTTCGAAAGTACTGAAATATCCCTTTAAGTATGCTGTCCCTTACAAATACACTTTGTCACGCATATACAAGTGTTTGTGAACAACAACAGAAAACCATCTATTTTCTTGAAAAACATTTCTATCTTTATTTTTTTTCCCCAGCAGATGATGTCTTGTTAATGTGTATTTTTTTTATTTTTGAAACTGACTGGTGGGCCACTCTAAGGGAGTCAGCTGGCCGCATGTGGCCATTGGGCCTCCAATTGGCCACCTTCTGATCTAAAGCCACGCACAAAGCATTTCATATTTATTTGTTTATTAAAGTGTGCTTTTTTAAAACTTGGACTTACAAAGTGTTCAAAATATTTTCTCACTGGTATATCTAATGTCCAAGGTCATATACCAGGTCAAATTGCACATCCATTCTATTATATTTATGGGGCAAATGATATTTCAGACATTTTACAGAAATTAATTAACTGACTATTCACAGTCCAGCTGTTGTTCGTTTTGCATGACACCGAAAGGCAGACGCAAAATGCTTTAAGCACATCTTTAATGAGGTACTTTGTGCTTTTACTCGAGAAGATGGATACGGTACTACTGTTACATGCACATGAGTAATTATTTTAAAAGTAATTGTGCTGTTGCTGGATTAATGTACGCATGCACTTTGTCCACTCCTCGGCAAATGTTTATTTTTTAGGACATGTAGAAAGTTGAGGGTTAGGATACAGCTCACGTCCTCTTTCAGTTTTACGACACATAGAGCCGTTTACGTGAAATGCCGTAAACCAGTGGAGATGACAATTCTGATATGAGATAACTGAGGACTGAAACGCCACTTTCCTGAATTTCGTGTGTTTGGAGGCGTCAATTCCAACAGGACCAGCTGTATCCAGTTTGCCAACCTCTTACTGGTGGTCTCTTCCTTTTACAGTATTTATTATTACTCGGTGTCCCTCTGTGAGGCGAGAAAGCGACGAGAGGCAGTGGAAGAAGCATTGCTTTTAGCCAGTCATTGCCATGGCCTCCGAAATCGGCGATAGCAACATGGACAGAGAAATGATTCTGGCCGACTTTCAGGTTTGTCTGACACGAGTGTTTGGTACAGTGCTCTGTTTGTCGTCGTTGAATCGTGTCAACAGCACAACATATGACCTGACTGGCGTCGTAAACAGCAGAGCAGAGCTGAGCTTGGCTTTCAGAGGCTAGCACCTAAAGCTAACAAACTGACAGCTCGCTAACTGATTGTTTGGGTGATTCTCTAAACCAGAGACACACCGCGGGGCCAACAGCCGAGTAACGTGTGTCCTGTGTTTGTGTGAAGGCTGGCTCTTCTAGACGTTAAGACTGCTTAAAAAACAACCACGGCGCTCACTAGAACTGCCAACTTGTTTACATTCTGTCTGATGGCAGGTTTGGAAACCATTGACAGAGAGCTGCCTCTTCATCCAGGACATATATAGGTCAGAGCTACTCAGTAGACAGTAAAGGGGAATTTGAGAGTTAGCGGTAACTTAGTTATCCCTTTACCTTAAACAAAAATTAAGCTTTCTTTATGGTTGGTTTTTGTCACCAGCGGTAAATAAGACTAATATCGTTTGTTGTATAGATCTCATGTACATGATATTGTACATTTTCAAGTACGTTTAAGAACGGATGCAGGATATTAGACTTTTGCCGATATTCATCATGCCGACATTTCCAAACGATCCCAGTACTTACTGTCAAGAGCTCAGAATCTCTACTTTGCTAATATTAACAAATTTCTTTGATGGTTACAGTTATGAAGCAAGAAAAACAACAATTTATGCATCAATAAATAATGCTTTTATAAAAGTTGACATTAAGTGATGATGAGGTAAACCATAATGGTACATTGTATATTCTTCCAATATTAGAGCTAATTTATGGGATATTTGTAGCCATGGTATGGTCAAAATGTCTGCAGGAAATATTGGCAAAATTTGATTGTCTGCTGATACCAATAATTAGCTTTTTTAGGCAATTATCTGTTGATAACAATATTGGTCTAGTAATGTCCTGCGTCACTCTGAGGGGTGGAAGTCAAATAATGACATTTGTACAAGTTACTAGGGCTGCTCAATCAAAGCTAAAAAAAACATAATCACAATTATTCTAATAGATTTTGAAATTAGGATTATAAAACATGATTCCTTACCTTTTTAAAACATGCGCTAAATGCTATCATTGAACATATGTATATGCTTTTGGCAGTATCATTTTGAACAATGAGGAGATACAAGAGATACAAATGTAAAAATACAAGAGCTCCACATGTTAAAATACAAGGTACTGCAAATAGTAATGGGAAAAGAGCAAGTTCAACATGTTATGTTGCACAGTACTATTTAATCTTGATCACTCAGTTATAATAAATGTTTAAGATGGTAATTGTAATTGAAATCAAAACATGATTAATTGCCCAGTGTTCTATAAGTTACTGTTATTGAGTAGCTTTACTGTTTACTTTTTTTGTTACAATTTTTAGAGTGTATACTTTGGCTGCCACTTTAGTATTCTTTGCTTAAAGTATATTACCTAGTTTCATTTTCCATTGCATCTGAGTGCACAGTAATAAAAAAAAAAAAAAAAGCTCAAAGTATTCCATCAGCAAGTACTATCACAATACCAACATCCTTACTCCAGTACTGATTCCAAGATTAATATAAACACTCAGTACTGAAACAATACTTGAAGCTGAAACAATGGTTTTTCTGTCTAGAGAATCAGAAATGGGATGTCCACAAGGGTTTGTCACATTTTGGGAAGGACAGTTAATTAACAGCATAAAGTGCATAACATGTATTTATGATATAGCTTTAGTAGTTCCTGTGTGATAATTATCAGGTTAAATTGTTTTTCTACAGCCATGTATTAGATAAACCATATTATCTGGCCTGCTAATACAAAAGTATGACTCACAGAGTGTTTAGAATAAACTTTTACTGATATCTGTAGTTTCTAATGATGTACTGTATGTTCTAGGAAATTGCTTCTTTGTTGTTATTTATATTAATCAGGTCACTGTTATTGTATCCACTATAAAGTGCACTCAAAATACTCGGTACTTTAGTGCACTGAGTAGATTTCTGGAGTGCTACTTTACATTTCTTATATTTTTTCATTGAAGGAACAACTCTCATGTCTAAAGAATTTTGTACTCTGTCCTCCTCTGATGTCCGTTTGCAAGATGGGCTCAAAACAAAAGTGTTAGGGAGTGAGCGCTGCCTTAATCTATCAAATAATTCCAGCTTGTTTTGTTTGCAGTCTGTTTCTGTTGTTTTATAATATGTTTTCTCTGGTAGTGAGAAAAATTTATGGCAAATATGCTTGAGCAAAGTGAACCGGAAGAGTTTGTATTTTGCGTTGAAATAAATGATAACTGAATTAACAAATATATATATATATATATATATATATATATATATATATATATATATATATATATATATATATATATATATATATATATATATGTATTTAAATGTACTTTAAAGGCAGATGTTGATCATAGTCCCCCAAAAAAGTCTAATATTTTAAATATCCAAATTTCGACACAGTAGTCAGTTTTTGATTATCAAATATGAGCTATGTAGCAAAATAAAATAATGAAACCTTAATGTCTGCAGGCATGTATCAGAGACAAGAGCTAGCAGAAACTGTCGTCCAGCAGTAGCATAGACATCAACCGATCAGTCAATCAATCAATCAATCAATCAGTCTTTGTTTGTATAGTTCCAAATCATAAAAAAAATGTTTTTTCAAGACATTTCACAAAAGTGTCTTGAGAGAAAATGCAGGACTTGTATATACTTTATTAAAAACAAACAAAGAAAACAGAGGGCATGCACACTATCACTGTGTGCTTAAATCATAACATCTAGAGATTAAATTAATATTTATGTTTCCTTTTTTCTGGATGTTTATGATGACAACAGCTTTAAAGTGAAAAGATGATTGCATTTTATTCGTGTGTTGCAAATATTGTGAAATATTTTAAGATGTTACAACAAAACAACTCATCTGCATATCCAGTGTTTGAACTGTTCTGGTCAAAAAAAAAATTCAACTTGTTTATTGAGTGTTGGAAGAAATTTCTTCGTTTGATATCATGAGGAATGCTCTCTGAAAATGATCCTCACGTTTATTATTTTTTAGTATTTTTAGGTTGGCAGGTGCCAGACATTGCCCAGCCCCTTAAGTAGTTTTCAGGTTAAAGCAATGTTTTGGATCTGGGTGAATAAAGACCCCCATACATCACGGGTCCTTTGAAAGTAGCCTTCAGTTAGCTCCTCTCAGTTAGGGATCGTTAGTAAATGATACTTTTACTTTTGAACATTGGCTGTTGTTGCAAGAACATAAAGGGTGAGTTCATCACTCTTCTCTTAATTGGCACTGGTGTATCCTCCTGATCCATGTTTCTCTTAAGTAATCTTTTTATTACATGCCAAATGTATTTTGTTTAGTCTACCTTACAAGAGTCAAAGAAATCTGAACGAAATCGATGGGAATTTCACTTTTAAAAACAAAGCTGCTCTGGTTTGTTGTACATCATGAAAAAAACATTAGAATCTTATCTCATACATTGTTTCCCCCTGTAACGATTCCCTTTGTCTTGTTTGTTTCTCTCTCACAGGCTTGCACTGGAATTGACAACATAGCAGAAGCAATCACTCTGTTAGAGCTTAATAACTGGGACTTAGTGGTAAGTTCATTATCTGCTGGCTTTGTTCTTTGAAAGACAGGATACCTAGAAACAGGTTCAAGAAGACATGAACATCAAATAATAATTACTCAATTTTTCATAGAAAACAAATATTTATTTCATCAGAAGTTATTCTTGTTAATCAGGTAGTGGCTTCACTCTGACCCCCTTTGGGTCGAGACTGTGATAGAAAATGCGTCTTTAGAGGTTGTGTAGGGCTGATGTTGTGATGAGAGACACTAAAGGAGAACTCATTTGTCACGTTTGTGTTAACTCATTATGAGTCAAAAACAAGGAAGCCTTTACCTCTATTGTGCAAAAAAACTTGTTTATGTTACCCAGAAAGATGAATTGAAAGATTCCGGAACCAAATACTGCCTTTGTGAGTTTTTATTACAAATAGAAAAATTACATTCTTGCAAGAGTGGAGACAATCAGAATGATCAGTGATGAGTGGTCCGTCAGCTAAGAAGAAAGTCCGACACTCAACATAGAATCAGATTATTAAGACCTGTGTGTATGTGTGTGTGTGTATGTATGTGAAGTGTCTTATGAGTTCTCATGTGAATGTGTGTGTGAAAAACATTACATACGAAGAGTTGGAGACATCTCAGGAACACTTGACGTAAACAGCTGATACTGAACAACAGATCCCCAAAAGGTTAGGATTCAGCCAAGGTCAGACACCTGGGCCTCTGAGTAGGTGTGTGTCTTCCTGTAGCATAAGCATTGTAACTCTATGAAGAATATCTAGTGCTGACACTTAAGGTCATAGATGATGTGTGAACCTAAGGCTGATACCTGAAAAGGCCATATGTGGCTATATATTTGTGATTAAGTTACCTTAAAACATATTACCTAAATGGGCTTAATATATCAAACACTCATGAAGTAGTAAATTTCCACAGCAATCCCCTCCTTTTGTTTAATCATTAATCAATAAACATTTCTGAAAAATTTACTTATCAACTATAATAGTATATAAGGTTTGATGTTAAATAAAGATGTAATTTGAACTAATTTAATTTGTGGAACTGTTTTTATGTGTTCAGTGTTATATTTCTTAGAAAAAACCTCAACAACAACTTTATTATCAAATCTCTGGAAGGTTAGGAAACAATCACTATTTTGCAGTATTTGTATTCCATTCACTTTCAACATTAAGCTCTATATAAAATAATATCTTTAATTTCATAAAGTAGCAGCAGTAGGTGAACAATGACATGTTGAAAATAAACAGCATCTTCAAAAAGACATGAAAACTCCAATAACGTGTTCAATGTTTGTCAAAGATTAAAATTTTGATCTGTAAAACTACATTTATTAACTTTCTATTGTTTCATGACTATTGCAATATAATAGAACCTCTTTTCCCCCAATAGATGCCATTATCAAGCAAAGAAAAAGTGTCTCAGAACAGAGCACGAGTCAATGCTGCCTGTCTCCTAAACTAATTCTTAAATTAACTAGAGAGGTCCTTTCCCTGTGGGCGAGGACCCTAATTAATAGAAAACACCCAAGTCATGTTGTCTGTGTTTTTTCTTCATAAAAAATAATGAAAAGCACAAGTTCAATTGACCTTGTTGACTGTCATGCTTGATTTTTAGTGCCAGTTTCTATTGTAGAACATGGGAAATGGGAAAACATGGTCAGGTGGTGTAACGGGTTTGCGTCAATTGGTGTTACCAGTATAATAATATTGCAGTTTATAGGAAAATTCATGGGTAATAAGATGTAATCCCCTTTTGCAGTGTTCTTACAAATTTATATCAGTTTATACAGAATTGATCAAATGTTATCTAGAAAATGCCAAGGGTTTTCAGTATTTGTCCTGCTCATATTGCAAAAACGCATATAACTACTTTAAAGTAATCCTAATAGAATGTTTTTTCAAGTGATATATTGAAACTAAGTTACTGTTTTTATAAGTAAACTTGCATACAATAAATAATATTTAATATTTCATCTGTTGTTGGAGTTCCATCACTTGACATCTTCAGGAGCAATCCATCTTTCCTTTTGCAAAAAAAAATCATTCAAAAGGTATTTGAAATTCCATGAAACTAACAGAAATACAATATATACACTTTTGCAAACCTGATGCAAGCTTTAAAACAATTTATGAAGACATTTTTTAATTTCTCATTATGCAAACTCTGAATTATCACTGACCCATGTAAGATTGTGAAAATTCTAATTCAAACTTCTTAACTGATTGAATATAAAACTAATGTATATATGAATATATGAACATGTAAATACAAGTAATCACACATTTAACATCATCAAGCACCTGTGAAATTGAAAATGACACATCATACTGTGTGATTAAAATCAATCACAGTATTAGACAACAGTGGTATCATCGTCTGAGTCTAAGTCATCAGAGTTAACGTAGTAAGTCGAAGTCAGAATGAGGTGAAGCTGATAGAAGTCAGGTCCTGCATTAGATCTACATGCAAGGTAGGCAACAGCGTACATCAGCTGAAGGTGAATCATTTGTGGGAGTCAAATTTGCAACAGTTTTGCTAATCAGTGGAACTATGCAACAAGAAAGCAAAATCAGGCATCTAAACAAGATAGCTACAGCCACTCCAACCATTTTAAGTCCTAAATAACATGTTGAATTTGAGCAAGGCAAATGAAATAACACCTGTGGTTTGGTCGGAGCAGAGTTAGTCTGAAATATGGGCTTGGCATTAGTGGGGTCATAGCAGCTGGCATTGAAGATGCAAAATTGGTGTCTAAAGTAGTCTACAACTGACACATTT
Organism: Cetoscarus ocellatus; assembly: GCA_037902135.1. NCBI lineage: Eukaryota > Metazoa > Chordata > Actinopteri > Labriformes > Labridae > Cetoscarus > Cetoscarus ocellatus. Next base: position 339,493 of record JBAMNC010000601.1, read on the forward strand.
AGCATTTTTAGCAGGTTGGACATTGGACTGATTGTCAATGGATGTGCGCATTTTGATTTATTACATCCTGGGGATATGAAAACTAGCAGGTCACCCAATGTTTCACTGGCATTTAATGGATAAGGAACAGCTAGGAATGAGTGAGAGATGTGATGTGGTAGGAATGTGCATGCATAGCAACTAGGGCTGAAAGATATATCGTTATCGTATCGATATCAAGATATGAACATTCAAGATATTAATATCGAAGAAGCAACGATATAAATGATATAGATTTCCCCCGTGCTCGCCCTGCATGTACAGCTCTGGAAGTCACAACAAATTTCATTTTTACGATTGCCCTTGAATGCACCGCTAAGGCCAGCTGACCACAAACCTTTTTTATTTTCAAACTGTTTTTATTTTTCTGAAAAATGCTTGGTTTTCACTGAACCCATAGTCATATCATATCGTATCGATATCGAGATGTCTGGCATGAATATTTAGATATGAAATTTTGTCCATATCTTTCAGCCCTAATAGCATCTAGTGTTTGTGCCAACCTTACGAACAGAGCATTTTACAAAACTGTACCAAGAATTCGATGCGCTGGTACTAGCATGTGAGCTGTTTGTAAAGAACTGTCTGTGACATCTGAGATGTCTGTGAAGTCTGGTCAGTGTCATTTGTGTCAACAGTCACATTAGCATTTGTTTTAGCATTGCAATTTGTAACTCGTACCATATCCAAGGTTTTAAGCACCAACAATGAAATCACAATCAAACAAAACATTGTTCCCCTTAAGCCACAGAAGCCTGGGTGGCATATTGGATGTCACAGTTGAGGAGGCTCCATTTCTTTTGTCTGCTTCTTCTGCTGGGTGTGCAGAGGTGTTGTCGCTTTCTGGGGCAGTGCTGCTTCAACCTGCATATCACAAAGAGATTTGTTTAGTAAAATACAGCAGCTTACCAGCTGGTCTTCGCCTAGGGTGATGTCCATCAGAGGTCCTCGGGGTCCCACCCCCCACATTGGGTGGTACTACAAGGAGAAGCTCAAAAGGTGATAGGTTAACTCGCGTGCGCGCTTGCATTCTCATATACATCAGAAGAAGTGGCAGTGCTTTTGGCCAGCTAAGCCCTGTTTCTTCCAATGAGAATGGACAATTGAGCACATCCCTCTTTTTGACACATGGTCTACCCCATGTGACAGTTTAGCGTAAGGTAAAAATAAAGCCCTGGGGAGACATGTTTTTTTAATAGGCCCCCATCAAACTCCTTCATGAAAGACACATCCATTTTGGGACCAGAGTTACCGCTCAGCTGGAGTGAAAAGTGTAGCAAGGTCAGTCAATGGAGCTACAGGAGAAGGGAGGTCAGAGAGGAGGAAGGAAAAGGCATGCGAGATAAGGAGCAGTGACGCTGCCTTGTCGGCTTTATTAGCACATGTGTTACCACAGTAAATCTGGTCAGAAGATACATTTACACACAGCAATCTGTAAAGCAAGAACAACAAACCTGTCATCTTGTCATGGTGGAGTATGGATTTGCCGTCAGATTTTAAAAATTAACAATGTTTCCAAAGTGCCCAAAAGTCACGCACCACCCCAAAGGTGTAAAAACTGCCATTTTTACCTGTCGCCACTTTGCAGTTTATTGTGTTCAGTAGTCTTTAGAAATTGGTGGTAACTTGTTTTCGGATGAACAAATCCATTAATTCACATTGACATGCACTAAATAGATGCATAAATACCCATGAATAAATGAATGAATAAATGTCAAAACATTGCTTCAAATCTAAAATGTAGGGTTGGAAAGTAGATAGTGGAACATACTTTAATTGCTTTTATTAAGTACTTTTAAGTAGCTCATTTTATCAGTTATTGAAATCATACTGAAGTATATTTTGAAGAGATTTTAGAGAGGATTTTAGATTTTGCAACCTCTTACACAGAATCTGTTACTGAGCTAAACAAATAAACAAGCTAGAAAGCACTCGCCAAGGTAACTCACATATGCATATTGTTGTTACATCTATAAGCAATAGTTCCATGATGAAGTTACCATCATTATTTGATTCCTTGACCCTGAAAACCTACAACCTGCTCTCAGAATCATGTTGATATGAACAAAAATGATCGTTCACTAATGGCAGTTATCTGGATCACCACCAAAATCTAATCATTTTTAAGTTGGGCCACCACAACATCTTCTGAAAATTTCAGCAAAATCCTTGTGGTTATTTTGCCTAATCTTGCTAGCAAACAAACAGACATACAAACAGACATATACAAAACCCAAAACCAGTGAAGTTGGCACGTTGTGTAAATCGTAAATAAAAACAGAATACAATGATTTGCAAATCCCTTTCAACCTATATTCAATTGAATACACAGCAAAGACAAGATACTTAACGTTCAAACTGGTAAACTGTGTTATTTTTTGCACATATTAGCTCATTTTGAATTTGATGCCTGCAACATGTTTCAAAAAAGCTGGCACAAGTGGCAAAAAAGACTGAGAAAGTTGAGGAATGCTCATCAAACACTTATTTGGAACATCCCACAGGTGAACAGGCTAATTGAGTACAGGTGGGTGCCATGATTGGGTATAAAAGCAGCTTCCCTGAAATGGTCAGTCATTCACAAACAAGGATGGGGCGAGGGTCACCACTTTGTGAGCAAATGTGTGAGCAAATTGTCGAACAGTTTAAGAACAACATTTCTCAACGAGCTATTGCAAGGAATTTAGGGATTTCATCATCTACGGTCCGTAATGTCATCAAAAGATTCAGAGAATCTGGAGAAATTACTGCACGTAAGCGGCAAGGCCGAAAACCAACATTGAATGCCCGTGACCTTCGATCCCTCAGGCGGTACTGCATCAAAAACCAGCATCACTGTGTAAAGGATATCACCACATGGGCTCAGGAACACTTCAGAAAACCACTGTCAGTAACTACAGTTCGTCGCTACATCTGTAAGTGCAAGTTAAAACTCTACTATGCAAAGCGAAAGCCATTTATCAACAACACCCAGAAACGCCGCCGGCTTCGCTGGGCCCGAGCTCATCTAAGATGGACTGATGCAAAGTGGAAAAGTGTTCTGTGGTCTGACGAGTCCACATTTCAAATTGTTTTTGGAAAGTGTGGTCGTTGTGTCCTCCGGACCAAAGAGGAAAAGAACCAGCCGGACTGTTATAGGCACAAAGTTCAAAAGCCAGCATCTGTGATGGTATGGGGGTGTATTAGTGCCCAAGGCATGGGTAACTTACACATCTGTGAAGGCACCATTAATGCTGAAAGGTACATACAGGTTTTGGAGCAACATATGTTGCCATCCAAGCAACGTCTTTTTCATGGACGCCCCTGCTTATTTCAGCAAGACAATGCCAAGCCACATTCTGCACGTGTTACAACAGCATGGCTTCGTAGTAAAAGAGTGTGGGTACTAGACTGGCCTGCCTGTAGTCCAGACCTGTCCCCCACTGAAAATGTGTGGCGCATTATGAAGCGTAAAATACAACAACGGAGACCCCGGACTGTTGAACAACTTAAGCTGTACATCAAGCAAGAATGGGAAAGAATTCCACCCGAAAAGCTTCAAAAATTGGTCTCCTCAGTTCCCAAACCTTTACTGAGTGTTGTTAAAAGGAAAGGCGATGTAACACAGTGGTAAAAATGCCCCTGTGCCAACTTTTTTGCAATGTGTTGCTGCCATTAAATTCTAAGTTGATGATTATTTGCAAAAGAAAATAAAGTTTCTCAGTTCGAACATTAAATATCTTGTCTTTGCAGTGTATTCAATTGAATATAAGTTGAAAAGGATTTGCAAATCATTGTATTCTGTTTTTATTTACGATTTACACAACGTGCCAACTTCACTGGTTTTGGGTTTTGTACATATGCCAGCAAAACATAGTCTCCTTGGCAGATGTAACACAAAAAAAACAACCTAAAGCCAAAATGAGGAGGTTTGAGATTTATGTAATCAATCAAAAGAAAAAAAAAATAGTTTGACCCCTTGAATTTCACATGTAACCATTGGCATGTCTCTATTACTCTTTGATGATTAATGACCATAGATTTCACAAACAATAGGCTTCTCAATGTTTCCTGATTCTAACGCTGATATCTTACCCTGTATCAATGCAAGCAGTGTATCAGTGCTAAGCAGGTCTCCGTTGCAGTGAGTGTCTGTTGTGGGTGTGTGTGTGTACGTGTTACCTCCCTTTGTGGTGTGAGAGTTTAGTCAGTCAGACTGGTTCTTTGAAGAAAGCTGTGTCTCATGATGAGCTGTGAGGGGGGCGAAATCCTTTTTGTGCCTCTTGATCTTGGTGTGGGCAGTCAATCTTCCAGTGACCACTTTCACCACACAAGAACAGATGTTTGGATCATATGGCTTTGGTTGTCCTCTTCTTCTACCTCTAAAATTGCCCCGACCATGTCCACGTCCCTGGTGTCTGTGACCCCCTCTGTTGGAAACCTCCCCAATATGTGAGTGTGAGGTTGCCATTATGCACTGCGGCCTTGTGCTTCTTTTCCTCTTTGAGTGACCCATCCCTGGTCTGATTTTCAGCGTGTACGACATGTTTTAGCACGTCTGGGATTCTGTAGTCAGGTTTTTGTCTCCTTCCAGAGTCCTTCTCCAAATACAATCTTCAACACGCTTTCAAAAGACAGTTCCCCTCAGGTGTAGTCATCAGGGCGTTCTGGTCTTCACTTCTGACAAAGGTGTTTGTTCATTTGCAGATGTAGAAGGTGCAGATGCAGACTGTGTCTCCTTTTTTTCTTGGTAGAAGATGATGTAGTCGTCGTCCACAGCACTCAGCAGATTTGGGACATAAAAAAATAAATATAGGGAATAATACATATCAGGCAAAGAAAAAAAAAGTGATGTATGCAAAACACACACAATATCTAACACAATCTCCATCTGGTTTGTTTCCCCATTTTCTTCAGGCCTCTCTGCTTCATCCATCCACTTTATAAGACACTCCAATTTCATCATTAATTTGTTGTGATTTTTTTTTCTCACGCTCACTGTGCTCTTTTTCATCAAAACCCGCTTTTCTCTGTTCAAACAACACTTGATTTTTGTCAGTTGAGCAGTACTTAAATTTCCCCTGTCTGGAAAACCCAGTTTTTGTTTCACATTTGTGTCCCTCCTTGGGTCCATCACATTTCCTATTACCTGATCCCATTATTTTCTATGGATCTAAGTCTGCTATATTGTCAAACGTCTTTGAGCAATTTTTTATTCCCGTGCTGAACTTCTTCTCAGCACTTTAACTGAAATTCTTATCAGTTTTATACATAGACTTCTTCCTATGTATTATTCTCCAGTCCTTTGTAGAATCTATTTAAGTAGAGTCCCTACTACTTATTCCTGCAGACTTTACACTTTTAGCAAATGTTTAGGTCTTAGGAGTGGACTGCTTAACTTACAATTGTTTGTTCAATGAAAAATCTGATCCTTCTTACAATTTAACAAGAAAAGATTTCATTACCTTAAAATTTGGAAGACTAGATTTGGAGATTTGGGTTGTTGGATTCCAAGTTGAAAGGTCCAAGTTCCTGGAGATGGTCCTCCCATCCTCAAAGCGGGATAGAGGCAGGACGTAGTAATCTGAAGTCCTGGAAGGCGTCTTTTCACCTTTTCTCCTGGAACGAGGAATGATTTCAAGCACGAATCCCGCTTCTGATGCAGTTTGTTGAGGAAAAATCTTGTTGATGTTCCCCAAAAAGGTGAAATGAAGGATCTTGAACCAAATAATGCCTTTGTGAGTTTTTATTACAAATAGAAAAATTACAATCTTGAAAGAATAGAGACAATCAGAATGATCAGCGACAGGCGGTCCATCAGCTGAGAAGAAAGTCAGACACTCAGCATAGAATCAGATTAAAGACCTGTGTGTATGTGCTTGTGAGTGTGTTCGGGAAGTGTTTGGGAGTTCTCATGGGAATGTGTGTGTGAAAAACGTAACATACAAAGAGTTGGAGACATCTCAGGAACACTTGATGTAAACAGCTGACACTGCACAACAGATAACCAAAAGGTTAGGATTCAGCCAAGGTCAGACACCTGGGCCTCTGTGTGGCTGCGTGTCCCCCTGTAGCATAAGCATTGTAGATCTATGAAGAATATTTAGTGCTAACACTTATTACTTAAGGTCATAGGTGATGTGTGAACCTAAGGCTGATTCCTGAAAAGGCCATATGTGGCTATATATGTGATTAAGCTACCTTAAAACATATTACCTAAATGGGCTTAATATATCAAACACTCATGAAGTAGTAAATTTCCACAGCACCTTAGAGTACAGTCATGAAGGGTCAATCTATATTTAGAGCGATGCTGGCGGGAGCTCAAAGCAGACAGCAGTGAATGGACAGATGGTAGGGCCTTGAAATACTGCACCTGTAAATCTGGGGACTTGCAGTCCCTCTGCAGTAGCTTACAGGTTTCTCTACTGCAAATAATCTGGCTGTATAGCTGTAAGGTGGCAGGGGAAATCATTAGAGTGGCAATAACCTACAAATATAACTGTCAAAATTAAGCTCTTTTACCCAAATAATTTGTCACTGTTTTAGTAAAATGAAAAGTAGATGAGAAAAGTAAAACCAGATCTGTGAGTGTATTTTAAAAAAGTAGTTTGTCACTTTTCAGATAATGAAAATGCACACTTCTAAGAAGTAAATGCTCTTGTTATTGAAATTCATTATATCTTATCTTCCTTAAGGCTCGATCACAAATTACTTAATCTGTTTTAATCTTTTTTTATTTGAGTGCTTTTCCTGTTTATTGTTCACCTTAGATTAGTGGAAGCAATGGGACATGCACCGTGTGTGAAAAGATAATTCCACCTTAAAACAGAAGAAAAATTCTAAATGCCAGGCAAACACATTAAAGTTGATTTCATCTTTTCATTTATTGTATCCTCTTTCAGTTCAGAGAGAATAAGGGGGTAGGGATTGGTCTAGCACAACAACTGACTTTATTTGGCTTGTTCAGCTACAAAGTGAGTGAGTGTTCGAGTGAAATCCCACCGTTTGTCCATTCAAACAAAAGCTCAGTGTCAGCAGCATGTGTGCCCTTTCAGCTTTCTATGAGCTGTACAGTTAGCCTGTTCAAAGTTTTCACTATACTTATTTACATTGTATGGGTTAACTCATAAAAGTTGTTCACAAGCAAATGTCCAGGATGTTTTTACCAGCATCGTGGCACAGAAAAATAACAAAGTTGTTGGACTGGTAAATTAACATAGTTAAAATGGACTGGCAATTTGATAGTTATCTATACTCAACAAAAATATAAATACACAAACTCAAAAGGTTAAGTTAAAATAACCTTTCCCTTAACATGCCCAAAAATATTATTTATCTGTGTACACATTTCTTTGCTTTGCTCAAGTCAAGTGCCCTAGTTTCAGTTGATCGCTTCTAGTGAGTACAATCCATCCATGAATTTCATGCCACGTGACAGTGTGATGGTCAGTCAGCGCAACCAGTACACAGCCACTCCTTACATTTGGCACAATAAAAGGCCACCCCAAAAGGTGGACTTTTGTCACTTGTCAATATGCCACAGATGACGCAAAACATGAGGGAGCGCGCCATTGGCAAGATAAGTGCTGGAATGTCAGTTACGGCAATTGCAGCACATTTTCATTCTGTTCATTCATTCACACTGTTTTGTGCATTTATATTTTTGTCGAGTGTACAATGTTACAGTGCTATAGTGTCACTCGTCAGACGCATTTGTCCAAAGTGACGTATATCTGAGAGCAAATACAACACAAGCAAGAATCTAGTCTGGAGGGAACAACATTAGTTAGTGTATCTCTGCAGGTTATCAGGAGTAATGTCAGTTCATTTTAACTAATATAAAAGAGAGATTTTTGACATTCATGCATCATAATGTTATTGTAACCTGTTGAGTTTGTTTTAAAATTCAGGTTGTGTTTGGGTGAGTCTTTTATTTGTGATATATATTAAGTAGATGCAATCCTATTAAAACAAGACCTGTGGCATTTAAAAAGGTTTGAATTCATTCTTATTTATCATTATGTCGAGTTTGTCTGGTTTTGTCTTTGCATACCAAGTGATAAGGGCTGAATAATATTTTGTTTTTACACTGCAATTGCAATATGGTAATGCACAGCAGTCAGGATTGTGCAATATCAGTCACTTGACGGATACAGAGGTGTTACAGTTAAAGCTAGTGTTGGTAATTTGATTTATAAAAGATACACTTTTTGTTGTACTGGTTAAAATGATCGTTATGTCCCAATGGCAATCAATGCTTGATATGTTCTTAAAAGAGACTGAAAAATAGCAGCTGTCTACGGCAGGAGTAAAACAGGAAAAACACAAACCAATCACAGCGATTGGCTCAGAATTTTTAAACGAATCAAATCCCGTACTGCCGTTCTGCCCACCTTCTGCATGTACATTTTGCCGGCATGCACTGACCCTGATTCAATGCGTGTAGCCGAGCTGAGAGGGATCCAAGTACGCTGGAGAATGCTTACCTGTCAAGTTTTGGCTCTGAAATAAGGGAAGCCCACTGCGAGCCGTCCCACAACCCCAACCAAGCTCCAGTATCCCTTACATTCTAAGACAGGTGTACAAGAAATCTAAATAAACACTTTGTTTTCCTTGGTTTGTTGCCGCTGTGGGCTCTAATCTCTTGACAACTGTCACCCAGGCTACTGCAGGTGGTAGTTCTCGCGAGGCTTTTTCTTCGTCTTCGGTTTTACGGTGGTTGGCATCCATCATTTTGGTGCATTACCACCCCATTCGGCTAGTGACAGAGCTCAGTTTGGAGAGGCAGAAGAATGTTGTCCCAGCCAAAACGGGAGACTTGACAGCTATGTGGAGAACGGCAGAGAAACTACCTATACCCTGATTACTGCTCCTCCCGCTAAACAGAGGAAGAGCAGAAAGATGGAGGCAGAGAAGGCCAAAACAAAAAAGAATGTGGACAAAGCCAGGGCAAAAGTGAGAGTCAACATCAGGTTGTGAGTATTAACTAACTTGCCATGTTTGTTTGTTTGTTTTTTTAACTTTACTATGATAATGTTTTGGTGTTTTCTTACCACCGAGTGAGACATGACTTGGTGTAGTGCAAAACTAAAACGTTGTGCTGAGGACCGGTTTTGAGTTGAATCAGTCATATGGTCGCGAATCAGCACACTCGTGCATGTGAGTGGTGGGCGTGGTTTTGGAGGAGCTCCAGGGAGGGGGGAGGGGCTAGGTGGAGTCCTGAGGAGATGCTACATTCAAATTCATGCTAGTTTTCCAAAATTACCGACCCTAGCTTTAAGAGAGTGACCATGTTAATTGGAGACTTTGATCTTCTTTTTTTGGCCAACTTTTAATCATAAAAATATTCATTATATACAGTGTGTCTTAAACAATTTACAAACCAGGTGTTCCCAAATTTTGCACCTCATTACCCCAAATTAACAGTGCAAGAGGGAGGGGACCCCAGTTGTCACTGAAGGTTGTAAAGGCATCGATTTTTTGTTTGTTTACTTTTGTTTCATCAAAAATTTCACCACACTACTACAGAATTATGTAAGAGTAGTGTCATATTTTGTTTAAAGTTTTACAATTTTAGGCAAATTATACCATTTCAAATAATTAACTTTTTTTGTGGATGAAAGGCATCTTTTTGGTGTCTTGGGACCTCTTGAAAGGTTAAGACACTCTTAAGCCTGGCTCACACTACAGGATTTTAAAAATCTTAAAAGATTCTGAAATCGGGTTGTATCACACACATAAAGAGAATCTTGACAGATTATCTTCTCTTAAATCTTAAGCACACACACACTACAAGATTTGAAAATCGTGGCCAGCGCACACTACAGGATTTCATCAAGATTATCGGACCAGAGAGACGCTCAACGTGATCCTACGTCATCTCACCAAGGAGATGACGTAGGATCACGTTGAGACAAAATATGGAGACTAGTGCGGCAGTTAAACAAACAAATCATTATTCCTTCTCGCTTATTACTGTTAACAAGTAAAATGCGCTTGTATAACTGATGTATACAAGCAATATCACATGAGAGCGAGAGCTGTTGTCCTGGATATCAGCACTGGGGTGATTACCTGCGGCACTCTGCCACATTATTATCTCACCTGGAATATTTAATGCGGATGCAGTTTCTCTCCAACGCTTGTCCTTTTCACAGTGTGATAGTCTCTGCATGAAACGTTGTACAAACATTTGTGGTCTTGCCACAGGATGACAAGACTGTCCTCCATCTCCGCTGTCCATCTCACCGGTACGCTCTTTGTGCTCGCCATTCTTGCCTCTGATCCTGTCTCGCGGTCATTTCCGGTCATCGTAGGCGGCTCTCTCTGATTGGCTACTGTCATCCCCAGCGAATACGAGTTGCGTAATCATCCAGATAAATATCAAACATGTTTGAAAATTATCGGGGCAGCTCCGACGAGTCTGTGAGACGATCGTGGGGCTTAAGATTGATCTGTCACCCGCTCACACTAGAAGATAATCTTGGTCGAACGTCGGGGCCGATTTTGGTCCCCGACCAGATTTCTTCCCCGATTGTCGGGAGGGCTGAATCTGGGTTAAATCGGGCCGAGAATCCTGTAGTGTGAGCCAGGCTTTACTCCATATAAACTGCCGGAACTGTGACAATCACAGACGCTCAGTGGAGCAAAACGGCAACCTTTTAGAATTCAAGAACACAGGCTGCATATAGAGACATTTTCTAAAAGCTTTGTCAGAGAAGCAGATACAAAAACTCAAAATGTATTAGGAAATTTAGTCCAGAGAAGTCGCAATATATGTCAGAAAAGACAAAAATATAGCAATGCTACGATCAGTTGTTATCATTGATCCAGTTCTTAATCATTTACCTATGTAATTCTTGTGGATTTCCCGGTGAAAAAACTAGGCCTGCACAGGTTTTCTATGTTACTTATGTCAAACACATGGTACTCCTGATAGTTGCTGCTGTGCTGGGTTGAATTATGTTGTGGCTTGTTGCTGGTGTTTCCATCCTTGCTTGAAATCACATTACCAAAGACATTGCGTGTTTCACTGTTTGTGACATGTTGTGAAAAGTTAAGATACTGCAGTCTCTTGTCCACTTCCTTGATATCTTTTTTTGCCTTTTTTACGCACTGCCTCTTGTGATTGTGTGTTGCCACTGTTTGCAAGGTGTGCAGAACTAAGTGGAAGGTATTGATGAGGGAATTTTTAAGCAATAATGGAAATGATATTGATTCTTCAAACTAGTAGAAAACACTCCTCAACAGGAACTGGTTTTTGTTTCACATTTCTGTGCTTGCATTATTATTCCAGTAACTGGTTTAATGGAAATTAATATTGATTCTTGATTTATTACTTTCAAATGACCTGTAAAAGAATAAACATTATGTTATTACAGCTAAACCTGAACAAGAAAATGATATACATATTGTGTTCTCTAATACAGTTTACTTTCACTACAGGCAGCCATCAATGGAGTGATACCACAGGAGAATGGGATCTTACAAAGGTAATTTACCTCTCTACTTCATATCACTATGCCATATCATACCACCCATGATAATACCAAATCCTTGGGATAAAAAATGTCGCACCACAAAATCTAGGATAAACAAAGAGCTTTAGCACTTTTGCTCTGATTAGAGAAAGTGACTCTTTTAAAAGTATTTTCTGTTTGTGCTTGGCCTTGCCTTGAGAATGGATATATTTGATTTGATGTGAATATTAGGTCAAGGAAATGTGATCCAGGTCAATGCAAGGCTCTGAGCTCTATCATTCATCCTCTGTCCTGCAGTTAAGTGTTTGAATGCACATGCCTGTGAGTGTGCATACACTATTGGCACTATTGGCTCCAAGAGCAGTAATGTACAGCCAAGCGTTTTTCTTCTGACGGTTGCAGAGCTGACTGGAATCTCTCTGCTTTATCTAATAGTATTGAAATCAGCTGACATCAACAGTGTAGTGGCAACAGACCAACACTTAGAATTATTATGTTTGCAATGATAGCAGCAGCTTACTTGTAAACGAGAGAAAATGCATTGTTCTGGTTTGCACTATTTAACACTGGTCCCTGCAAGATGCAATCACTCATGAAATGTTGATCTTTTTTTTCTGTATTGTCATATGTCTTTTTCACAAAATTTCCTTGAAATATTGTGATATAATATTTAGGCTAAACATCGTCCAACCCACCACCTGATAACAACTTTATACTGAATCATATCTGGTTTTGATGCTGATCATAAATAGCTTTGCACTGAAATATTGTCGTTTTTGTCATGTTGTGATAATAATGCGAAAGAGGTTGAGGCAGTAATAAGAAATCTCAGTTGTTGGTCTGGAAGAATTTGTGACAAAAGTGAGCATCTGTGTGCAAATATACAAGTGAAGCAACTGTCAAACACTGCAGGAAGTGTGAAGCTGCAGCCTAATGGCGTTTGCAGGAAATTGGACTCTGCCCCAGTGATGTCCATGCAAGGTGACCTTGCAGATTTGCCCTGTCTTAAAATTTAAATGTTTTTTTTTTTCCCTTGAGAAAGGAAATTTGCTCATACACAACTCAGAAAGTGCTGGGCTGATGACAGCTTTTTTTAACCATCTTTCACTGAATTACATGTGGATGTCCACTGTGACAGTAACCAATGTTTATTAGATAGCATATACATGCTTTCACTCAGTGCCTTTGCTTTAACATGTTTCAAAGCTGGAGGATGTAGCTTTAGCTGTGGAAACTTTTTAAGAAAGAAATTATATAAAAGGCACCAAAAGTGCACAGAACATTCTGCTGGTTGTGTAGTAGTTAACAGTTTCTAATTGTAAAGTTGTCTTTTAGAGGCTTTGAGTGCTTTACTTTAACGGTTGGTTGACCCTCATGAAAGCAGTGATGTGATCTGAACCCACTCAAACCGAAGACTTTCTTTCAGCCATTTTATTTTGTGTGTGCTGTTAAATGTGGTTCAGGCTCGTGGGCCATGAGAATATTGCTGGTGTTTCTCGAGGGCACACACTGCTATGAATGAAGGCTGGTTGGCAGTGTGACCAACAGCCAACACATTTACTAAGAGGCTGGCAGAGCTGCGAGTAGGCTGGGGTTGCCCAGTAAACAGACTCTGATGACGTGAGATGATCAGAAGCCAGCTGGAGGCTACTCCAATGCTGCTGCCTAAAATCTATTTCCCTTATTTCCTCTTTAGTAAGTACGTTGAGAATTATAGAAATCATGCCTTGACTTGATAAAGATGCTGAATGCTCTGTTGAACTAGATCACTGTTCTGACAGTTTGTTAGTGGGTGAAGGTCTCTATGATTTAGTATGCTTTGGGTCACAGAGGAACAGGGCCATCTAGATGTAGGACAGCATGGGAGTAATCCCCAAACGGCAACAACGGACAATTTAACGGTCTTCAGTGCTGATGTGCCAAGTTTGGATGAGAATGCATTCATTGTTGTGAGAGCTCACTCTAAAAACAATTATCACAGATTCTTTCAAAACGTCTTAGGCTCCTCTGGGCAAAATAATTTATTTCGCTTTGCTTCTTTGCGAACAGGAAAGTAGTTGTCTATCTGATTAACTCTAGTTGTAAGTTGTATCTCGCACTGATTTTTATCTTAATGGCAAAAGATAATTACTTTTTTTAAACTTTTTTTCACAATTTAAGTACAAGCACTGGCTCAGGCTATACAGGAAAGGATGTAGTGTGTGGTACTGTTTTACTTTCACTTATACATGTGCTTATTAAAATAAACAATAGATAATTAAAAATAATTTCTTACATTCTTTGCCAGTTCCCGAGCTCATAGCGGAGTCAACTTGACAAATCCTTAAAGTTGTTGACAGGATATAAATCAGGGAGCCTTATGTTGGTGTTATTAATCCACCCCTTAAACACTGATAGTAGATATTGATATACTTTTCAAAACTCTCAGACTGTTGTCTGGTTTCTAAAGTTTTTAGTGAAGTGCATTACCTTTTGAATGAGTTGATTCTTAACTCCTTTGCTTGTTTGTGGATTTTTGTGATTGCTGATTGCCAGCCTTCACCTAAAGACAGTCATCCATCCAGTTTGTGGGGCCAAATAAAACAAAGGCTTTGTTAAAAAACGGAGTCTGGCTCACACATCTGGTGAGACAGTTGCAGTTTATACTTGTAGGAACAAAGGCCACACTTTGTTGCTGGTTGGGACACAAAGACATTTACTGTTTGGAGTTAAGCATGTATCACATTCCAAGAAAACAGCAAAGAGGAGATGTTACTTCAATTTTTCAATTTAACTCTATTTAATCAGAAAAATCTGATTGAGATGAAAAATGAATAGGCAGCTCAGTCATAAAAAATTACAGTCCAGAAAATCATTAGTCATATACATCCTGAAACAACTAATGCCTATAATCCAATTCAAAAAAGAAACATAGGGACCAGCTCCTGAAGAAACGTTTTCTGGGCAGATTTCATTCTGCAAGAGCAGCACATGTAATACCTTTTTAAAATTAATTAATTAATTAATTCATTCATTCATTCATTCATAGTTCAAGATCAACTTTGGGGTAAGGATAGCAGAAATAAATTTTGTGACTGAGTCACAAAACAAAGGCTGTAGTTTCCAACATTTTTTCATTAACATATCAATGATGGTTTGAGGGAAGCAGGTTATGTATAATCGATAATTTATACTGTAAAGATGTGGTATTGACCTCTTATTCTCATTTCTATTTTTTTTTTAATCTCCATTAGCTGTCACAAAAGCAACAGCTACTGTTCCTGAAGTCCATCCCTACATGTGTTTCCCCGCAATAATATTAACACACAACAATCAACATGTTATAAAAGAAATACCACAGTAATGACTAAACGTCAAGACAACAATATAATGAACAAAAACAACGGTGCATTTTGCAAAACTAACTAACACAGCAACGTTCAAGACAACACAGGAAACACAGCACGCCACCTAGTTTATGAGAATAATATTATTGGAACATAAAATAACCTTTACATTACTAGATATATTGGAGAACATTATATAATAGTTTATGATGTTGATAGAATAGCAGCATTAGTTCAACATCAGCAGACGCAGAGAGCTGTTCAGCCAGAAGATGCCTCATCAATATGACGTTGAATTGGTATTTGCTAATTTCTCTGATAATATACCTATGCAAAGTATTCCATGTCCACATGATTTAGACCAGGACTGGAACAATAAAGGCCAAGGAACACACTTGTTCAGAATTCAATGAGTCAATGCCCAAAGATTTTTTATGAACTTGACATTGTATGCAGAACTTAATATTAAAGGTGTTGAGAAGATGCATGTGAAGCATCGCCATAATAAATCAGTAGGCTTCAAAGTGGAAACAACAAGTCATTTTTTTACAGATAAGAAAAAACAAGACCTATCTGTGGAGGAAAAAATAGCCACAAATTAAACTTCTTAATCAAATGCTCAATATGAATCTTGAAAGATGTTAAATAAAAAAAATCAAGGTATTAGATTTTACCACTCAATTGCATCATTCTGAGATTTGATAATTAAAGTCAGGTTCTGTGACCTTTCCTTGGGTTTGTAAACATTACGAGTTTTGATAGTCAGGATTTAAAACCAACTTTTACTCACACTTTGTGTCTCAAAAAACTTTTGTAAAAGACCGAGAGCCTGATGGTGCATAGGAGCAGAGTAGATGACAGCTTCATCTGCATTAAAATTAAGTTTGCTTATGGAATATTATGACCAAAACTATTGGCATAGAGTGTAAATTTAAGTAGACTCAAGACTAAGCCCTGTGGCACACCAGTTTTCATCTCAAGATATCTCCCAGTTTTTATGATAGAAAATAGACAGATATAAGTGAGGCTGAGCAGGAAGGGAATTTGTTTTTGTGTTGTTGTTTTAGATAGTGTCAAGTATAATAGTGTGCTTGTTTTATCTCTAAGGTTAAAAAATAACCATGCCATATTATTCTACATTCTGTGATTACAATTTTGCCCTTTGGACCCTAAAAGTGGAACTAGACACACTGCAGTCTACAAAGTAAGGAAATGGTAATCAGGGTGCACTCCACCAAACTGTACAAAAGTGGAATGCTTAGTGAAGACACAGAATGATATCCTCTGCCCTCTGAGGCTCAGGAGAACCTTTAAATTTTTAAGATTTAATATGAAAACCCAGTAACCACTCACATCATTGTTTATCTTTTTACCTTTGTGCAGTAACTTTTCCAATGAGGCGAGCCAGGCCAGCATGTACGGACCCCATAGCCAATCAGAAGCAGCTGATGCAGCAGCAGGAGGTGCCATTCCCCCTCACTCGTCGTCTTCTTCCTCCTCTTCTCCTCCATCGTCCTCCCCTTTTTGTCCCAGCAACTCCTCTAACAGGCACATCATAGAGCGTCAGCCCCGGATGCTCAACTTCAGAGTGGAGTACCGGCAGCGCTCCGTAGAGTTGGTACTGGAGGAAGGCAGCACAGTCGGTGAGAACTACACAGAATCACACAGGACACTGTGTTTGTATTAAACCTATCACACTGCTACTTTTTATGTGTGAGCTTCATTTTTTCCTCAACTTTGTAATTTTCACTCACAGGAGAAATCAAACAAATCCTTGAGACAGAGCTCGGGGTTCCAGTGTCCAAGATGCAGCTGAAAGGATGGAAGAGTGGAGATGTATCTGATAGTGTGAGTTTGTAGACTTTATAATCAGAAATCAGAAATTAGAAATACCTTATTAATGCCCAATGAAAATTCAGTTGATTTACTTGCTCTTCTGTGCAATATAGCAGTAGGAACATCAAGAAGTTGACATTTAACTAAAACACAATTGTAACAGAAATAGAATAAACAAATATTACCATACATATAGTCTTTTAAGAAATAGAATTATGATTATTATGAAAGAATAATAAAATGAAAAACGTCAAATACAAATAAGTACAAGTGAGACTATGTAGGAGGCATAAATATTTGTCACAAGTATGCAAAAAGCCCAAAATTGTATTAGGGTTTTACAATCACTTTTAACTTTGTTTGACCCCAGTAAAGTCAAGGCTGATTTTTTTTTTTAATAGGACAACAACAACAGCAGTCTCTGGCTCTTGGTGGAAAATAAATACAATTTTTGTGGTTATGGAATTATGGGGTTATGCAATAAACACATTGCTTTTGTCTGAAGGCATTAAAATAATAAAGATAATAAATGAATGAATATTTTATGCAGACAATCAGTGCTCTCACTCAGCATGTCCACGTTCTTTACTTGCATCATTTCATGCAGTCAGGTGAAACTCAAGCCTTCTGTCAGCAACAGCCAGAGTAATTGTTGCAGATTTTGTGTTAATTTATTTTTAGTCATTTTGGATGCTGATGAAACATTTTCCAAAAAGCACAAACTAAAGCAAATACTGGTTCTCCATATCAGTTTATTAATCACAGTCCATAATACTAAAATCTAGTATGGCATTATTTTTCCTCACTTTGTGCATGACTAAGATAACAGTAGATTTAAAACTTAGGTCATTTAATTATGATTGTTAGATTCAAAGTTAAATGTCCCAAACAAAGCCGAAGGCAGCTTTCTGCATTTATATTGAAATGACTTGCTATAAATGTTACTCTGCAATGTAAAGTCACTTCTCTCTTAAGTTGTTCAGCCCAACAAGCTACCCATTAGAGGGTGATTTCTTGTTTTTAATGCAAAAAAATGTAGTCAAACTCCTGCACTCTTTAGTTTTTGTACTAAAGAATTTGCAGCATCATTGAACAGAATGCCAAAGTCAACATTATGCTGTAATTCAGACAGTGTGCCAGAGTTTTCTTATTACGTAAGGACTGTCTTACAAAGTAGATTTAGTCTTTGTAAAAAGAGTTGGTACTTTTTGCTCATAACTGTTATTATGACGATTATGTTATGTTCTTTTAGATGGTATAGTATAGAAGTATAGAAGTGTTTGACTTTTTTGCAATCTTTTACATGATATAAGCCCCCCCCCACCCCACACACACACACACCCCCCACACACACACACCCCCACACACACACACACACACATACACAACACAAACACAAACACACACAAAGGGTTTTATTTTGTCTTTTATGACTGCTAACATCAACAATATAAATGGCAAAAGAAATTGTCTATTGTGTTTCAGTGCACAGTCATGTGTAGTTTCCAGTGCTGATATAGGATATATAGCATCTTACAAAAATTCACTAAGTGGAAACAACCAGCAGAGCCCATTAATTTCCCATACCACAGGTCTCAGGACACCATGAAGAATATTATTCTTCAGTGAGGCATATTCCCTTAACCTCAGGTCTGTGCAATCTAAAGCAAGGAAATTATCCTTAACTAAAAACAAACAAAAAAAAAACTTGAGTGTAAAAAAGAAAAAATGTTTTTTGAATTCTGAAAAAATAAGGCTTTACTAAAACTAATTAAAATGGTATTGTGTGCTAACACTTCACATCATTAAAAGGGTCTGAAATTCAGTTTTTGAAATTGTGGTAAAATAAACACTGAGTGACTCTGTGCTTAAGCATAATCCACAAAGAGGTAATTACTTTTATAGCTTTTTAACCACCTTGGTAAGTGACACTGTTGATTTTCTATCTCTGTTTTAAATCAGACGGTGTTGAGAAGTTTACACCTGCCCAAGAACAACAGCCTCTATGTACTGACCCCTGACATTGCTGCTACTGCCAGCACCAGCAAAAACAGGTATTCATTTTGGCAGGTTTTTATGTTTTTCTTTTCATGAATCCCCTCTGCCTTTCCTACTCTTATGCACACACACTATTGATTCCTATTGGTATCTGAATGACTGTAGTACCTAATAATGAACACAAGGTGGTGGTCTGTGGTCATTTATGAAACAGGTATGAGCTCCAGCCTGCAAATACCATTTTCAATACTATATTAAGGGACATTTGACCTGCTGGTGCACATTCATTTTCTCACATCCATTGTGACATTTTGAGGGAGTCGCCTGTTGCTGCAATGTCTGTGTGTTGTGCAAATAATAATTTTCACCTGCTATTGTTGCTGTAGTTTGCTGTGTATGTTTTACAGGCAGTGTGTTTGAAACCAACATTTTACAATTTTTTCTGATTTCCCAAGACACGCTAGTCTAACACATTAGAGAGGATATCCACAGGAGATGAAGCTGTGTTAAAAAGGCAGCGTTAAGCTTGTGTTTTTCCACCTAGAGGTTTTTCCTCCCATTTCAGTACATTCATGTCAGCGACAGCAAACCTTTTTCTTTGAAATGTCAGGCTGCTCAGTGGAAAATCATATTGGCAATATAATCACAGCTGAAAATGCTATTGTCCTTTTTACATTGTTTGAAGCAGTGTTTTCAGAGGTCATATTTCACTCTTTATTACATCGGTGTGTTGAGGGTTGACCCTAAACTGCCTTATTTTTAAGGTAAGGATGAGAACTTTGTCCTGATGACATTATACATCTTTTTGGGGTTTACATACCTGTCTGTTAGTGATGGATTACCTTCAAAAATGAAATGTATTTTTGGAAAACTGATTTGCTTAAAAAAAATCTAGCTTTTTTTAAACTTCACTGAAATTCTATTAAGAGTTAAAGGTCACGTGAAAATGTAAACATCATTATCACACACCCTCATACTTTTCCAAAGTTATTATAATTTAATGCTTTTTTGGAAAGAGTGCCCTAGAGAGATCACAGGACACTAAAGTAGTGAAAAGGTCACAAACAATTAAGTAGAAGTACAAAAGTAATCAACATTCATGCACAAAAGAGACAGTCACCAGTGTGTCCCCTCTGTTGATTTACCAGTTGAAATGCTGTGCCTTATGTCCATTGTTTCAACATTTTTCTTGATTTTTTTTTTGGTTGTATTAAACTGTTGCATCACACCACTTCATCAACATTTAGCCTCCATATATGCAGCACAACTGCTGCGTTTACAGAACATTGAGTTAAGCATTTAGAATTCACATTATGTTATTTGATCATCTCAGTTGTATGTACTGCAGATGAAGACTGCCAAAAGAGCAGAAACCTACACAATGGAAAAAAAAGTCTGTTGAAGACTGAAGGCTGTACAACCCCTTGGATGATGAGCTGTTTTCTGCTGGTTGCAAATGTGTGCCTGGAAAAATTATGGCTAATAGTATTACGATGCCTGGAGGCCCTATGCAAACATCAGTTTATATACTTTTTTAACTCCGTTTGCTGTGATAATGACCAAATAATGAATGTTCAATGGACTTATCTTGTTATCTTTGG
Organism: Cetoscarus ocellatus; assembly: GCA_037902135.1. NCBI lineage: Eukaryota > Metazoa > Chordata > Actinopteri > Labriformes > Labridae > Cetoscarus > Cetoscarus ocellatus. The sequence continues at coordinate 359,755 of JBAMNC010000601.1, forward strand.
TTAAAAAAGATGATTTCGTTATAATGAGATCATTTTTTGAGATCTCTTGATTATAAGCAAAATGTACTTGCTATCATAGAAAATGGAGTAAAAGATATTAATTCAAATCCTCCATGGACTTCTGTAATCCTTAGGTTACTTAAATATGTTTGTTTTTTCTTATGGTTCATTTGGCCCATTTCTTTGGGATTTTTTAGGGGGAAATTTAGGTATCTGATAAAGGAATCAGCAGTGAGTTCTGAGAATAAACAAGTTCAGAACCACTGCTTTAAAATGTTGACAATACTGAGGAAATTAAGTGTTTCTTATTTTTCTTTTCCTCTCAAGAGGTTTGTAGTTTGTCGTTGTTGACAATATTAATCAAAAAGATTGCTGTCAGACTAAGTATGAAACTTAAAAAAACCCCTTTTGAAATTTTATCTTTCAGGAATGCACTCCCGTAAAGTTAGAACACAGTTTATTTAAGCTGTTTTTAATTGATGATTTTACCAATATATCCTGCAGATAATTCACCAGTGTTATGAAATAAAAATAGAAAATGGACCAAAATTAAAAACAATGAATTATATTATTGGAATGTTGGATTTTTGATCATTTTCATTGACATTTCCTCAGATAAATTAGTCAAACTGGTTTACAGTCCCACATCTTCTGGCCTCAGTTTGTTTGTTGACAGTGGATTCAGAACAGAAATTGCACTGTTACTCTCTGCACACTTCCTCATGTTAGCAGCCAAGCAAGCATCCACATGTCACCAGAACACTTGTAAAAGAAGTCATTTGGCAGTTTGCCGCATTGCCTGCTAGTCAGGCTAAGTGGTAGTTCGATTGTGTTGGCAGCTAATGGCCCTCATCTCCCCAGTCTTCCCTCCCTCACTCCTTCTTCTCTGTCTCTCCACATCTTCTCACTCCCCCGCCAACTGCTGCGTCTTTTTAGCGGCACCGTTGCCATTTCTTCGAGTGTTATCGATATTATTTTGGGTGTCAGGAGCTCATTATTCTGTGTCGGCTATTTGGGGCTTTAAGAGTGGGTGTCTTTCTGTGTGTATGCACATGCATGCGGATATAAATGTGTGTGTGGTGACCCTGTTGTCATACGGGGAGAGGATGGGTGACAGATCACATAGACTAGGAGAGCAGTCCCCTGCAGCGAGACCAGACAAGCTGTTAGTGCACCGAAAAATCCACACTGTGTGCATTTTATGTGCAGTGTGTGCAAATATATTGCAGTAGACAAGCTCAGCCACTTAAGTACCTAAACCTAATTTTGGCAGCTTTGGAGGAATGCTGCTTCATCATATTCACGCCATCTTCAGCTTGTCTAGTTGGTAAAGTATAACTAGTATTTTTTTCTACACATCAGTTGTCGTAGTATGATACAGATTTAAAACCTTGAATGTTAACTTTTTCAGTACCAGGGCTTCTCTTACCTGTAGATGTACAGGTGGAAGATTTAGACTGTTCTCTTTGGTTAATTATTTGTAGACTGAACATGCAGTAAATCCACCTTGAGAACAGTACTTAGCAATATTTTTATAAATGTTGAGTTGCTGGCATCCCTCTTTAATTCATTAGGCAAAGCCACAAGTATTTTACCTGAAAGCCCATCCTTTGATAGCCATCTTTGGGGTCCCTGCCAGCCTTACTTAAAATAATTCTGATGTTGTTTCCTTTGCAGTGTTGTTTTTTTGCTCATAGTTACTCATACCTGTTGCATCTAGACACATATCGCTACAGGGAGAACAACCGTAACACACCACCAACCACTTCGTAGCAAAGTTATGTAATCTCTTTTCTGCCTGAAGAAAAGGCAAAAATACTTAAAGAGAATTAGTTCCTCAAAAGATGTTAGGAATGTAAAAAGTGTAATGTCCCTGGATACAATCTGAAACTTTCATGTGCTTACTTTTTAGTATTATTTTCCTAGTCCCTTTTAATTCTGATTTTTCAACTTTTGATTACTGCCATTGTTCTGCATAAGTGACTTGTCAACTGGTCAGTGCTTAATGCACCTTTTGTTTTTATATTCTTGTTTTTGTGTGCCAGTTTGTTCTTCCCCCTTTCCCCCCCGAACTTTTTAAAAGTACTTTAAAAAGAAACACAAAACCATTTTTGAGGCCATATTTGTACCATGCATTGAATAGCTGCATGTTTAATGCTTTTCAGTAAAAGGATATTTTAGAAAATATATTAAAAACAGCATGGAAAAACTTTCATTTAAAAGGTAAAAACCTCTTGGAAAGCCAGTTTTATGCTGGAAGCCACTTACCAATGACTGCACTTGACTCTACAACCAAGTTATATCCCTAAAAATGAATTTGCTGCAAGTTGACCCACGGTAACCACTTTATTCAAATAAGCACTATTAGATACAGTTTGCTTCATTTATTCAAATTTACAAAGGCTGACAGGAAGTAAAAGACTGAACCTTTCTGTTGGTTGTACTGCTCCTGCATTTGAACTTTGGGGCTTGATTATATAAAAACAGTGTCATAGCCAGTGTTGGGCTGTAACCAATGATTTGTTATACATCAGTATGATAATACTACACTTAGAGTAATGGGCAGTGTAAGGCATCTCAGTAACCACAACACATCTGATATTCCAGTGATTGATCAAAGTAATTCTTAGTTAATGATCTGTCTATGTAGGCTGCTACTACAATTATTTGTATGTACTGCGGCTAGAAAAAAAGTTGAACACACACTGAGGATAAGAGAGAGAAAGAAAATGAGCTGCACTTTCATTAAGTGAAAGCATTATCTTTATTATGAGTTTGTGTCTGTAAGAGATGCAGAGAAATGTGTCATCTGTAAAATTCATGAAATTTATTAAAAACCTATCATAGATCAAGTCTTTGAAGAGGGAGAAGTTATATGTTTTTGAAGTAATATGTAATGTTAAAGTGTTTAGTTATGTTTGATTCTAAATTATGAGTTAATTTTCTTCAGGTTAAGAATACTTGTATAAGGCATATGGCACAATTTCTAACTAACTTTCTCAACACTGGCACTCACCTTGGAATGATATTTATTTTTTTAAATGTCAAGATTTATTTGGTTCATAGAAATTTAATTTTCCAGTCATAGCTTAGTTTTTCCCTGTAATAACAAAGATGCACATGTGCTAACTACATGAGTCTGATAACTTTGTTTTTCTTCTGTTATCTATCTGTAAATATTTATGAGTTATGAGGAGGAGGTGAAAGGACAGTGAAAAAGGTCTGTCATGGTCAGTCAAGTTTATTACCACACAACCTAATTTGTTCTCTGATATCCTATTTTCTACTCACAGCATAAATAAATGAATAGACAAATACGCATCCCATAGGAAATTTAAGATATCATCCACGTGTTATGTGAATAGTAGTGACATCTATACTGAAGCCTCGACAACAACTTAAACTGTCACTCAGAACTCAGTTTTTGAAGTAACAAAAAACCTCCTTAAATTCAATTCAGCCAGTTTACAGTAAAGATTTAGTTTGTGTTGTGATGGCCTCATTATTTTGGCTTGGTTTAAAAGGTGATTAAACAATTTACTACTCTTATCTATTAAGTACTGCATCAGGTTTGTTTTGTTAAAGTATTTTGATATTTACTTCTAAGGTTACTCTAGCTGTTTGTTTAAAACCCTTTTTACATAGAGGGGGCAATATCAAACACTTGATACTCCCTATATTTTATGCTGCTCTGCTTAGACATATGCATCAGCAAGTTGCTTGTGTTTCCTCAGAAATATAGAGATGAGAATTGATAAATTTTTATCAATACCCTTGCCATTATCGATTCTGCCTATAGATCATATCTTTATCAATTTCCTTTTTGATTCATGTGGATTTTTTAGTTTGAAAATAGCAGTCCTTCATGGGTTTTCTGTATGAGCGTCAAAATTGTCACTCCTGATGTTTAATGACGCTCTGTAGAAGTACGCTTGATGAAGTTGCTGGTGTTTCCACCCTTGCTGAAAATCACAGACAGACACTGGATGTTGTGCACTTAGTGCCATACTGGGTAAAATTAAGCCATAGTTTTAGCAGCTTTTGTTTCTTGTCTGCCTGGATGACTTATTTGACATCTTTGTAGCTTATGCTGACTGCCTCTGATGAGATCATGACCCCCTTTATTTGCAAGGCACCCAGAACTTAGAGGAAGGCAGTGATAAAGGGATTATTAAGCAAAAAGAAAAATGATTTCAGTTCCTTCAGCTATTGGTTATTTAATTTAAACAGGGATTGTTTATTGATTCCCATCCCTACCCCTGCTGGTGCATATCTTAAAGTATAAAAATTGCCTTCAGTTACCCCTGCCAAGGAGGTTATGTTTTTGCTGGCTTTTGTCTATTTATTGACTCAAAAAGTTCTGGATGGATTTTGATGAAATCTTCAGGCAATGTTGGTCATGGCACAAAAAAAAGTGCTCAGATGTTGGTGGTGGTCTAAGATGGATGCAGATCCAGGATGTTTTTAAGGATTTAGTTTTACATGTTTTTGCAAATTTCTCTGAAGATTCTCGACTAATGTTATTAAATTTTTTAGGAAGGGTTGGCCAGGGCCGAAGAAAAAAGTGATTCGATTTTGTTGGTGATCTGAATTGTGGATTCAGGACTTTTTGAAATATTTTTTACATTTGCACAATACAATTTTTGTTAATATCTCAGTCCCCAAAGTCAGAAAAGCCATGGCAGATGTTTGTTCTCTCAGAGCACTTCTGCCTGACCAAAAGTCTAATTTGAAGTGGACTCTTAATCTGGATCGGGGAGTCAGAGCATCATCAAGCAAATGTCGCAATATGGTAATATCTCTTGCAGTTACTTTTCACATGCAGCAAACACATATAAATCAGAAGGACAGATTAAACAGTTCTTGGCTGTCATTATGATCCTGCTAAGTTTTAATGTTTGATTAGGAATAAAATCTTGCAGCTTTGGGAGATTTTCTTTTGAGCAGCAGTCATTCTCAGGTAGGTATCAGTGAGGTGAAATGATTTGCAGATAGCGTTGCAGCGTTAAAACCTGCTATGAGGAAGGTTTCTCTCTGAGCCATGTTGATGACTGCCTGTGAATACAAGAGGGTGTTGAGGAGGAGCTAATCTCTTGCATAAATGATGAGGGCCTGATGAATATTTCAATGGAGCCTGTTCCCTTGTTCGTTTACTCTGCGCTCAGCTCCCAGGAAGCATGTTTGCCAACAAAAGGTTATTTTAATTTGAACTTTGAGGGAAATTAGAAAATTGCAAAAATGATTCATTAGGTTTTGTGTATTTTTCCTGCGGCTTTCTGCCTCCCATGTCTCCCTCTGTGTGTCAGAGAGCCATGCAGAGGCGAACTAACAGATGCTCTGGGATGACAGTTAGCTTGCTAGTTAGGTAAAGCAGGAAGGATCTCGCAGTTAGTATGCTGATTAACACTGGAACAAGATGGCAGACCAAAACAGAGCAGAACGGTTTCGTATCCTCCTGCTTTGTTGTGGATGCAAAATGTGGAGGAGGTAAGACCTTGTGTGTACCTCTAGACCTCCTCTGTACTTAAAGAGGTATAATGGGCTGTCAGTGTATACGGTACCAGGACAGTGTGCTTTTGTGTGTTCATGTATCTTTAAGCAGTAGCAGAACACGCAGTATAGTGTGTAACTGGTTTGGGATAATGTGTGTGTGTGTGTGTATGGGTATTTGTGTTCAGTAGGCACATGTCACATTGTGTGGGTTTGTGTGTGTGTGTGTGTCTGGCAGTGCTAGTTTAATAAGGTCTAGAGTCTGCTCTGTGCCGCAGGGACTCACAGCTTAGGCGATGGGCTTACCTCAGAATGAAACCAATCTGTTTAGCCTGCTCCTCTCCCCCTGCAAAACGCTCCATTTTCCCTGTCCTTAAAGTTAAATGACATTTTCCTCCCTGCACCCTTATGCCATGTCAAGTACCTCCAGAGATATTTCAGGCCGACCCGGATGTCATGAGTGTGTGCGATGAGCGAGAAAGAGCCCTCTGAAGGCAGGAGCAAACAGTGAGACACCCACACTTCAACCCTGTGCTGCTTGAGGGGGGCCTGCTTCCATCAAGCTGCTCTTAAAAACATCAGCAGTGATAGCAGCCGAGCCAAAGGGATATTAGACTTGAAACATGGGTGTTTTGTTTATTTATCAACCAGGCGGCTTCACCAGACAGATGGGAAATGACAAGGAAATGACTCATTATGAATGGCAGGTTTATTTCCCCTGTGACTGCATTTGATATTTTGAGTAGCTATATTTGTACTGTCGAGCACAACGAGTGGTCTGGTTTTTTCAAAAGTAAATCTTGAACAGAATTCTGCCCACACGAGCGCACCAAATGGCTCATCGGCCTGCCATAAATGACTGATAAGATGTTCCCTCTTTGCTTGGAAGGACAGAGTAACACTTCCACTCAGTTTACCCTCTATCTCTGTCTATTTAGGAGTCTAGCTGCCTGCCAGCAGTAGCTCGGGACTGTGTCCAAACATAATCACGATATTAGCTAGATCCTTATTTATGTGTCCCTACCCCTTTCCATTTCTCCTCTCTCTCTCTTTTACTCTACCTCTCTCTCACACACATGCAAACACATCGCTCTCCTCCTTCTGCTCAGCCCCATTACGTATGCATCCTTCCTTCCGACTCCACACATTTCCAATCTTCCCCAGTTAGCTACAACAAACATTACATTTACATATTGATTTCGTAGTTTTAGTCAATGTAAATATGCTGTCATTACAGTAAATTTGAGCTTCTGTTAACATAAGCTCGTCCAGATCTGCACAGATTAAGGGTGTGATTGCATAATTAATGTGTGCGCTACATATTAATTCCCCATCCCTCTCTTTTCCTCAACTCTTCCTCCTCTCCTTGGGTTTTGAGCCCTGATTAAGTGCCTGCTTCGGCCCTTAAGCCTCCCATTGATATTCAGCCGCACAGATCCAGCATTTGCTCAAAACGCTACTTAACCTCACAGCTTATTGTAAATGAAGCTTCCAAAAGTTGATTCCCCCACCTCCTCCTCTTGACGTGAAGCGTAGAAAATGTCTGAGTTTGCATTGTGTGCCTCCTCTTGATCACCTCTCTGAGCATTTAGTAAGTGAGCTGTGGTGCTGGTTCAGAAAGTCGCACACTCCACTTTAGGGCCTGGAGGACAAGTTATGTTTTCACTGCAAGGATACAACATCACCACCGTGACATCCTCTGTGAAAGTGCAAACATCTAAGTCAAAGGCCATCACCAGAGTTGAATGATGGGAAAATATGCTAATAGTACCATTATAAACAGGTTGCTAAATAAAAATTGATTGTTTTTGATATTTCAAGTTAGGGAAGAACATTAAAGGTATGGATTGAGGTTGGTGAAACTGAATTTTAGTGTTGGTTTTATTTCTTTGAGGTTCCCTCAGTTCTGTCACATTACCAGAGTTTTGCCTCTTGTTTAGATTGAGCCTGTATGTTTTACTATAATATTATAGATATACATAAAACTGAGGACTGTTTCGTCAGTGCTGTAGCCTGATGTAGGCATCAACAGGGTTGTCATAGTAGCAGCGCTTTTGAATAATTTATTGTACTGGGCAATAGTTTTAGGCTGGTGTGGAAAAAGCTTTCAAGCAAGAAAGCTTCAGGGAATAAAGAAGTCAGTTAACCAATGCAAAGTGAATGAATAGAAATCAGTATTTTGTGCTGCCATCCTTTGCCTTTAAAACAGCTTCAGTTCTTCTAGGTAAACTTGCACACCATTTTTAAAGAAACTCTGCAGGTAGGTTGAACCAAACTTTTTGGAGAACTAACCACAGATCTTATGTGGATGTAGGCTGGCTCAAATCTTTCTGTCTCCTCATGTTATTCTAGACACACCTGATGTTGAAATCAGGGCTCTGTGGGGGCCGCTGTCGCTTTGAGAGCTGCTTGGTCTTTTTTTGTGCTTAGTTTTTAGTGACATTGACTAAATGTACAAGGTTACCAACTTGCTGCAGAACACATTTAAGGCTAATCTGATGCCTCCTTCATGGTACTGCATGATGGATAAGTTTCTGCTTCTATTTCTCTTCATTACGGACTCATTAAGCCTGACCAAATTCCCAACTCAGTTTGCAGAAAGCCGCTACGACCTTGCAAGAAACCTTCATTATGCTTCACTGTTACCCGGAGACACTCATCGTACCAATCTATAGCGCTTTGGCACAAACTTCCTTCTGAAACAGCCAAGTATTTAAAATGTTTGACTCATTACTTTGAGCAATGGTTCTCAAATGGTGTGACTGGGCACACTGGTGTGCCTTGGGAATTAGCAACCATACCCTAATATCACAACTTTATAGCAACAAATGAATATGTTTTTGATTTACTCAGTCAGTACTTAATATCCCATCAAAGGTTTTGCAGCAACAGGATCAACATTACACATTTAGTCAAACCAAAATACCATATATTTAGGCTGTCATCTTGGGGCGGGGGGCTGTCTTTTAATTAACACATTATTGCAATGTCAAAATATGTGTTAATATTGGCAAGATAAAATGTAATTTTCTAACTTGACAGGATGAAATGTGCTCTATTCTGCATCCACTGTCAACAGAAATGACATCACTTAACATAAATTCATACTTTTAGACCAGTTAAACCCATTTTAATGGCAGTTCAGCTAGATGCTGCTATATTTATCAACATAATTTCTCTCCAGATTATATTCATTATAGATATTAATTTTCATATTAGATTGATCTCTATCCATGGTTGTATTGATTATACATCCATAGTAGCTATCTTTACAACTATATAGACATGAGGTCCCTCTTGAAAACAAGATGCCACATCTCTAGGGGCTTACCCTTAATACATTTATATTCAACAAAGATAAATATGGCTCTATACAAATTGATTGAATCTATATTCAGCAGAGATAATTATTATGAGGACAGATTTATGATCTGGGCGTCCATGAGTTTGTCGCTATCATAAATTCTTATTTTTAATCCCTTTGTCCCTGCCTGGATGGATACATCTCTGGATGTATGTATGTGTATTTAAAAATATCTATATATATTTATTTGTATTTGTATCTATGCGTATATGTGTATCTATAAAATGAAGAGAATGGCTTCAGCCTGCTCTACTGTAAAGTGCATTGAGATGACACTTGTTATGAACTGGCTCCAAAATGTTTTATTTGTGAATTTAAATCAAATGTCACGGTGATGTTTTCAAATTTAAGAAAAAAAAAAAACAGTTTTAGTTGAAAATGGTATAGTTCTTTCGCAATTTTTAAGCACAAGTTGATACATAAGATATGTACTGACTGAAAACATACTATTAAGTATTTTCTAAAAGCCTTTTGCATGGATATGAATATGGTGTGCCTTCAGATTTTCCTTCAATCTTGGCGTGCCTTGGGCTAAAAAAGTCTGAAACCACTGGTTTAGACTATCTGCTATATTTTTTCTGCACCCAAGACCCAGTGCCTATGTATTCATGCATAGTTATCTCACTTGGCCATGCTTCAATGTCAGTGTTTTGGCTTTTTAGTCACAGTTTTTCAGTGAAGACCATCTCTTGCCAGACTACACCTAAGTTTTTAAGATCAAAGTTAATGTTGTTTAATAACCCGATATCATGCAACCCATATGTGAACACATATTGCAGATTTTTCCTGGTTTAAATTTCTGTACTGCTTACATGGCAATATATATCACAAAGAAGAGACACTGCAAAATTCATTTTGCAAATATTGTATGAAAAAGTGCAAACACAGTCTCAGTATTGAGACAATACAGACACATATCTGACAGAGCCATGCAGAAGTCTCAGTGTCTAAAAATTATCTGTGTACAATTTCCATATACAGAAATTAGTGATGCACTTTCTCATAAAGCACAAATGGGGTATATTTTTGTTTTGAATCATCAAAAGCAACATTGTCCTAATTGTATAAATATATTGGCGGTAATTTTGACAGTGTTCTTACTTTTTATCCATTTTTCATTTTTTTGTTGTCATAAATGCCTCAAGATGACCTGTTTTTCTTTGAGTATGGGTGCTTTACATACAGTTGTCCACAAAAATAACAGCAAGAAAAATGTTGCCCATGTCAAGACTTGTTTTGAAATAGAATAATGAAAAGACTGGTCTATAACCAGTCTAAAGTTATTCTACAGCTGATGAACTTTAGCATTAAGGAGGATACATGGATCTAGCAGCAACTGAAGACATGTATCATGTATCATATCATTTGCTTTTTATCATTTGTGTATTTTGAATAAAAAATAGGTGTGGGAAAAGTACATGTCATTTTTGTCACATTAGCCACAACAAAAAGCGGTAGAATAAATTTTTAAAACCAGAAAACTCAGTATCAGGTGCAGCCGTTGCTTGTGTTGGTCTGAACCTCTCCAAAACACTGCTTGTGGTTGTTTTGTACCTTTGTATGTCACAGTGAAACCTTGCTTTAAAAAAAACTTTTGGCTTTGAGCTCAAGAAGGTCCTGAGGGCCCTCCTGTGTATTTTTCATAACAGCTGCTAGGTTTGTTAGCAATAAGCCAGAGGGATGGACACCATGCTGTTTTTATGCAGGTGGTCACAACTGTGGAGCCTGCTGTGCTAAGTGCAGCTCTGGCCAGGCTTGTTTAGACACAACTGGTAAAGTGGGTGACTAGTCCCTAGGGGAGGAACCTACCTCCCTCTAGGCCAGCAGGCTACCACTAGATGACAAGTTTCAGCTTGCCCTTTACTTGACTGTGTGGCTCTTGGTGATAATGTTTGTTTTCCTGCACCTCCTTCTTTTATTCCTTCTTCATTATTCTGCCTGATTTCTTTTGATCATTATGTTCCTGTTAATTCTTGTTGCTTATTGTTTTTTCTTTTTCTATTTCTGATCTAGTGCTCTACAGGAGTCTCTAAACCAGAACTACCTGCTGGTCATCAGCCACCGCGAGGCCCAGAGGGACTACAGTCTCAACTTTCCTGGCTCCAGAACCATACAGGAGGTAAAGCACCAGTTCTTCAGCACATAAAGCATACAGGACATCAGAGAGTCACTTCATACACCCAGAACCATACAAAAGCTCTCAGTTACTCCCCCACATACCCCCATACATAATATTATTGTACCTGATTTACAGAGTTCCCATAATACTGCTGTCATTGGCCAAACATTGCTAGTCTATCTCAGCCATCGATTCATTATTCATCACAAATGATCACATTTCCAAGCACATAATTACTCTCACAGCTGCGGTCTGTTCCAACCCCCTCTTTTTCTACCAACTCACCCTACTCAGCTTTTTCTCCTCCCTACCTCTCTCTCAGTAGTCCGAGAGGCAGTTTAAATACTGAACATTGTTTGATTTCGGCATGAAGAAGCAACTGGGAGAAACAGAGTTCATTCTTTCTCCACATCTGAAACTGAACAGTAGATTTGGTGGCTATTAATTATTTATAGTCACTTAGAGTGGATGCCTCTCTGTCCATTTTTATTATTTTAGATTATTCAAAAGAGTGAAAGCTTGAAGAAAATGTCTCCATGTGTCTCCATCTATGTGTGTCTCTTGGACACAAAAATGAACATCCTGCTCTACTCCCCTTGCAGAGGGAGGCCTGAGCAGGTGGCTTTTTTTTTTTTTCAGAGTGGAAAATCTCACTGTCACAGGTGACTGGAAATATGTGCACAATCATTTTAGCCAATATTTAACGCTATAAAAGAGAAATAAAAGTTCTAAATGCAAATGTTGAAGACCTTACATTTCTTTTTAAAAATTTGATTGAAAGAAGTTTAAGTTTCAGTTTTTCTGAGTTTGTTATTTGAATGTTTGGTTTTAATCACAAGCTCAATTGAATTTTGATTTTGTGTGCTCAAGAATATTTCTGCTTTGGACAGTTGCAATAAATTTGGTTTACAATGCAATCTACTCAGGACTGCCTTTTCAGCCAACTATACGCTTAAAGGAAACACTTGTAAGATTACAGCTTTGATTTTTTTAAAGGACACCGTTTCAGTTTTATTTCTAAGATAGGAAAATAACTAAATAAAAATTTGAAAGGGCTCATGTGGGAAGTCTCCCCTGTAATTTTTATTTAACATTTAGAATTGTCAGCTAACTTTTTTTTTGCTTTAGACCTAGTGCAAATATTGTGCTCCTGCCAGTTATTTCTCTCTGTTGGTCAGAGGCTGGCTTGTGATTTTTTTTCCCCAATAGACCTTGCATTGGTTGTTTGCTAAACTACTTTTCTCTTGCTTTGCACCCATAAATCTGAATTATGCCCCAAAAATAAGGACAGTTTTTAGGCTTTTCAGCTTTTATTGATAGTGTAGACAGACAGTGAATAGATAAAAAGGCAAGGCAAGTTTATTTGTATAGCATATTTTGACAACAAGGGAATTCAGAGTGCTTCATATGAAACATTAGAACACAATGACAGAGGACAAAAAAAGAAATTAGAATAAAACAGTTATCAGAAGAATCAATGATTCCACAAAAAGATAAAACAAAGAAGGTAAAACAAGAACAAAAGAAGAAGAAACAATGAGCTTAAACAGAAGGTAGAATATAAGAGGAATATTTTTGGATAATAATCAAAACTCAAAAATAAGCTGTTATAGAAGTTATAGTGCAGTGTTGTCTTTTAAAAAGTTATTAAACTCTGTCAGCTCCTTTTCCTGATCCTAAAATTAAGTTTTGTTTTGCACTCATGCTTTTTAGTTGTAATTGCAATAATATAAACAGATAAAATATTTAAATAAAAAATAAATTTAACAAACTCTCAGTCATTTTAATTTTGAGAGGATAAGTGACTCAGTCATTTTTAACTCAGTTACAATAATGAGTAAATGAAACTGCGAGGGGTCTGTTTTGACAAGTCATCATAGCTATCACCCTGTGTGCACATTTCTAATGCGAGACAATGGTTGCCTGATTGGTCTTGCCTAATTGAAATGAACAATGTAATTAATTCATACCGGAACTTCCTTCGGTGGATTTAGGCTCACGATACATTTTGTCCAGGGGATGAAAAGCAGGGGAAGACAAACATCAAACTGGCCTGGAATTGAATCCAAACCGTCTACGTAAGGCAGGGGCCTCACCACATATTGTTCTGTGCACTGACATACCCACCAGTCCATCAGCACCCCCATGACAGGAAATCTAAAGTCTGGCTTATACCTCTGCATCAACCTATTGCCTTAGCCTAGACCAATGATTAAAGGTGGAGATTGAAACCCGACCCTGAGTGTACCTGGTTCTGCTGTTTCTTTTCTTTTTTACAGAAACTTAATACTATTTGACCTGAATGATACTGCTGTTGAATTGCATGTGCTTTACTAAAAAGCATAATTTAATCATACTCCAGTGCAACATTCTTCAGTTTCTGTAGGGAATAAGCTTGGCACACATGGGCATCATGTATTGACTTGACCAGAGGGCCATAGCTTATCTGTCAGTCATCAACTTGGATTAACACAAAACAAAATAAAACAAAACATTAAAACATTTAAAAGCATCTCTGGCTTTTTGGGAACGATTATATGATAGATTGACTGCGGGAGAAAAAATAACATGTCACTGTTTACTTGCTGGTAGATCAGAAGTGTATTTCCTTATTCATCTTCCATTGAGCGGCTAAATGAGTGCAAATACCTCTCATCTGATTTGGCAGCCATAAATACCAGCTCATATTTTGTTTTGGTAATGCTGAGAGTGTGGCAGGGCCAGGGTACAGTATGCACTGTGGACCAGGCTTTTGGCTGAGTACTGCAGGGTAGCCAAACACATCAACACACAACTGCAAATGCTCAAGATGGTACAGGGCATTTTGGGTAAGGCAAAAATTCAATGCAGAAGTATAAACCAGGTTAAAATATTCACTTGTGCTATCTTGCAGTTAGTAAAGACCATAACTGTGGGGTTAACATAGCTAGTTGGAAATTTAAGATGCTATGGTCCCAGAACGTATGAAGGTGACGATAAAAATCTTAGTAAGTTCAACATCTGATCAGATTTCAGATTTTATGTATATACCCTGTTTTCTTTGTCCATGCTGCACTGTCATGTAATTATGCTCTCCAAGGCGGCAGTGAGAGGTATTTCATATCAAGCCCTCTGTAGTGCGGGTGAAGATTACACTAATAATAATCAGGCTACTAGCAGAGCTTGTAATGGTGCTAATTGAACAGATTAGTCCAACTAAAGTTTGAACTGGAGGAGGCAGCCTCCCTCCCTGGTTTCCTCCTTCTCCTCCCTCGTCATCTCTCGCTCTCACTCTTTTTCCTCCTCTCACCCTCTTCTCAGGCAGATGGTTTTGATGAGCACCCACTGTGAACCTTAAGTGTTTCTGGTAGGATTACAAACACTGGGGAGGGGTCCCTGCTGCTTGTGAGGGGGGAACCATGGACACAGAATGGAGGCAAAGGACCGCTGCCTTGGTGGGGGTGCTGTGTGAGGCTGTAGGGGAGAGAGAAGGGACAATGTGGACTTAAACAGGCCTCCATGTCGTGGTCTTTTCCTTACGCATGCTTGTCTTTAGGCATCTCAAGGCCCCCCTGTGGTGAAAATGAGGCCCAGAACTTTAACCTGCATAGAGCTGGACTCATTGCCCCATGTTGGCCATGCTCTTTGTATATTTACTCTTCAGCTGGGGGGCTGGCATCTTTCCTTTTTTATTACTGTAATGTGCTGGAACATAATATGTCATTAAACCATGTGTACACACTTTGGAGGGAATGTTTTTAAATATAAAGATGCCACTTTTCTAACGGCAGCTTCAAATACTGTCAGAAAAGGAGAATCCATGATAAAGATGCTTGAATTATTTTTATACTTGTAGTGAGGATGATTTAGTGAGCAAAGTTTATAGTCAAAAACAACAGGAGGGAGTGTATTTCTGTCATCATAATAAGACTTAAAGAAGAATGCAACAAAGAAGTAACACCATATTGAGCCAGCCTGACTCCCTATTCTGCTCATACTGTGTCCACTCCTGAACACATATGGCCTCCACTACAGAGCACCTTTCTCTTTCTTTTCTGCCTTTGTCTTAGCTCAAGACTAGCCGATGGTCCCTGCTTGTGCATATCAATGGGGATAGAGTCCTGTCTCCTTGTTTGTCTTTGCCAAAGGCTCTGGCTTTGCCTTGTGGCTCTCAGGGAACTACCCTTGCCCCTCCTTTTCTCCTTCTTCATTCTCCATCTCCCTCTCACAGTGTCCAGCCTCTACCTTCTTTCTTCTACATCTCGGTAGCGCCGAGCTGTGTAGTCTGATTGGCATTACCAGACAAGAGTGTGGGGGTAAGTTGCTGGCTAGCTTCACAGCTAAGCTGGAGAGCAAATGTTTGCCAGGGACGTAGAGGGTAGAATAGGGATGGCTTCTGGTTTCGGGTTGTCCGTGATCAGACCAGTTGTCCCGGGGATTTCCCTCCTCTTCTTCCCCCCGGGGCTAGGCCCGGGCCCCATCCCTGCTCCGCAGCTGGGAGATATATAGGAACCGAATGCAGACAGGGCCACATAGCTGAGAAAAGGAAGGTTGGATCGAAAAGAGGAATGAAAGAGAGGCATCTGGTGCCTAGGGGAGATGAAGAAAGCGTGTGAGAGAGGGAGAGCTTGTGACTGTTTAACGGAAACCTTTCCTTTTCTTTGATTTGCTTCCAGCTTGGGATTACAGGCAATTGGCATTTACAGTGATTGGATCATTAATTTTGCTGCATCGCCCAGCAGCTCAGCACAACTCCCAGTCTCACTAATGTTGTAAATGACTGTCTTGAGCACGTCAACAAGAACTTAAACAGACATATCCATAGCTCTGCATTGTATGTTTAAACTTAAATCAGTGGTTTCCAAACTTTCTGTATCGATGGCTAGATACTGAAAAAAATAAGGAATGACTTGGACAATTTTATATACCTAATCATTTGATGTATCAAGGTTTAAGGAGTGGACAATCAAACTTCAGAAGACTGTGGTTGCACCTGTCTCAAGATAAGGACAATGCTCCATTCAACAGAAAGAGAGACACTAACATCTCTACTTCACATTCAGACCCAAAACAAGAGCGAACTGCACATAGCTGCTAATCTTTATCGAAGTGTTTGTGTATAAAGATGATCAGCACAATATGCTTTGTAAACTGGGACCTTGGGTCAGAGCAAAAAGCGTAGCAAATAAGCAGGGATCATGTTTTTGCAGCTGCATCTCATTTGTTTCAATTCTTTAGTCAAGCAGATTTACTATATTTACTTCAAAGCATATTTGTTTTTACATTTTGAAATTTGCTGGAGGCAGAAAAAACAATGGACCACGGGCTGCAGTCAACCCCCCGGCCATACTTTGGACACCCTTGATTTAAATCTTGTTTTTTTTTTTTTTAAATTCATGTATTTTTAAGTTTTAGTGGCTGATACATAACAACAGCTGTTGAAGTTTATGTCAGTGTCTGCCTGTTGTTGTATAATGTGATACAGTAGTTTAAATAACAATAAATGGCACATTTTATTTTTATTTTGTTTTGTAAGAGTAAGGTTTTTTTAATATCAAAATGAAGGCCTTAAAGAGTATTAAAAGTCTTTAATGCAAAATAAAGAACATTAAACTTCATAGCTTGTATTCCATTTTTATTTCCATCTAAATAGGTTTAGGCTAAAGTTATTGGCGGTTGTTTTCTTCTGTTTAGCTTTAATCAGAATTTTGATATTGCTTGCTTTTGCCACTTCTCTTAAGTTGGCTTTACTCTGTAGGATTGGAATATCACTAGTGAGTGACATTTAAACTTAATTTGCATACAGCATACTCTTTATAAGACTGCCTTTTTGACCCTGCTGCACGTTAAAAAGGAACATAAGTAAGATTAATCTTTTGCCAAACTGAAGCTATTTTAGAGAGAAATGTTTTGAGTTTTATTAAAGGATGAACCATATTGAATTTTGCTGATATCCAATATGCTCAAACTTATTATCCCTTTGCTGACATTATTTAAAATACATTCACATTATTTTGTCATGAGAACAAAGTCTCTCATAAGAATTGACCTTTTCCTTTCAATGTGACAGTCTATTTGTGTTTAAAAAACAGAGATGAAAGAAAATCAATATTTGTTGCTGGTTGAAAAGTTTGCTGTTACCCTGATATATCCCACTTTGGTTTAATATGTCCCACACTAACTTTTCTGTTTGCCTGCCATTGTGGCAGACAGGGGGCAGCATTAGACAGTAGTGCTCCCTCTTTGAAGGCTCCTGTAGCCATTTCACTCATTTCTTTGTGACTGTGGGCTGCAACAAAAAACTCCAGCTACCTGTAGAAGCTGGAGAAACTCTCCTTTTATGATTGCTCTATTTTCATAATGAACATCACTTGCTTATCCTCATAAATAAATATGTTGGATTAGTTACCAGTTATAGCACCATGCTCCTGATATAGCCTGAGCAGACCTGTGTGAATTTCCCACAGGCTGTGGTACTTTCAGGTGGGCAGGTCTTCTATGTAGCTGTGTTTTCTCTCTGTGCTGAGATCAGGTTGTCCTTTCTGCCAGGTGCCTTTCGCTGTCTGTCTCCCCTCTCCTCTCCACCCCCCTCCTCCTCCACCTCTCACCTTCATTCTCTCTGTGGTGGGCGTTAGTTTGTTGTTTCTCTGATGCTGCTTTAACCTCTGACTGCAGCCTCTTCATTACTAGTGTTTATGCCTCTTCTTTCCTCCCTCTTCCCCTCTATTCATCGGCCAGCCAGCCGGTCAGTCAAATCCCTGTAGTCCGGCTGGTCAAACATAGATATTACACTCTGTAATAACACTGGCCACCCGCTCTGACCCCAGGCTGCTATCCTGGCCATAGCTTCTCATCATAAGGATAGGCGCCGAGCGGTGTGCTGTGGGATTTACGATAGAAAGACAAAGGATGGACTATGCCACTCATTTATTATTGTTCTTTTTTTCCCAACTTGTTTGTATTGCAGATTGCTTTGGTTTTTCAGGCCCTGCACAAATAAAGTATAATTTATTTCAAAGATTGATGACTTAGAGAGTATTTACTGTTACTTTAAAAAGGGATGGAATCATATTTAAATCTAATCTTTTTTGCAAGCATCTCATTTTAGGTTTGTGCTATACGGCTCAAACATACAGAGTATGAAGGTAGAAGTTCCTTCACAGTCTTCTTGGCTTATTGTTTTGTAACTGCTCTCCTGCTTTGCCTGACATTGGCTCTGACTTTGTGTTTGTAGCGTTCTTTAAGTTTCCACCTCCATGACCAGCAGCCCTGCGTATGCCCACGGATCCATCTCACTTCAGTGCTTTCTACAAAGACAGGATTTGACCTGTGTGCAGATGGATCTTTGCTCCACAATTGACAGTTTTCTCAGCATCAGTGTCCAGCCCCCGCGGGCCTGTAGAGCAGGGATTCTGCTAAACTAATGCACCAAAATCCACGGCTGCCAGCGCTCAGACGCCGTCGGTGCTTTGATCACCTTCGGCTGGCGCACATCAGGCTGGCGTTAGGGCTTTAAACCAACAACCCGCTGGACGGTGTAATGCGGGCACTCGCAGGGACAGACGCTGCTGGCTGCTAACTGTTTAAAAGCAAGGAATGTTATTAAGTGATGCAGATACAGCGTCCGCGCATGAATGGGGAAAGAGAAATACTGTTCATTTCAGAGTGTGGGGCTGTTGTTGCTGGGCATTAGCTGTGGCATCTAAAGAATGCTTATAACACTCCCTGTCTTTTTTTCAATCTGCTCTACTCACGCCTTTTAATGCATCACTTTCCTCCCTCCCTCCTTTTTTGTTTCCATCACACTGTTTTTGTCATACTGCTGAATAGAGACACCTTTGATGTCGCAGTTATTTCTGTAGAATTATAATATTAACACTGAGTCCCAAACTTTGCTGCTTGTGACCCACAATATATCAATGCCAGTCATTGGGGATGCATATTATTCTTATTTCGACATAAATCTGAACTGATGACTATGGCTGTAAATTTACCCAATTGGTGATGGTAACCTCAAGTGGGTTGGGTATGTCTCCATGTCGGGAACCACTATCCTAGAGAATGGAGGGTCATTTTTGGATCTGATTGTATAGTTGAGGTTTGGGCTGGGTGATAGGGATCAAAAAGCATAACTTGGTACACAGTATAAATCGCAGTGTTTTTTTCTGTAAAACAATAAACACATTTTTGTAACATGCAGTAGTTTAAAACTTTTGCTTGATTTTTGTTAAAAAAAAAAAATCCAAAAGGTGTAATTGATACCACAGCAGCAAAAACCCTAAAACCGGATTTTTTTTGTTTGCAGGCAAATTTCTAAACAAAGTATTGTCTGAATTGCACTACAACATTTTCACTATAGGGTAAATGCCATGCATGTCAAAATGAATCAATCCCCAGCATTTTAGTCCTATGTGACATATAAAAGACCTAAACTTAACAATCTTCAGTCATATTCTTGACTAAAAGAGAAAGTTTGGTTCAAACTTAAATTGAAATGTATAGGTTTTAATGGTAGATATTCAGTTGTAAATTAAATAAATTATTCCTTTGGATCACGTGTTCATGATAAGGAAGTGTTTTTTAAACAGTTACCTTATACAGAGGAGCGTTTTTGTACATTCTTATATTTTGCTGATCGTTTTAGCCAATATATGTGATTTCTCTTGTCAATATGTTTTGCAGAAAGTCTCAGATGTACTGGTATGGTAAACAGCTATTTAAACAATTATTCACTTACATCGGTGTTGTGCCTATAATATATATTATATATAATATGTATAATATATCTTATATGAGAATGTTTTAATATATCTTCCTAATTAATTTAGTGTCCAGACTGGTTGTAGTATTTTTCAAATTCTTCACATATGCTTCTATGATTTTTGCAGCCCTGTTTTTCACCTCATGCTTTTCTTAATAGTTTTGTCTTTCCTTCTTGTGTACAGGTGAAGAGGAACATTTCAGACTTGACCAATATCCCAGTTCGACATCAACAGTGGGAAGGGTGGCCTGCATCAGCATCAGATGATTCTGTAAGTGACTCAGAAAAAAAAAATCATACATGACTTTTTTATTATTTTAAAGACCCACCATTTATTCATCTTTAAAGCTGCCAGATGTTGCCGTCAATGAGTCTTTAATTGGAAGCAATTTTCTCGAAGATAACAAGTTGCACAGTGAAGCCAGTGGCTCGTGTATTGTTTGTCTACATTGTTGAAATTCTTTCAAACTGAAGGGAAACTGTTCCTCACTCTGTAATCCATCCAAAGCATCTGTCAGACGCATGAGAGTAAGATGTTGAAGCTAATTAAGACGTCAAAGACAGTTCCCTATCCTGTGTCCCCTATCTGTGGACATTAAATCTCACATCATTGAGTCCCCCTGACCTTTCCCGTCCCTAGGTCGCTTTCCCCAGCTTTTCACCCAGCACACAGTCAAGCTGATCAGAAACAGGCCTCATACAGAACCTTGAGGAACCTCTGACCCTTTTTGTCTGGCCCCTTCTTTGACAGCATATGTGTTCCCATGCTAATTGTATGGGATGGTTCGACACTGAGGAGCTGTTGTGCACACATTCTTGTGTTAACCCCCAAGCTAACATTTTCCTTTAAGATCTGTCTGATTGATGTTTGGTTTGGAGTGGTGGTGTTGACTTTGCTTCACTTTTTTTCTAGGTATATATTCCAAAACAGCTTAAGTCACAACCAGTCTAAAGGTTTTTAATTTGATATTTTAATTATAGGAATAAGTATATTTGTTGATGATAGGGAACATTTTGTCTGTTTACACTCTCTTTAATGTGCCACTCATTATTCATGTTGCGAATCCTCAAAGAATAATCAATAACTCCACTGTTTTTTTTAGATGAGATGTAACTTTAAAGTTTCACAGGGAAGCAAAGAAATTACACCATTATTATACCTAAAAGGGACAACAGGCTGTACACCCTTTCGCTGTGGAAGACTCTTTGCTTAATTTTGTTCCATTACAGCTCAGAGCAGGCATTCATAAAGCTGATAACCAACAAACAAACTGAAGTGCTATGACACAGATTTGTTATTGTTTTTAGACATCCAAATGCACAACCAGTATGGCCCTGATTTGCAACAGAAATATCATAGTTGTCTGCATTTTGTGAGTCTATAGCATTGTGCTCATACACTATAGCACTAAATCATCCTGTATAACAGTTTTGAACAGGAGCATGAAGCTTGTGCTCTTCAATTTATTGTTCACACACACAGAAAAGAGAAGAAACCAAGGCTTTTAAAACAAACGAACAAACAAAAACTTATTTCAGGATGTTGCTGTAACCAGTTGCAGGTGGTTTGACAAGGGCTGTAATTCTTAAGCAAACAAAATGAATAAAAATATCCCAATGAATTTTAGTGATCAGTAAGACAGATACCCTCCAGTTGGTTGGTAGATGTGTTTCTCAATGAGATCTTGATAGAAAAAAATCACATTGTTTGCAAAATTGCACACATTTCCTTGTATGAAGTTTTTGAAATCAACATATTTCTGTCTGCTGTTGAGACACAGCATTTACGAATGCATACATTCTTGCTGCCTTTCTCTCTGTCACTATTTTCTCTGTTTCATAACTTTATTTTATTCCCTGTTGTGCTTCTGTATATCAGCTGCAAAAAGCTTGTACTCACAACCAGGTAAAGCAAGAAAAAGCAAAAAAGATGCACCCTATCTCTATTAATAGCCTATTTAGAACAGCATCAAGCTTTTGACAAAAATTAAGAAAGAGCTGTGCCTCACACTCTGCACACAGCCTTAATAACACACATTTTCCTTCAACACTGCAACGTCAGCCCTACTAACACTCATGATCCTGACCCAAATTATCAACCTTTTGCACTGAGTCACACTCATGTAATTGCTTGAAGGTACACACCCACTCCTTTTTTGCAGAATAATAAAAAGAGCTAAACTGAACACAGTTAGACAATACAAAGTTTAATTAAAAGTCTTTATTTATATTTGTTATTTATCAAATTCTTTTTTTTAATCTAAAAGGCTCCCCAGATTACAGTAGGCAGGAACAGGTTGGCACGCCACTTGTCTACTGTTTTCCATACCAACATACACAAATTTTTCTTGTATGAACCTTTATTTGCTTATTTATATATATAATTTTCAAATTCCTAAATTGTATGAAATGCCAAAAACACAGACTGTTAACAGTTGCTGTTAAATGCCACTTAATTCTGGAGAGCTGTTAGCTAATATGATATTATACCATTTTTTTTTTTTTTTTTCATTGTTGATGTTTTTGAACAACTAATCGGTTGGCAAGATTGAGGCCATTTCAGTCAGGCAACATTTTCTTTGGGTAACTACAACCCTAAGTTATAAAGTTATTTTCTTGTTTGAATTACTCCTATATTTGGAATTCAAAAGAGGAGAAGGAAAATATCAGAAAATGTTTTAGATTTTGTTTTCTAGTGTTCTCCTCTAAATTAGGTGTGCATGTTTGTGTGAATGGTCGTCGGTCTTTCCATGCCAGCCCTGTAATAGGCTGGTGACCAGGGTGCATTTGCCCAATTCAGTAAAGATAGGCTCCAGCCCCCCAGTGGTCCCCAAAAGGAAAAAGCTATATAGCTAATTGATGCGTGTGTCCTTTAAAACACAAATACATAGAAGTATTTGAAGCTTTTTATTGGTCTCTTGACTTTTTTTTCTTTTTTGGCTAACTGAACAACTTTTTTTTATCATATAAGAAAAGAAAAGAAGGTAACATTTCTTTGTTTGTGATGTCCTTCTCATTCTCTGTTCCTTTACTTACTCTTCATTGCACGCAGTTGAATTTGCATTACCTATGAAAGCAAACTTGTCCATTTTGGGGTGTGTGAACTGAACTTTGATCAAGGTCATTTAGGCATGATCTTGAAACTGGTTTGCAATTTTTTTTAACCTCACCACTTCAAACAAGAAATACATAAAATTGTCTCAAGGCTATCGCCTTACAACTAAATCACACACCATTATAGATAAAAATAAGTCCAGATGAAGTTTCACAATTCTGTTTCCTTTTTCATTTTCATATCTATGAATTCAGTCTCTGGTTATCAATGCTCCAGTTACCTGAGCTTGGCTAGCTATGGATATGATGTCAAGGGATCATGAATAGATTTTGGCTCAGTGTGGCTTTAGTGGCCCCATTGGCTCCTGGCTAACACACATCTGTGGCATCTGTGTTTCCTGGATGAGAAGATATTAAAAAGCACAGAGACAGAAGTGTAATAATGGCCTCTGCTCTTGCTGCAGCCCTTATTGAAACGTCTGAAGGTATTAACAGAGAAAGCCCAGGGCTTGGCCGGCCTTGCAGGCGGGTAGGGAGCCAGTGTTGGTGTCTACCTCATTAGCCTGGTCTCATCTCCCGGGGTTTAGGCCAATAAACAAGGCAGCCAGAGGCCCCAGATTACATTTAGCTCCATACAGCAGCCTCAGTGCTGTGGAATCGATTACAACTTAAATGTGATTTTTCATTAAGCATGTGATAAGACTGTATTTGCCCATTTAATTTGTGGTTGTGTGTGTTTAAGTGTCAGTATTTGCATTTGTGTGCTTGTGTGTTGCTTCATTTATTGTGCACACTTTGGCAAGTACTGGGTATCTAATAGTTACAGTGCCAACTGAGCTATACCAGCAGTACTGCTGATGAAGGTTCAGAGAAAAAGGAAAGCTATCATATTAGACAAAGTCCTTGTTTACAATAAGAGCCATGTTGTTATGTTGGGAGCAATTTGATTTAGTTTTTTCAAAAACTAGTTTTTAAGGGCAAAAAATGTGTGTGTGTGTTTATATATATATTGTATATATGTATATATTGTATATATATATATATATATATATATATATATATATATCAGCATTTTTAATTTTAAATAATAGTACTTTTTATGCATTTTCTTGTTTTTTCATCATTTTTTTGTCAGTTTTTTAAAGTATATTTGGGGCATTTTAAAGCCTTCATTGTATAGTGGAGACAGACTTTTGAAAAGGGGTGAGAGGGAGCTGGGGGAGGACACTTGGCAAATGGGCCCAAGGCAGTAATCAAACCTGGACCGGACAGTATTTATGGGATGTGCCTGGTTGCTTACCTGTATGCCAAACCAGCACCCCAGTTGTCAGTTTTATTTTTTTTTTTGACATATAGTTCTTACATTTAGCGTCTTTGTCTAATTTTGTCATTTTTGGTCATTATAACATATTTTTTTCTAAGATTTATCTAAAGACGTTTTTCCTTCTCCTGTCTTTCTTCAAATATTCTGATATTAAAGGTTTTCTTTAGACACTATTCATACATTTTCCTGTTTTTATTAATCATTATATATATTTTTTTATATTTTATTTCTTCATGTGGTTGTCTGTTTTCTGATTTCAATTGTTGTCATTTTTAATATTTTTTTTAACATATAATTCATTAATTTTCAAGTTTTTCTCTAAATATTGTCATTGAAGATCTTTTTCAGATTTCAGTCATGCATTTTTCTGTTTCTCGTTATTAAATTTAATTTTGACCTGCTTGTCAGATATTTACTTATTTCCCTATATTTTTAATCCCTTACCATTCTTGTAAAATTGTTGTAGAATTAGTCTATTACCAATCACATAGTCGAGTAAATGCTGTTTTTGAACCATTTGGAGTAAAACGCATTTGAAATCTCCTTTTAAAGTTAATTTTGAAGCTTTTTCACTGCATCACTCATTGTACAGTATGTACTTTTGGTATTAAGTAATTTAAGTCTTAAGAACATCCAAAAGAGACTTTTATTTTCTGACTAAGCAATTCTTTGAAATACAGATGACTACATCTGGGGGCGTTATTGGTAAATTTAATTGGACCATAGCATGAGCCCTTATGTAGTTTCAGTAAGGTTTCAGTTTTTTACATATTCTTTATACATTTACACCTGTTTTCTTTCTCCTCATGCACCCACAATTAAGGGTGAAATTGAAAAAGAACTTTGGTTATTTAAAGGTTGGTATCATTATCCATCACAACGGCTGAGAACAGATTCCTACAGCATTATTTCTGTTGTCATTCTGTGTTATTCAGTTAAGTTGGTTTGCATTAAACAATTGGTGAATCTGTAGAATTATATTTTTGCAGAAATGAGAAACACTTTATTTTCCTACAGTTTATCTTATTTACTAGCTTGTGAAGAGTATCTGTTTCAGATGTCCGATTGTTGAAGACTGTGTCCTAAGAGAGATATTTGAGTCACTGTGATTGTTTAGGTATTGTTAGTGTTGGAAATGAGAAAATCTCACCTTTCTGGGGAACCAGTACTTATGTGTTACGTCAGCCACCCGGATACTGTCCACTCAATGTGTGTCATTGTTTATTGTGCTCTGAATTATTCAAGGCCTTGTGGAGAGTTGAAATTGGATCTGAATGCATAATGCTCATGTAGCACTGAACAACAGCACAGCATATTAAGTGAATTGTTTCTTAGTATGGAGAGTCAGACCAGGAGAAGCTGAAGAAGAACGAAGGAAGTGGTAGAAAGTGCAGTGGAAGCATTTGCAAAGTAGTTTGATGCTTACTTTTAGGAGGCGGACTGAGTTGGCCTATGCAATATGGACCAAAAATTATACCTCAGTGGTTTTTAGCTAAGTAGGGATATATGATAAATATCTAATTTTTCTGTAAGAAAATGAGGGATAAAAAAAACAATTCTGGGGAGAGTCCACCAAAGCCAAATGGTACATATTTAAGAAAAAATATATATAAGAAAATATGATAGAAGAAAATCATCCAAAAATAAATTATCAGTTTGTGGAAAAAAATGAATAAAATAGCTCTTTAAATAAAATAAAGAAAATAGGGATTGTTCGCTTAAAATCCTTGAAAAGTGCTTGAATTTTTATGTAGTGTTTTCAAGTTTTCAAAAGAGCTTGGACCTTCAAAAAAAGATGTTTGAAAGTGATTGAAATATCTTGTATGACAAAAAGTTATCTGACCAAACTGTTCTCTTGTTACAAAGAGAAATAAGTTGTTGACTTACTTGAAGAGTGCTTTTTATGTGATAAATCGTTCTTGTCATATTTTTTAGAAATGTTAAATGAAAACCGTTTTTTGAAAAATTAACATTAATGCTGTTACCAAGAAAGCTCGGAGTATCTGATAACATTTTCATGGGTCCTCATATTCATATTTCCTGTAGGAATCTACTGAGAGTACATTTTTCTTTTCCTCTTTGAAAAAATATTTTTCTTAATTTTTCTTTTTTTTGTTTTCTGTATTTTTCATCCTCCCATAGACTGAGGAACAGATGTTTTAATGTATATTAAGGAAATTGTGTGTATTTGTATAACATTATTTGAAACACTATTGAATTTGACCCTGTCAAAAGTCAATTAACTCTTGAAATATATAGATTACCAATTTACCTCATTTTTCCCCATCCATCTCAGACTGATAATCATGTGGCCAAAAAACGCGTTACTGTTGGTGTCTTACTGTTAGGCATCTATTTTTTTTTTAAATCAACATGAACTAAATGGAGAATAATGTCTGAAAATATATCAATTTACAGTACACTGAAAAAGTTTTGGGCAGGTGTTAAAAAAGTCTGTAGAGTAAGTGTTCTCTTATGAATAGTAGTTTTAATTGTTTATTTCATCAGTTAACAAATGCAAAGTGAGCAAACTGAAGACAAATCAAAGCAATATTTTGTGTGACCACCCTTTGCCTTCAAAAGCAGCATCACTTCCTCTAGGTACACTTGAACTCTGTGGGGGCCACACCATCACTTCCAGGAATCCTTGTTCTTCTATATGCTGAAGAAAGCTCTCAGAGACATTTGCTGTGATTTGGATTGTTGTCCTGCTGCAGAGTACACTTGGGGCCAATTTAAAGCCTCCCTGATGGTTCTACATGATGAACAAGTATCTGCTTATGTTTTTTAGCATTTAGGACACCATTAATGCTGACTAAATACCCAACTCCATTTGCAGAAATGCATCTCCAAACTTGTTAGGAACCTCCGCCATACTCCACTTTTGTCTGCAGACTCTGTTGTACTGCTCTTCAGCCCTTTCAACAAATGGACTGCCCTTTACTACTCTTTAATATATCTTATTTTGACTCATCAGTCTAGAGCACCTGCTGCCATTTTCCCCCCAGACTGCTACCAAATATATGTCTGGCAAAGACCTTGCTGATGTAATTTAACTACCACATTTTTTGTTTTTGTGCTCAGTCTTTCCATGTTGAATGACCTGCATTACTTTTATTTTGAATGGACAAAAAGGAACTTCTCGTAGTAAGCACAGTTAGCTTAACTTTGGGGAAAAAAATGATCAACTAGTGAATGAAAAGTGAAGGGTGTCAGAAAAGGGTGAAATGATTGACATAGCAGGGAGCAGATTAACTTTGACTCATCTACTGAACTTCTGTGAGATTTTTAACCCAAAAATGAGTAACAGTGTCCTTACTTCACATTGAAGTGAGAAAGTACTGATTAGTACATGTTTTTTAATAGATCCTCCTTTTTGTGAAGGGAGGGTTGTTTTCTGCTCATTCATTGGTATGAGAGACTCTACAACCATATAAAAACAATAAAATGTCCTTACTTCACATCAGCACAGCAGTAGCTGCTACATGTTTGTAAATAGGTCCTTCTGTAGGAAGGAAAGCTCTCTCAGCTTGGTCAGTTGGTGGTATATGAGTCACATGGAGAATAAATACAGAAACTTTGGTCTGAGGAGAGAGTCAACTGATGAGCTTTGAAGTTTGTCCTGTTTTATTAAAGACCCCTTTCTTTATTAACATTACTGGTGCATATTCTCCAAAGCTCCTATAGTATAGACAGGGTCAAAGGTCAGTATTCAGTGTGTGCCCATACTTAAAAAAAAATTAGTGGCATTAAGAGTACTTTGACATTAAGTCATCTTTAACACGTTAACTTTGACAATATTATTATAAATGAAAACCAACAAATACAATTAAAAGTCTTGAAAGCATTCATAATTGAACACATTTTCGTACATGCCAGAAACGTTTGCACTGTAGTGAATCTTAAATACTGGATATACTGCCCAGCCCTATGCTGACCATAACGTTTTTTTTGAAGTATCAGAATTGTTTTTTATCAAGATACAGTAATTGCAGTTTTCCTAATGAATCACTGCAGAACTGTTTGTAGAAGTGCCAAAGAGCCTAAGTTGAATATAAAGGCAAGCCAGCTGTAAGTTAGTTTTCAAAGATGAAAATGTTCATACTGGATAAGTCCTATGTGAGGAAAAAAATGTGCTCTTAAAATAAATGTTCAGGTCTGCTTTCCACTTCTTCCTGAATTTTTGTGGTCTTGGCGAAAAGCTGTTGGAGATGATGACAGAGGACTTGGCAACAGTTGATCTAAAAAGTCAACATGACAAAACTTCCTGTGCTGAGTGATCCTCCACCCTTGCTTCCTCCATCTCATTCTCCTCTTGTGTTCCTTCCCTGATGAGCACAGCAGCGAGAGTTTCCAGACGGGCCGTATCTCGTTGGAGCTGTTTTGATTGGCAGCTTTTCCTCCACACCTGTCGCTGTGATTGACAGCCAGTGGGACTTCCTTATTACATCCCCTCCTCCCTCCAGCACCCCCACCAGCAGCACCCATCTTTCCTCCTTCCCAGTAATTGCTGACATTTATGCAGTGTTTCATGGTGTTTGCTAATGTATTAATGCTGCAGAGCATCAGAGGTGCCTCGCCTTGTAGGCCAGCACCTCCCTCCATTTCCCAGCTGGCATTAATGGAATCCTCCTCTACCTAACAGGGGCCTATGAAATTGAGGGTTTATTTAGGAGGGCCAGGTGGTTTCCATAGCAACAGGGCTCAGCAGTAAGCTCAAGCAGAACCCCCCCCCCCCTTTCCCTCATGTGAATGGCAGCATCCAGGTGACATTCAGCATCAAGTTAGTCTGTCTGTCTCAGTTTCTATCTCCTTGTGCTATTTTTTGTTCTTTTTGAGGCTCACTTTTCACTTTTTTTGTTTATATCTTTATCTGAGGAGGAGGGTGATTATTGTCAATTGTTCACCTTTTAGACCCATATGAGAGCACATCAGCAGTCACATGAAAAAAATATACTGTTTTCTTTATTTAAGATTAAAAAAAGAGAAGAGAAGCTCTGTATCTGCATGTATGTTCTGGGGATGTACAGTCTGGACATTTACAGATATTCTGATACTTCCAAACTCATTTAGCCAGAGCTGATACTGATAGTTGCTAGGGTGCATAGATTGTTTTTCTTTTCCCTCATCATTAGGAACACCAAGTCTTTCCTGAACTGATATGTTACAGTCATTCTGTTTCAACAATCTGTTCATTTAAGAAGCATACATTGTAAAGGATAATCAACATTTCAAAAGGAGTAAATGATAGATGGAATCTTTTTTGATTTAAGACATTCAGTAATAAAACAAAACAAATATAACCTGTTGAGATGGACAGCAATATTAGAACAAAGCATTGAATCCCTTTTTTATAGCAACAAGCAGAATTGTAACAACCTGCTGACGGACAGTTCTGTAGAGAAAAAAAGTATCCCTTCATTGACAGATTTTTTTTTGCAGAGCTTTTACTTTGAAATTAATATTAATCCCAGTAAACAATCAGGTTTGCAGGGTGGCCTGAGATAGTCCAAAAATGGGTTCGATATGAAAAAAAAAAAAAAAATCTTCTGTAGTGCCAAAAATTGTACAAACTGTTGTACAGAGAAGTGGTTTTAATATACCAGCCTGTGCAAGTTTATTGTTATCTGCTCAAGCCTAATTATTTTGACAAACAAGTGTCATGCTCGTGAAATGTTCTCAGAAAAAAACAATCATTAGCTCATTTAAAAACTTTGTTAAATTTCATAAATTTGGCATCAAACACTACATTTTCATACGTTAACAAAGATTATAAAGTTAGGTGAACTAACAAATAGGACAGATTAAAAAGATATTGATAACTCCCCACCAACATATTCTGTGATGTGTAGAAGACTTAACCTGATTACTGACTTAAAGTTACAGAACTTGCAGATATATATATGTGGAAATTGATGCCCCCAGAGAAAGAGTTAATTACAGACTCATGCATTAGTGGTTGAATAATTGCTATGACAACTCATGATTGCACATTATCCCAAGGCACTCCTGGGCTTGCCTTAAGGCATACCAGCGTGCCTCAACACACCATTTAAGAACCACTGGTATAGAGACATCTTCAATCATTAGAGCACAGTTGACAGTATAAGGTATGAGGATTCAGCTGAGGTAGATCTATTGATTCAACTTAAAAATACAAAACCTAAGTTCCCGTGAAGCTTTAAAAAGTTCTTAAGTTTATGAAATGACCAAAGACTGGTTGATTTACCACCAGACCAAATTTCAGTATTGAAAAAAATCTCTTAAGAATAAAGCATTACGTTTTATTATGAAACATTAAGCAGTAATCTCTACTGCATGGATCCTGAGGATGTGTGTTAATTAACGCACCAAAATCAACCCTTCTCGCATGAACTTCAACAAGTTGAAAAGAAGTAATGCTTTGATTTGACAGTGGAGGTGTCCCCTGGACCTGTCGAGCTTTACATGTTTGAGCCATCGGAGACAGACTCAGATTCATGTCATGACAGAAGGGAGCTCTGCTCTGAAAAGTGAAAGCATTTTTAGCATTACATGTGACTAAGATATTTTTACTGTAGGCCTCCCACTGCTATTGTTTTTGTTGTGATTGGAGTTCAACTCCTCTTCTGTGTTTTGGTACTAGACTGCTGAGATTTTTAAGTTGCTGCTGCTGCTTAGAACTCTTAATTTTCTGTTATTGCTCCTTCAAAATAAAGTCCATATATTAACATAAGGGTTGAGATCTTTAACTGCTCGACTTTTTTAGAAATAGTACTTATCAATTAATGGACACACTAAGTTAAGTTGGGGATCGCCGAAATTATGGGACTTTTACTTTTCACTACCAAAGAAGTTTCTTTTTATGTCCTGGACTTAAGACAGCAGTATTTCATTTCAAACACACCTCCACCTGGTATAGTTGTCTGTTCCTGCTGCATGATAGAAAGACAAACCACTCCAGTATGTAGCCTGTACCATGACTTAGCATTTGCAACAAAACCAATAACACTTAGCTGGTTGCAGATTTCTGTCCCTTGGCATGTTAATCATGCAGCACAGTGGATTTTATGTCAACATACAGCTCCTTTGCTTTTGTACTATTGAACCATAGAAGAGTGGGATCACTCATCAGGACCCTACCCATAAAAATCTGAGGCAGTCTTTCTGTGAAGATATTTCTTCACAGGGAGTTTGAAGCATTCTGCTGATATTTATAGCTAAAACTGTTGTTTTAGCGGTTATTTTTGAATTATTGATTATATGTCAGTTCTATTTTGCATACAATCCAAAGTAATTTTGTGAAATACTACATGACACCAGCTACTTATCAGGAGCGACACATCTTCATTGAGGTGTAGAGGAGCCTTGACCTAGGAACTCACAGCTGCCTAGGGTGGATCACACTTGTTACCTCCTCCTTTTAACCTTTGTTTCCCTATTAACTGTTCATTTTTCATTTATTTACATTATGTCTTACCAATTATACTCTGTCTGCCCATTTGCATCCCCTTTACCGTCCACTCTCCTCTTGCTGTTCCTCCCTCTCCATCAAAGAGAAAGTGGAGTAAGGTGGTGCTGCGGTTATGGTTGCCTTCAGTGCAGCTGTCAGTAGTAATTATCTCACACTCACAGCCAGACATCTAATCCAAACACTGCCTACCCTAGAAAAGAAAAAAATGAAACAGAAGAATGAAGGGAGAGAAAGACGGGTAGAGAAGGGGAAGAAAGGGTTGAAGAGGGGAGGGAAGAGGGAGGGAGCGGGTAAGAGAGAGAGAGAGAATTCTTTCCCTGTATCGGCCTCTGAATGCTTAGAGCCTCAATGCAAGTGTTAATTAAAAGAATCCAAAAAAGAGGAGCCAGTCTCTTTGTGTGGAGATGTAGGAGAGGGTCATTTGGGGGGGTTAACCTTGTCCCCCCACCTCCCCGTGCCCTGTGGCGCTTCTGCCTTGTTTCCACGTTTTACCACTGAGCCGCCAAGCTGCACTTGTGTACCTCAACATCAGAAGAAGCTATCGGGTCAAAGCGAGGAAAAGGATTGAGAGGCACTCAACTCATTTTTTTCCCTTTTCACCTCCCCTCCTTGCATCCATGTCGGAACAAACCCTCCAGGCTGTCTTTGACAGGGGAAGTGATCAACTTTATTTATACACTTATTAGGCCCTCAGACCAAAGCCTCTTATTGTGAGTACCGGGGGTAAAGGGTTTATGGGGATCCTCTCGGCAGCCGCTGTTAAGATTCTCACGTTTGATTGCCACTCGATTGGAGAAAAGGGCAGAATAGACTTGGGGCCATGCCTTCACATCCCTCAGGCAAACTCCGTATGTCTTTGTTTGACTCAATACCTACAACTCTTTCTGAATGGAGCACCAATTCAGATCTCAAGCGTGGAACCCATTATGGCTCCAATGGCCATAGCTCTTCTCTAACAGGGAGAATTGATTGCTTGTTTTACTCTTACTGTTGAGGGAATGGTGTTTTTGTTCACTTACTTTGTAAAGCTCACTTGAAAATATGAATGCCACAATGATGTAATAAACACCCCACTAAATAACTTAGAGTTGAGTTACAGAAAAGGCAATCCAGTTAAGTGTTCTTCGTAGGTGTTCCAGCTGTCCTCGCTGTGACTTTTATTCACTCCTCATTGTCAAGAGTACTCTTCCAAATAATTAGTAATACACAAGAAACACAATCTGTTTCTTCTCTCATATGAGTTTTCACATCTGTTACTGTGGCGGGTGTGTTTAAATATTTCAGCTCTTGGGGGAAAAATTGGTAATTTGACAGAAAAACAAAAAATGTATTTTCTCATATAATTTCAATGTTTCATTGTTGACTTGGCCCTTTAGGGCTGACGTCACTCTTGGTGTGTGTAGTTTAAACATTGCGTGGCAGTCTAGCCACTGCTTTTTTTGAGTCGTTTTCTTTTCTTAAGACAACACAGAGAAGGAATACTCATCAGGATATTATTCATTCTTGAACTATCAGGGGAAATACTGTGTTTCTCACATCTTCTGCTTGGTTACTGAGCTGGTGGGAAATTAAGACATAGTGGTTTATATTGATCAGTATATTCCTTGACCGTTTTTAAGGCTGCAGTACAGCTGAGTTGTTTGCCATTTTGGAAATCCCTGATAGTGTTCAATTCAACTTCAAGGACATGTGTGAATATTTAAATTGTGTGGACAGAAAAATCAATTTTGCCTAATTAATAAAAAAGATACAAAAAGCCTTCATCACACTTCATGTGATTTTTTTTAGAATAAACTATTACATTGATACAGTGCTATGTTTCCCATTGGAAAATCCACAGTCAAAAAAGGGTTGGTGGGTCACAGTCAAAGAAAGCTCTCCCTCAATAAAGCACATTTTCTCACATTATACAACACAAAGCAAGGCTGCCACTGGCCAAAGCAGGGTTCCTCAAAAGACATTTTCATTGAATTTACATTGACCATATATACATTTATGAAAGTTTGAACTATAATTATTGATATGTTTTGCAACACCAGCGAAGAGTAAGGGGACAGCCTACGAAGATGGATGCCTTAACTTTAAAGAGTCACAGACAACTGAAGTGAAAGCTGGAGACTTGCATTTTAATACAGTTTCTTATCTAAAGTCTCAAAGACTTGTTTGAATAAATTCTATGATTTTGAAAGATCAAATCTGGTTCACATTTCAGTTTGTAAACTTTGTGCTAACACATAGTGGAGGTTGCTAAAACCAGGCTAACAGTTTATTATTGATTTGCTACTTAAGAACTAACTTTAGACAAGGGATGTAACGGTATGAAATTTTCATATCTCGGTTATTGTGACCAAAATTATCACGGTTATCATTATTATCGCGGTATTGTTGCAGTGTGCTCAAAATGTTCAAAAAGTACTTTTATACACACTTAAAATCATTCAACCCCTTTAATGTTACAATTATAACAGGCCGCCTGGTCTTTTTTGGCTATAAATGTGTCAGGAAATGTCCTTTTGAGTTAATTTTTTTCACCCTTTTTTTTCATGAGAAATAAAAGTAAACAATTCTGGCAAGTATTTGTCATTATTATGT
Organism: Cetoscarus ocellatus; assembly: GCA_037902135.1. Taxonomy (NCBI): domain Eukaryota; kingdom Metazoa; phylum Chordata; class Actinopteri; order Labriformes; family Labridae; genus Cetoscarus; species Cetoscarus ocellatus. The sequence goes on from JBAMNC010000601.1 coordinate 393,891, forward strand.
TATAAATGCTTAAACAGCGTGTAATTACAAGAAAAGGAAAAACTGAGTTGAACTTTAAACAGGATTCTCTTCATAAACAATTTTAAATGAACATGTTCAAAGTTTTTAGATGACTAAAAATAAACTTAACCTTATTTACATACACTCACACATTTTTGTCTGCCTACAGCATTAGTGTCCATGTTACAGCTCGTTATATCAGACCATGTCCAGGCGTTTTTTTACTGATGATAGTCCCTGAGGCAATTCCTGTCCAGTTAGCCCCTTCATGACTCTCCTCTGGCCTACCCTCTCCCTGACAAATCTCCTCCACATTTCCTTCTCCAGTATTTCCAAATTACGATTGATGAAATCCGTAAAACATGAACTATGATGGAAAAAGACAATAAATTACAAAACACGGCAATACACGGCCAATAACCGACAAAAGAATGGCAAGAACACGCCCCAGAATGATACTAATGCTATTATTATTATTATTACAACATTTAAACATTATTTAAACAAAAAATACCGATAAACCACCTGTAATTCACTCAGGTATGCCTCACTGAATCTTCTCACTCTCACTCTGTCCGGCTCAGTCAGCTCACTTACTCGAGAAGTTATGGTAGTTTAATCACGCAGGTCTTTTTCTTCCGCCGGCAGCAGCTTCGTGTTTTAGACAGGGTGACTGTCTGCAATCAGTTTAGCCTCGGCATCCTCGTTAGTCAAAAATTCGATCAGACTACAGACTTTGTCCGTTTCAAGGGGGAAAAATCTCCGCTATACAGCCTGTGCGGGCGCCCACCGCCGCGGCCAAACTTTCACTTTCAGAGGCCAAACAAAGCAAACTGTGCATGCACGCCTCCGTCTGTGAGGGACCGCGGCTGCTTTACTGAGGAGCAGACAATTAGTTCCGGCTTTTCCAGGCAATGAGCAGCATCACCGTGAGCTATTGACACAGTGTGGTAATCAAACTCGGTTTACCGGTAATTAAAATTTTACCGCGGTTTACCATTTTACCGGTAATCGTTACATCCCTACTTTAGACACAATCTTTCTTAACAATCTGTCTTAACAAACAAAGTAGAAAGTGACTGTATATCCACTCTAGTGCTGAGAAGAAAAGTTAGTTTCCAAGCACCTCTTTAGTCTGTATTACCTCAGTTTTGTCATCATACCATACAACCTTCTTCTTTTGTTAAAAAATGGTGGTTAGCAGCTTTATGGGGTGATGTAGCTACTGCTGGCTGTTTAAATTATAGAAAATATAGAGTAGTTTTAGATTAAGGTAAAAGTTATGTTAAATAATAGTGTTGTTTTTTTAATTAATGATTACTTACTATACTTACTTACTATATCTTTTTAAAATCCTAGTCAGATAATACTGAAGCAAACTTGATTTTATAATTATTACTTTTGTAAGTTTGCTATATAAAACACACCTAATCAAGGCACTTCACATCAAAAGTTTAAAGTTATTAAGGTAAAGACCAATATTTTATAAATATCACTTAAACTTCTTTGAAGTGGACAGTTCATACCATTGCACTGTATTATTATAATATTCAGCTCAAGCTTCAGATTTAGCCATCTACTTTCTAACCCTCAACTCAAACTCTCCAAAGGTGATCATTGTCACATATTTTTAGATATTGCATTTGATCCATTATTCAAGATGGTCATATTTTAGGCTGTATTTCTTTTGTTTCCTAGTTTGATATTAAATAATGCAGACAAAAAAGTAAGCAAAATTGTCAAAATCTTAAAAAAATAAAGACTTTAAGGCAAGACAAAGCTGTTATGATTCACTGAAAATCATAAAAATAAAAGTTTTCATTATTTATAGATGACGATATAAAATTAAAGATGAGGAAACCCCCCCCCAAAAAAATAAAAAAAAATAAAATTAAATATATAAACTAGGAGCTTTAAGTGTGTAACATTTTATTGTTGATTATTTTCAATAGATCAATTTGTAATGAACCAATAGGTTCCTTCTTGAAACCCTATTTTGTGTAGGTGTGTGTGGGATAGACTGGGGATGTGCAACAGACATGTTTTTGGGAAGACTCACTCTTCCTCACTTTGAAAACATCTTAGCTACAGGACGCTGACTTTCCCTATTTTTGTATATATTTTATTTTGATATTGACATCTTAATAATGTAACAAAACACAAATGGTTACAAGGACTTTCTATCTTTACATTCCTTTATTTTCATGAACAACTTAAGAGGATAGTCTCGCTAATTGACTTTAAATTAGTTAATAAATAATAACAACTGAAGGCTCTGTATTGTAGCTTAACTAATAAAATTACACGTTTTTCACCTGCTGTTGATTTACTATCATAACATTTTTAGATCCACTTAGCCTTAGGATTTTTGTCTCTGATTCATGAATAAAACTGAGTTGAAAACTGACCACTATGGTAGTTCAGTAGTTAAAAAATGTGGTAGTTGAGTGTTAAAAGACAAGGCAGTGTGCAAAGATAACAGATAACAGACATTATGTCACACAGGTTCTTATCAGCAGCAGGTACACAGCAGTACTCACTTGTAAGTCCATGTTGCTGACAGGCTTCACTGGTTTCACTGTTCTCTCAAAGTATAGAGGCCGAGGCCGGCATGAGGAACCACTCTATTCTAAAAGAGACACAGAGAAATTCCCTGCAGATTGTGTAGCTCCCTTTCAGACTCAATTGGCGTTTCATGTAATCGTCTCCTGATTCAACCATGTCCAGCTGCTCTTTGTGCGTCTCAGCGGTTGACAATAGGGCAGATCTCAGGATCTCTGCGGGGGACGAGCTGCTTCTTTGCATCTTATCACACCAAGTCTGCCTGCCCTGCCTTGACCCTGTTGTTTAGAAGTTCAGTCTCCCAGAAAATTACTTGATTCTGGATATTTTTTCTGAATTATCCCCCCAAACCCCTTATCAGTAAAAACATAGTTGCATGATCGTGTCAAGAAGCAGTTAATTTTGGCTGATAAGTTATGGTTTGACTGTGGATACACACACCCTTATAAAAGCGAGGTATTCTGTATTTCTCACCAGAGCCAAGCCTGTCATTGTCCCTGGAGGACTTAACCAAGAGACAGCATCTGTAATGAGTCCCTGATGAACGCTGACATTTTCAGTCCCAGCTTTGGATTTGGTAGCTCATTAGTCAGGTGCTCTTAAAGTACAAACCGTCACCAAACTAATGGCAGGTGTCCTAAAACCTCATCACATCTTCCTTTTTGGTGATATGATCATGCTGTTCAGTAACTAATAGTTCAGGTCATGCTTCTTCAGCAGAGGAAAACCAAAGCACCAATATAAGTAAACAAAAGTTTAGTCTCATGATAAGGAAGGACTCTTGTAATATTAAGTTTAAAGTTTGATGAACTCCAAGGCAGCTGGCAATCTGCACTTTAGCATTTTGCACTTTAGCACTATGGCACTTTTGTAAGCACTCCAGCACTTTATAATACTTTGTGAATCATTCCCATGGTCCCCCAACTCCCAACACATTTTCTTTTGGACTGTATAACGTTTTTGTCTGTATGACTGTATGTTTTTTAATATGCTCTGTGTGTTTTTATTCCTATTACGGATGTCTGTTTCTTGTTTCTATGTGTTGACACCAACCTGCTAATGGGACTGGGGATGGAAATTAGCCACTCAGCTATAAACCCATGCATTTACATGTCAATGTATATTAATGCATACTGTCCCATTTTTTAAAAAATAAATACATCTCAATCTCAGTGTTGGGTTTGGAGTCAAACCAGTAAAGCTGCTGTGCAGTCAATTCTGTTTTAATTTCAATGAAGACTTTGGCTTGTCACAATCATGAGAGCAAGGTAACTGAGATAAAATAATAATGTGGTCCCTGCTGCTTATGCTCATTTTGTTCATAGGATTTTTCATTCACGGTAAATGTTTCAGTGTGTTCTTTTTTATTTTAGCCACAAGAGTACATTATTAATTACCACCTCAAAAAACATTTGTTTTGATTTGATTAATTACAGCTGTATTGAAATATGCTGTTAGCAACATGAAAGTAGTGATTACATAAGAATTTGAAATATTAAAAAACAGTATAGAAATACAAGTAATGTGGCTTTTTAAACCCCTTCAGCATCCCCCAAAACAGTGTGGACTGAAGCTATTTTATCAGGAATGTCTTCATGTTTTTTTCTTTTTAACAAAAATCCTTCTGTCGATCAAAATACTCTTCAGCCACTTTCAGCCAAAATTAAACTAGAAGAATGAGTTTTTAGTCATTAAACTCAGTGATGGGAAGCATGAAAGCCCCAGCAAGAAGCAGTCAAGATGTCACAACTGCCTCAAGTGGCTGTCAACATTATGGATGATAGAGACTGATCTCACTTTTTAAAGCTAAGAAACACAATCAGGTATTAATGTAATAATGTGTTGAATAGGCCAAAATATTTATTCTGTTTATTTTAATTTAAAATCCTGCCCCATAGCATCTGTCAAGAAGAAAAGAATGGCCCTTGTACAGATGTAGTTGATGGCCCCGTTATACCCAGTTTCATGAAGGCTCTTGTTTTTTTTTTTACTGAGCATTTTTACCGTGAAGTAACACTGAATGCATGAAACTGAAAGCACTGAAAATTCAAAAAATATTTTTTCTTTTTTTTTTTTTTTCTTTTTTCCTTTTATATGAGTTACACTGACTTTTTAATGTCTACTATAAATATCCAGCTTTACCATTCAGTTGAGCATAACTATTTGATTTATTTTTTTTAACTCATTTTTTTGTATTTATTGAATTAAGTCATGTACTTCTGCTGAGTTAGACAACTGGTTCCATTATAATTCATATATGTCATCACAAGTCTAAATGTTTTGCTAGATCATGACCACATGTTAAAAGTGGTTTTTATGTTTTTAATGTCCAAATTAGAGGAATGAATGAAGCCTCACATTATGTAGAAACAGTCACTTTTTACATACCACAGCCAATTGGAAGACGAGGCCTGACAAGGTTTATACAGATTTAATACGCTTGTCAATGCGAGACAGTGGCTCTAGGTATGGTCCACCATACAGTTTATCTGGGTGATGTACACCATATTGCCAAAAGTATTAGCTCGTCTGCCTTCAAACACATATGAACTTGAGTGACATCCCATTATTAATCCATAGGGTTTAATATCATGTTGGCCCACCCGTTTTCAGCTGTAACAGCTTCAATTCCTCTGGGAAGGCTTTCCACAAGGTTTAGGAGCGTTCATGGGAATTTCTGACAATTCTTCCAGAAGCGCATTTGTGAGGTCAAACACTGATGTTGGACCAGAAGGCCTGACTCACAGTCTCCGCTCTGATTCATCCCACAGGTGTTCTATGGGGTTGAGATCAGGACTCTGTGCAGGCCAGTGATGTTCTTCCACACCAAACTTGCTCATCCATGTCTTTATGGACTTAGCTTTGTGTACTGGTGTGCAGTCATGTTGGAAGAGGAAGGGGCCAGCTCCAAACTGTTCCCACAAAGTTGGGAGCATGAAATTGTCCAAAATGTCTTGGTATGCTGAAGCATTCAGAGTTCCTTTCACAGGAACTAAGGAGCTGAGCCCAACCCCTGAGAAACAACCCCCCACCATAATCCCCCCTTCACAAAAAACTTTACACTTAGCACAATGCAGTCAGACAAGCACCATTCTCCTGTCAACTGCCAAACCCAGACTTGTCCATCGGATTGCCACGTCTCCACTGCTCTAGAGACCTGTGACACCACTGCATCCGACGCTCTGCAATGCACTTGGTGATGTAAGGCTTGGATGCAGCTGCTCAGCCAAGGAAACCCATTCTATGAGGCTCTCTACATACTTGTTCTTGAACTAATCTGAAGGCCACATGAAGTTTGGAGGTCTGTAGCTATTAGCTCTGTAGAACATTTGAGACCTCTGTGCAATATGAACCTCAGAATCCTTGCTCTGGGATTTTACATGACATACCACCTTGTCGCTGAGTTGCTGTCGTTCCCAATGGCTTCCACTTAATTATACTACCACTAACAGTTGACTGTGGAATAATTAGTGGGGAGGAAATTTCACGACTGGACTTATTGCACAGGGGGCATCCTGTCACAGCACCATGCTGAAATTCACTGAGTTCCTGAGAATGACCCATTCTTTCACAAATGTTTGTAGAAGCAGTCTGCATGCCTAGGTGTTTGATTTTATACACTTGTGGCCATGGAAGTGATTGGAACACCTGAATTCAATGATTTAGATGAGTGAATGAATACTTTTGACAATATAGTGTAGGATTAATCTAACAGCCCTAACCAGCCGGAGAAATGTCAAAGTCTTGTAATGATGGTATTGATAATGATATTGTTTACTCTTGAAAGGACAGTGCAGTTTAATGAACAATACTTGTGCAAAAATAAAATTTAAACATGCCAGATTAAAACTGGTGGCTAGTTCCCCACTTTTGTCTCAGGATGATGTTGCAAGAAAAGATACATTAAAGCTAAATGTGCTTAGGAGAAACTTGCATATTTCATGATTAGGGTCAGCAGCATTGATAAATGCACACAATAACCTCAAAAAAGTCCAATTTAAAATACATCAAGCTATTTTCGATGTTGATTGCGTTGCTCAACAGAATTCCTGTATGCATTGCTAGTTAATTTTGCTCATCATCCTAATTGTCTCATTTCCTTGTAGATGACGCTAGCTGTCTCTGGAATCAGCTATCCTTGCCATCACCTCAGTGTTTGTCGAAGGTCCTCACCAGCCAACTCCCAGGAACCTGCAGAAGAGGTATAAACACACATGCTGCTCTTAGTGCTGTGTATACATGCCCATTGAAGTATGCTAATTAAATTCACCAGCCAAATTTATCTGTTAAAATAAGCATGAGACTGAACTTAGAATTTCTTTTCGCAGTGTGCAGATGTCCATATGGTCAGCGACAGTGATGGGGACGATTTTGAGGATGCGTCAGAGTTTGGTGTGGATGATTCAGAGATGTTTGGGATGGGCTCCTCTACCTGTCGGAAATCACCAATGAGTAAGTCCAACAAAGTAGCTTCATGATATCAGATGGAAGAAACTGATAGTAACTGGCAGCACTATGTTTTCTTTGAAGTGCCAATAAAGCTTGAGTATTAATGATTGTTTTTCCCCTACAGTGCCAGAGAACAGTGAGAATGAAGCTGATGCCTTACTGCACTTTACTGCCGAATTTTCTTCAAGGTGAGCATGGTTTCACAGTGTATATGCCTGAGGCTGGAGATATTCTTATTCTCAATTATATGGACTTGGACACACCATGACTGCCACACTTTTCATGCCCTTAAAATTAAAGCAATGCAGTTGTGAGTTGCAATGGCGGGATTAGTCTAGAGGCAGAGGAGCATCATCACAGCAGTAAGAGCAACAATGTCAGACAGTTTTGAAGACAAACTGATAAATCAAGTCCATAATTCTCTGTGGCTTTGATTAGTTTCCGATTATTGCTGATTGAGAAGTCAATGTTTACAGTAACTCACAAAAAATACTCATCTTAAAGTCTCTGACAAATCGTCTAATGGAGTTTGGATACCCCTCTCCCCTCAACTCATTAGAAGAACACACACACACACCATGATGCAGCTTAGAGGGAAGGGTACAGCTCAAATGTGCTCATATTTCACAGAGCTCTGCTGACAGTTGAATTGATTTAGGAAAAAGAGTCAAAAAACACAAGTGATGCTATTGATGAAGTTAGACCCTGTGTTATAAAATGTACCCTTTGTTTCTTATGGGCCAGCTGTACATCTCGATAAGTTTGCTTGATGCTAATATATTATGGAAATGACCAATAATAGGCTAACACAAAGCATCCGATAATGCCCATTTAAATTAAAAAAAAAAAAAAAACCATATCAGTTTAACTTCACATGACCAAGAGAAAAAGATCATTAGTTGTTCATTTATTACATGATATTGGGTGTAATAGATTGTCTCTTAATTTTAGAGATACAAAATTGTGAAAATAGCTCAAAAAAGTATCATTTTAAGACATGATATAGCTGTTGAAAATCTTGAGATTCGCAGAGGGTAAAGACATTACACAAATTTTAAAGTCAAGTTCTATCTCCTTTTTAAACGTGCAAAACAAATCGAGGAAAGTTTGGTATATCAGTTCAACAAGTGACCATGTAAACTGGTGACTTTCAGTGGAATGCACCTGTTGCTTTGTTTGTCTTAGATAATTTTTACATTAAATATGTATATGAGTTATCTTAACACATGAATGAACAAATTCACGTTGGCTGAAAGTCACTAGTTATCAAAGGCACTTACTGAACCATTACACAGACAGTTACTTTGCTACCATGAAGAAAATATAGTCAAAATTTAGAGCAGATGGTGCTGATGCTCCAGTCCAGTGATCATCAATGGCCAGTCCTATCCATGGCCGCTTCAGTCCATCTCATCTTCCTGACTGATTTGATATTATTAAATGCAGATGTGAGGGGGGAAAATAGTTTTACTGTTTGTAGTATATGTTTTCATTAAATCACTTAAGCTATTAAGGCAATCCCCAAAACAACTGTTATTGAAACAGTTTGTCAGGAATGACTTCACATTTAATCAATTTTACAGAAATCCATCTTTCAGCCATAGCATTTAACCAGAAGTATGAACTTGTTTTTGTGAAAGTTACTGATGGACAACATGACAACCTCAGAACTGAATAGCTTAAGTATCTCAGTCTCTCCTGTGTGGCTGACAGCTATATGGGTGATGGGGCTGATCTGACTTTAAATTGTGGAAGAATATGTATTATTTTATCTTGTGGCGTCTATAGGTGATGGTAGTTACAGTATGTACAACCTCTGCTGTGCCCTTTTGTGTTATCCTACGGTAACACTCGTCTTGTATTAAAAGTATATCTACAACAGTGCCCATAACACTGATTCAGCAGAACAGACAGTCTCTGCCGTTGTACTGATTCAAAGTTGCTTGATTGAATGTCTTTTTCTGTTTGTTCTGTAGGTATGGGGAGGCTCACCCAATGTTTTTTATTGGGTCTTTGGAGGCAGCGTCTCAAGAAGCCTTCTATGGCAAAGCCAGAGATGTAAGTAAGCTGATCATCCATCTGGATCCTTATAGGAATGTTTTCAGAAACTGTCATGTGAAACAAAACACTTCAGTCCCTTAGTCTTGTTATGTTTCAGGCACTTTAATTTTGACTTTGTAAGATACGAGGTTCTGATGTTACCAGTGTTGACTTTACTGTAACACTCATATCATCCCTGCATAGTGTTGTTAACCCTCTACTTTTTTTTAGCACTTTTCTATGCTTAAAACAACACAGATGAGGGACACAGACTGAGCAGGATATTATGCATTATGTATCAAGGGAGATACTACTTTTCTCCTATCTACTGGTGGGAATTTCTGACAAAATATTCACTATTACAGCCACTTCTTTGCACTATTACAGCCACTGCTTGCACTAAACTGAAAAGGGGAAGAGCACAGAGAAGAAACTGTCTATCACCTTCCAAAAATATATATACATGAAAAAGTGATCATGTTTGTGTGATAGTTACAGATAAATAGCTGGATCAATACTTTATCAGTTGTCATCATGGGGCTGCTTTAGAAAACACCTGGTAACAGACATATAGTGTAGCAACAGCTGCATCGTCAGTGTTACAAAGTTTTCATGACAAGTTTTCACTCCTACATGTGATCAACTGGTGACTGCTGTGATAGTCACTGGCTACATTTACATGCAGTCATTAAACCTTTCATAATTGGAATATTAGCTATAACCCGGTTGCGTGCAGCCATGTAAACACCAAAAAACCTTTTTAAAAACCAGAATATGCTCATATTCCGGTTTTTAAAAACCTGAATGTCACCCCTGGGTTACTCCTTTTCTAACCCAAATATTTGGTCATGTATACGCCGATCCGGATATCCTCATCGAAAGGAACATTAAGTTGTGTTCTGCGCATGTCCCTTTCGCAAGGAATCTTGATCTTTTGAGTACAGGAAGTACTTGTTGTAACATGGCTCGTTTTCCATTAATGAAGAAACTGACAAAGAATAGTGTCAAGTACTGGTGGTGGGTCAGTACCAGCACCAAAGCGCAAATGAAGCCGACTGTTACCTGCTTCATGCCGTTCATTATCCACCGTGCTGCTGCTGTTGTTCTCGTTGCAATTGGATACAGGAAGAAGAAGCGGAAATGACGCGCATTGCGTCATGACGTTCTCCGTGCGTCATGACGTTCTCCGTGCATCACTGTTTCCTTCGGGATACTATGCGTAGAGGAATAACCCTGTTTGCTCACGCATGTAAACTGGGTTTTTCCGAATGTTTCAGAAACCGGAATATTGATCTTAACCCGAATATTGACTGCATATAAACGTAGCCAGTGTTTGCAGTGAGAGGCTATAGAGTCACTTCAGTAATCGACCTTAGTTTACTTGAAGTTATGATCCAGGGTCAAACCACCCTTTGTCTTCCTGTGTCCACCTTTCTCTCTCTCTCTCTCTCCCTCTTTCTCCCCCACCCCATTCTCTCTCTCTCTCATTTGTCTTGTACATTTAAATACCTTTCATCCTTTCATTAAATTTTTTAATTTTTTTGCAACAAATTACAGAATAGTGTTCTTTAGAATATTGATAAATATTAATATTAAAAAGCAGTATTGGTATAAATTTTGGTATCTACGGAATCCGCTCGATACCCATCTCTGGTCATGATTAATTTAAAATGAATTTTGCAAGAGTATCACTTCATTTTTATGCCAAACGGAAGGCCAAAGTGACCTACAAAGAAAATAAATGAAATGGAATGGGAAAAAAAAAAAAAAAAAAAAAATATATATATATATATATATATATATATATATATATATATATATACATACATACATATATATATATATATATATGTGTGTGTGTGTGTGTGTGTGTGTGTGTGTGTGTGTGTGTGTGTGTGTGTATATATATATATACATATATATAAATATATATATATACATATATATATACATATATATAAATATACAGTTTTCTGCTGTTTCTTCAACAGCTTTTTATTTGTGTTGTGTAAGTATGATAATCAAAAGAAGCCAAAGTTAAAAGTTCTTTTTTCTAAAATACTGTTTAGTTTCCTGTGTGCCCCCTGTGTCATGGTGTATGGATAAGGCTTTATGACCACATTAATATAACATCATCAAAACCCTTATCAAATTTTCGCCTCAACAGCTGAGGCTTTATTTTTAGCTGTCCACTTTCCCCCCATGTTTTTTGGCTTTTGTCCTTTTAAGGATGCTTGTATCAACTGACAGCTTGTGTGGATTACAGCCTTATTAGACTGTGAGGACACAGCAAGATGTTAGGGGGGTTCAGATCACCAGACACACACAGAAGGAGGGAGGGGGGAAGACATGTGATGGTAGGGCCCCCAAAAAGAGACAATATGGTGTGAAGAAAAGAAGGATGCAAAAAATGAAACTCAGTGAAAGTGAGAAAAAGAGAGATGTTAGAGCATAAGAGGGTGCGAGATAAGGGTTAGGGATGGAAAACATGCAAAATAAACAGAGATAAGAAAAAACATAAAGAGAAGCTTGGCATCTAGCCTACTTCCCAGCTGATCTCCTCTCCTAAGCCAACACAATATGGCCGCTGCGTCCCTGGTGCTCACACACTCCGTACTGTACTACTGTGCCTTATGCAGAACAGGGAGAAATAGTATTCATTTTGACTGTTTTATGTTTTATTCTGAGTGAGTTTGATTTAGTCTGCCAACTGTGCTGCCCTAAGAATGGCTTTAGGGAAGCAAGATGAATGCGAAGTTTTTCATGAAAACAGAAGCTTTTTTTTTTATCTGCTTTATGTTTGTCCTGTTTTGTCTTTTAGAAGACAGACCGAGACATGCTGCTTTCACGCTTTAATTACACAGTAGCATATGTGCTTGATTACTCCATCCCCTCTCCAATCCATCCTGCCTTCTTGGGCTTTGCCCTTTGCATCCATTTGAAAAGGAATCTAGTTTTTGTGTCCTGGCTGTAGAAAAGGCCTACTTCATTAAGGGGATATTGGAATAAGGCTGATTTGACTGAAGGGGGACTGCTCAGTGGGTCTATAAACAGAGGAATCAGTCTCACTCTGAAAGCCTGGGAGAAGCTAATCACTAAGCAAAACACTACATTTGATGAAGTGTTTCTGAAGGTGTGTGTTGAGGGACTGTTGAGATAGACTCAATCCATCCTTAATGAAAATGCTTTGGGCTGCAGAGCTGGGCTGAGCTGAGCTCAACCCTCTTGGGGATCAGTGGTTAGTCAGGGCGCACAGAGAGATAGGCCACCCATCACTAACCACGATCCTCGCTAAATCCCCATCAACGCAGTGGTTAATCACTCTAACCCTGCTCTCCTCCGCTCTCCGCTCCTCTCTTGTCTGCCACACACAAAGACACATCAAAATTCATAGCCTTGCTGGAGAGGGGAGTTCAGGGATTTATCGCCACCAAGTATCTGCTTTAAAACCTGGCTATAGCCGTGCAGAGTCAAGAGTAAAGAGCCCTGCTGAATCTGACTGGCATATGGCATGTAGGCATATGCATATCAAATCTAGACATGTATATCACAAGCAAATAATCAGTCCTGGTTAATTTTACTCCACCTGAAATGTTTATTCACATGCACGAATCGATGGATTAAGAATTAAATGAATGTAGAGTGTTTGAAGAAACTCTGTCATCATGCAGTAAAGCACAATGAGGCCTCTTCAATCAGAATACATGTAAGACTTATATGTAGTTGGTGATAAGAAACTTTTTAGCATGTTTTCGGAAGTTTGTAGTTGTTTATTTATCAGCCACTTATTAATACAAGAGTTTTGCCACTGTTATAAAGGACTGTTGGTATTTGCCCTGAGTTCTTCTCTTGTGTGGTTGGTTGTGGATCTTATTTAGTTTTCCCCCAGTGTGATCAGGGTCTTTAGAGCTGTCATCTGAGCTGTTAATTTTGAAGTGTTTGCTTTTCCAGACTGAGCTTACTGTCTGTGGAGCAGTCACTTTCTAGACTTCCCTGTTGATCCTCATCTGTGTACCACTCAGTGCACTGTATATCTGGATTTCATTGTTGAGCCCTTCTTAAACAGATTATACATATTATGAGCAGCCTCCTTATAGTCAGCATCCAGAGAAAAGACTTGTTTACTAAAAAGAAAATGTAAGTCTAAAAAGGTTCACTGCAATGTAACAGGGTGAGGCCCAAGAGAACCTAGATCCGTCATATGAACTTCATGGACTGAGTCATAAAACAGTGTGTGTTAGTTTTCAGACTATAACATTTACTTTCACAAAAATGCTTGGTGCTCTCCACAGTGATAAATTTAACTTCATGTATCGTAGCAGTTTGGAGCCAGAGGCTGCCAGCAGGACTGTTAAAATAATTTTAATGTGTTTGCCTGGTTGTTCTTTCTAAAATCTGCACAATCAAACTGACAGAATATCGAGTGCACCACAGAGTAAATCTCACAGAAAAGCCACGTTTTTAGGACTTAATCATAATTTATTATAATTGTGAAGCAATATTATTTTGAAACATTATGTGAAGATAAACATGTTATCTTTCCACAGCCAAACAGATCAAAGGTCATGCATATTGTAAAGCTTAAAAGTCCATTATAACCCAGTGAGACCAAAACATAAACTTTTCCTGATTGGGATTTTTGATTATATGACGCCTGCAGCTTAAAAATATAGAATAGGCTCGACTTCTCGACCTGACTTTCTCATCTTCTTAAGAAGGAAAACATGCACTTCTTCAAGTGACTAATCGGAAATTTAGACAAGAATTTTTTCTTTAAGCTGACACACAAATACATTAAAACAACAATGTACCAAAATCTATTTTGTAGATTATCATAACATGTAAAAAAAGTGTTGATTAAACAAGTGATTTCCCTTTTTTCCATATCTTCTTATCTTAAAGTATTGTGTTTTTTTCCTTTCTGATAAGATAACCTTTCCTAGAAGTGGTGATTAGGGATGGGAATTAATAAAGTTTTGTTGATACCAGTGCCATTGATGATTCTGCGTATGGATCAGATTCTTTAGTGATTTTCCTATCGATTCCTGCTGATTTTCTGTGCTGGCAAAGGTTGGCCTGTAGTTTTTCAGTAGCAACAATGTCAAACACATGACACTCCTGATTCAGTGCTGTGCTGCATAGATAAATGCTTCTGCAAGTGGCTGCAGTTTTCACTCAATGAAAGTTGAGCAGACTTTTTGTTGAGAATTAAGCCACAATTCAGACCACTCTTGTCTTCTGTCAGTGGAGAGAATTGATAGGGGAAATGATAAGCAAAAAGACCAATGATATTGATTCCTTTAGGGAGTTGTTATTGATTATCAGCGGGAATGTTTTGATTTCCGTCCATAATGGTGATGAAACAAACAGTGACAAATCCACAACTAGTGTCTGAAAAACACTGGTTATTTTATAGGGATGGCAGTTGATAAGATTATGTTGCTACTAATGCCATTAACAATTCTGCTTATTGATCAGATTTTTTTTTTACAATTTCCTTTTAAAATTCTTTTGGGTATTTTTGTGCAGGTAAAAGTTGGCCTACACAGGTTTTCAGTGACAACACTGTCTAACAGACGTCCCTCCTGATAATTGATACCATAGTGCAGAGATAATGATTGTGTAAGTTACTGGAGTTTCTTACCCACTCAATATTGCATAGTAAGTGTCTTTTTGTCAAAATTGAGACAATTTTGACCACTTTTGCACCCTGTCTGCAATGATTACATTTTGTTTTTGTGACTGACTGCCTGTGATGAGGGCATGATGTCCTTGACTTGCAAAGCATACAGAACAAAGTAAAAGGGAATGATAAGGGAATTGTTTAACAGAAAGATTAACGATATCAGTTCCTCGAGTGAGTTATTATTGATTTTTAAATGGAATTTGTTTTTGTTTCCCATCCCTGTTTTATTGTCAGATCTGCTTAAATGGGAAACACACACACACTCATTCACCCACACACAAAGTTGAGCTCAGAATTAGGCAAACAGGTGTGTAAAAGGCCGTAGGGTCACTATCTTGCTCAGGTTGGACCTAGTAATTTAGCTGAACTGAGGGCTTTGCTCCTCCCCACTAAGACAGGCAACACAAAAGCTGCGCCTTGAAAGCAGAGAAGGAACAGAGGGCTACGGACAGTTTAACTAAGATGAAGGAGTTGGGTTGGCCAAAATACCCACTTTGATTAGTCTTTACACTTGCTCTAATTGAGCATGCATGTGTGGGAGTCCCTCACTTGTGGGTACCTCACAGTTAAGTTGGTGATGCGCATGTGTGTTGGGCTGTCGAGTGTGTATCAGGTTGATTTTTTTTTTCTGTTGTAAAACTCCCCCTCCCCTCCACGCACCCATTCCTCTCTCAAGACTGAATTTGCTTGTCTTCTCAGCATGAGTGTTTAATCTTTTCAGAGCAATGAATCGGTCCAATGAATGAGTCCCCGGCTCCCTCTCTCTAGGAGCCCTGGAGATTATTCTAAAGCACTAATCGTTGAGCAAACACAGCAGTGCTCTCCCATTCCCATTCTACACAGGCCACAGTAAAGCACAACTTCTTCTTTCACTTCCCCTCACGTTTTACGCCCTGTGTAGATTTTTTGCTTTCTGGCATACGTAGCCTAGATTACTGCTCCTGAGAAACAGACCTCTTGACTCTTCCTGCATAGCCATGGTTAAAAATGCACTAAGCAGAGACTGAGAGAGTTTTTCTCCTATTTGTTCTTTTATAGCAAGAGAAGTGACTCGTAATTTAGAGAGCATTATTTCCAACATTGTCCCCTGGAACCTTTTATGTTTGTGGGTGTGTTTGTTTTTTAATTAGATTGTCAGTAGGGAGAATCTGCCGGGCTTATATGATGGTGTCAATATCCTTGGATTTGGAGCTTCGTCAATATTGTCTGGCCCTGCCGCTACTAACCTGAACAGGCTGCTGGCATTTGGTGTAAAATAAATAGAGTGATTTGTCTGTTTTGTTTTCTCCATATCTCCGTCGCCTCCAAGAGAAGTTTTATTTACACCGCTCCCCATTTGATTTTGCGTGGTATTTGCTTTTTTGCCAGTTGTGGCCTTGCTGTGATCTGTGGAAGTCATGCTGGATCTGCACCCTGTGGTCCCTCATGTCATTTTATGGTCATGTAATGTGGAAATGTCTGCCCATCTATGGGACACCTACACATGGCTACAAGATTTTACATAAGGGATCTGTAGAAACCCTATTAATTTCCTCCAAAGTATTTTTTTAATCAAACTTCATGACAGATTTGCACTGAACAAGGGTTGCACAATTAATTAAAAGATATGCATATATACCTTTCTTGATACACATACACACCCAGTTTTCTCTTATTGTATTGTGGAGTCCCATTCTTGTAATGAATTGTCAGTTTTACTGTGCATTGTTTGGTGGTGTGTCAGTATCATTATTATTTTGTTAGTGATGTTGTTGTATTTGTCTGACCTGCCAGGTACAACAGATGTGAAGTAGCTTTCTGGCTAAGTCTGGCATTTTTACATTGATATGTTCATTAATACACACTGTACCTTTTCAGTAAGTAAATTTAAAATTTCAATTTCAATCCCAATCATAAATGGTAGTGATTCATTTGTTTATATTACCTGATCCAGTCAGAACTGCTTTATTTACGTGTACACCTAGTTGCTTCTGAGCCATTTGTAGTTGTCACAGTGACACTGGGTATAGCCCAATGCGTGTTTAATTGATCAATCAGATAGGGATCCACAATATTCTCTGAAAAATATCCTGTTGGCAGATAACTACCTGAAGAGTTAATTAGAGCAGACAATATTTTAGCTGTACGAATTGGCGATGTATATCTTATATAATGGCTGAAATTTTGGCAGAATGTTTTCATTTACTGTACCATAATGGTTTACCTCATTATCACTGAATGTCCATTTCTATAAATCAAAGAATACATTGTATTAAAGAATAAAATTTTGTTTTTCTTGCTTCACATCTGTTTCTAACACAAATGAACTGTTACCATAAATGGAGCAGGTTAATTTTAGTAAAGTGGAGGCTTTGTGCTCTTGACAAAAAAAATACCGGTATCAATATTGTTATCAGCAATAATGTATTTGGAAATATTTGCATATCGGATATCGGTAAAATGCAATATGGGACATCACTACATTTAGACCATAAGACCATGCAACTACAATGTTATACCTACTGCTTCATATAGAAATATTTTTTTAATCAATGTTGTTATATAAAGCATGGTTCCTGAAACATGGATAAACTTGTCTGTCCCTATGACAGAAATAAAGTAATGTAACACAAAGAGTCAAATAATTAGATGCCTGTTGCCAACTAGCAGCTGGAGGCTGACTTGTAATGTAAAACAAATGTCCCACATTTCTATAGATTATCAGCTGATAAAATGTTGTGTGTAATAATGTATATAATATAGTGCTGTAAAGTATTTTTCTAGTATTTGGATGTAATAATCTTTCAGTATTTATTACAGCTTTAGACACAGGAAAAAAGAGTGACACTGTGTAAAAACATGGTCGCAATGTTGAGAGTGATGTTATGTTATTGGTATGGAATATAAAGAGGTTCATTCTGGCAATCTGGAAGTTTTTCTGCTTAAAATCTTCAAAGGTACAAGGAGTCAAAATCTTTTAGTATCCGGCGTACCACCAAGGCGACTGTAACCACCTCAAACATTTTTGCAAAACCAACACACACACTTCTTCTCCCTCAACCTTAATTGGTGAAAGTACTGTGGAGACACACCAGTGGACTGCTGTCTGCCCATTTCCACATACAGTATGTGCATGTGATGCTGATAACATACATGAAAAAAATATAATTATAAAAAAATGTATTTATGAATTTTTTAAGCTTTTAAGACTAAAAGAGCCGCAACTTCATAAAAGAGCTTCATGTAGCTGAGAGCAGTGGTTTAAGCTAGCACTTTTTATTTGGTTTTGTTTGTTGAAAGCTCAGTCTAGACAGCAGGTGTTTTTTTAGGGCCATACTTTTAAAAAAAGATTACGAATCCTGTAAGAAAATCATGATCTTAATCCATAGGGAGAAAAATCATAATTCACAGTATATTGAGAGTTGTACAGTCCCACAATGAATTCTAAACCCCCAGCTATAATATTGCTTGTTATGTTTCTTTTAAACTATTCATCCTCCTGAAATACAAAAATAAAGGAATGCAACTGCCTTTTCTTAGCCTTCCCCTAACCCTCCTTTCCTCTTGCCCCCTTCTGCTCTCCTTTGCAGAGAAAGCTATTGGCCATCTACCTCCACAACGACGACAGTGTCCTCAGCAACGTCTTCTGCTCTCAAATGATGTGCGCTGACTCCATTGTCTCCTACCTGAGCCAGAACTTCATTACATGGGCCTGGGACGTCACTAAAGAAGCTAACAAAGCCAGGTACTACAGTCGTAATTCTTCCACTATGTTCACAGGCATATTCTGTCATGCAAAAGAGAAAGAAAAAAAGGAGATGCCTGGCCTAATGCTAAGTAAAGATTTTATCAACATTACATTCACCTACAGTAATATGCCTATGACCACTAGGTAATCTGTTTGAATAGGGATTCACAATATTATCAGACCAACATCAGTGTTAGCAGATATTTGCCTGAAAAGCTGATTAATGGTGTCAGCAGATATGAAATTTTTGCCGATATTTACGGCTGATATTTAACCATAAAAATCGTCCATAGATATCCCATATATTGGCTGCAATACAGGCCAAATTTACAGATGTACCAAGATGATATACCTCATCATCATTCAATATCCACTTTTATGAATCAGCAAATTTAATTAATTGAAGAATAAAATGATGTTCTTCTTACTCCACATCTGTTTCTCACACAAATGGACTACAATCTAGAGAGAATCTGATTAATTGTAATAAAGTAGACTTTGTGGTCTTTACAAAAGACGTTGTCACTGATTTTGTTATTGGCGATAATGAGTTTGAAAATATCAGCATATTGGATATTGGCAAAAATATAATATCCAATATGCCGATATTTTCAAAGCCATTATCATTGATAACAACATAATACCAAAAATGCATCCCTTGTTTGAAGTGCTTTGGGTATATGGGTATTTTTACCTCTGCCAAGGAGGTTATGTTTCTGTTGACGTTTGTTTGTTAGTTAGTTAGTTAGTTAGTTTGTTTGTTTGTTTGTAAACAGGATAACTTCAAAAGTTACGTAGCAATTTGGTGACATTTTCAGGAAATGTTACATGGTTCAAGGGAGAAGTGATTAGATTTTGGTGGTGATTCGCATCAGATGTGGATCCAGGACTTTCTCTAGGATTTGATCACAGAACGAGCAAGGACAGTTTTCCACATTTTTGACAATAATTCGCCCGACAGTGTTTGAAATTGTCGTGGTGGAGGTTTTTGCTCTCAGACACTTGGAGTTTCATTTAATTTATCAACTCCATTCTATTTGGGAAGCATGTTGTTATTATTATTATTATTATTGTTAAGACTAACGTTTTCATTGCTGTGGTATCAAACAGGTTTCTGTACAATTTGATTTTCAGTTACAGTTAAGATCCATTACAGGACACATTTGCGGTTCTTACTGCAAGAAATCGTCATACTTAAAATTACATCTTGCATCTATTTTTTTTTTTTTTTTTCAAATCAACATTAAAATTCACTAATCCAATATAAACAGTACTATCTTGCCCAGTATCTCATTTAAAAATGTGTAAATGTATCCTAATATTTAGATACATTGGTTCTACTCAAAAACACCTTTATGCCCCAGCTTTTATGATTGTCTTCGCTGGAATTTGGTTGCCATGTGTCAAAAATTCTTTAGCTCAGTTGATAGAGCTTGTGCCCTGTCTACAAAGGCTGTAGTCCCTGTCAAATCAAAATGAAACTATAGAAAAGAAGAGTGAATACTTTATTGAAGAATACTGAATACTTTTGCATGCAAAGGCGTGATTTTTTTCTTTGACTTGCATATACAAATAAATGTCAGAACAAACTTTCAAAACAAAACACACTCAGCAGAAACAAAAACATAAAAACACACATTTAAAGAAAATGCAATAAGTGCATTATAAGTAGCAAGTAAGAACCAATAATTTTGAATGAAAAAAAAAGATTTACATCAAAGCAAGATGTCTTATTGGTCAACTAATGTCTAAAGAGATTTTAAATAGTTACTGTGATATCCAGTGCAGCACTCAGTATAAGGCAGCAGGCTGATTTTAAAGCATAATGACTGACTTATAAGTAACAAAAATCGTGACTCACTTAAACTTTCATATACAGCTATGTTGGTATTATAAGCCTTCCTGATCATATAATAAAGTTATTGTGCAAACAGACAGAAAAATGGAGTAGTAGCAAAAAAAAACAGGTTATTAATAAACTTAACAGCCATTCAACAGTGAATGCATCTTCTTAATCACACTTTTAAGTATTGAATTTTGCCAGCTATGGAGTTTAGCAGAGCAGTAACTGAACCTCTACTCCCCGACTGCATTCAAAACCTAATGTTTTATTTATATGTGACTCACTGTCTGCAGGAGCGGACTGTTTGCATAGTGAGTTGTATCTCATAAAGAGGATATTGAACATTTCTCAGTTTGCGAGGACTTGATTGTGTGCACAGGCCTCAGCAAACTGTCAGAATATCCTTTTAAAGAAGTGTTTTTATATGGCTCAAGTATCGTTTTCTCTGCCTTATCTTGCTTCTCTCAAATAGATATGAAAAATAGAGCAGAGGCAGGAAGATGAGTTTGATTATTCAGCAATCAAAGCATGGACAGCTAGCCTTTAGAAAATGATCTAAAGTGTGTGGACAGAATCTCATTCAAAGCACAAACAACACTTCAAAATCTTTTCTTGCATTAGTGTGCACATGGCCTTAATTGCTGGCATTCAACTCTCACTCACACTCTGTATCTCTGTCTGCTCATTCTCTCTTCTACTTCATTCTCTTTTTGAATTTCTGAGGTTGCATGCTCACAAAAGGCGTTGTGTTTGCATGGTGAGGCCCCTGATTGGGCAATCTTGACTAAGCTGTCTGAAAAGAGGGTCAGTGGGAGACTGAGGACTCCCTTGGTGTCCAAACATCTCTATTTCTCCATGTATGCTCAACAGGCCGGTACAGCTCCAGCAGCGCGGTCAGGTCCATGAAACACTTGTTTTATGTTATACAGGTAATCTTCCGGTGGAAGATACTTTCATTTTGAAATTGAATTGTATGTAAAAGTATTAAACAATTATGCAAAAACAAAATATTCTGCAATTTATGGGGGAGGATGAACACTATTAGAAAGAAATAAACATTTATTTTTTTTTTCCATTTGCTATTTATGGTAATTTAGTGTACTATATTTCATATTGCACATTTTCTTAATTTTTTAAACAAAAAAGGCAACTAACTGAGACAATTACATTTCTATATGCTTTTTCAATTTAAAAATAATACATATATTTTCTTAAGTCATTGTCAGATTCAAATCTGAACTCCCTCTTTCTTTCATCTTCATATTAGTTAAATATCATCAGACATTTTTAACCTTGTTTAAAGTTACATTTGACCATTTTTATGTGATTGCCTCCATGATCACTCCATAATTTAACTTGAAATCAAATGACAGTTCTCCGTGCTTAGTTTCCTGTAACTCACACAGCAGCACAAACCTGCAGCTGTAAGTCAAACTGTCAAAGTGGCATGTCTTTGCCAAAAACTGACCTTAATTCTCTAAACATGGAGGCTGATATCTAACAGACTTACATTGATTTTGAATTATCAAAACACGAAAATGGGTAGTTTTTGCTTTCACTAAACTCCAACAAATTGGCAGCTTGATGTGTTACAGGTAACTTGACTTAATATTGCAAAATATCTTGAAATAATGCAATATTTTTTCCTTCTTTGATATACTGTATATATTGCAATATTTTTAGTGAGCTTTAAATAAATAGTGTTTTTACGTGCAATAATTCAAAATGGATCTTTAACAGATTTTTTATAAAATTTGCACACTGGAGTCGTCTGCCAGCGACTTTGATAAACAAGCATCAAAACAAAAGGGAAGTGTAGCAACACATTTCTTCATAAACTTTATAAAAAACTCAGGGCTTGTAAGTCCATTACGTAAGGCATATGTTATTAATCAGTTCTGACAGTGTACCCCAACTCTGAAAAGTGAATTCTCCATGAGCAGCCTCGTTTGTTCACCTGTAAAAGCTCACTGTGCTGCGCTGCTTAATGTCCGTGCTTGTAGCGGTTTATACTTTTTTATAAAATAAAGAATGTCTTAATATCTCTATGGTTGGGTGTTCACTTAAGGCACATATTAAGAGAAAATTATAATCAAAATAGGACTGAATAAAGAAAAAAACATCTTGAAGTCTTGAGCTATGACGCAGCTGTATCTGTGATGAACATTGTTTATAGGTTGTATGTTTGTGTGCAGGAACACCACGGACTATGCATGGTGGTCAAATCTGTGAGGAAGTCCACTGATGGCGATATCAATTGGACTTTAATTGAAAGAAGTCAAAGAAATGAAAATTGGTTGTTTTCTTTCCGTTTAACAACACAGCATGACTTACATAGGTCATTTGACTGACATTGCATTCCAGCGATGTGACTTTTGTGCATGCACACATCTTCTGTCTAGAGAACACTGCACCAAAGGTGACTTCTTCAGTTGGCTCCAATTTAAGATTCTGGGCAAAGGTATTTGTTTATATGCTGATTAACGTTTAAGTATGCAGTCATAAAGACTATAATTTTAGAGAAAGTTAATTTATAATACAGTGGTATTCTGAAAGATGTAATATTTACAGATCATGGAACCAAAATTTAATATGAACAGCTTTGAATAAATAGAGGTTAGGGCTGAACAGAATATCATTTCAACAGCACAATTGTAGTAGTCATATCCTAGGATGTGCAATGTCAGTTACATGACTCAAAACACATCGTGCTGCCATATATGATACCTGATGGGGAAAAAAAAGTATTTTCTTTGACTATCTACAGCAATGATTCCCAATCAGGGGTACGTGAGCACATTACAGGGGGTACATGGAAACATATAATAATTTTTTTCCAACTTGGAAGTACTGAGATAAGCCTGTCAATAGTAAGTGTACGCCACAACTAGTTTCCCTGGGGAGACGATAACCAGTGCCACAGGTCGTCTCACAGGAGTTATTTGCCAGGACTTCACCGCAAAAAAAGCACTGAGGCTGCAGTGGGTCCACGGACATAGAAGTGAATCCATTTAAACCAGGTTGATCACTTTCTTCTTTTTAAGAATCATAAACACATTTGGCTGAGGTGGTACTCATGGTATGACAAAAAGACTTAGGGGGTACACGAGACAAAAAAGGTTGGGAACCACTGATCTACAGTAAAAGTCTATCTGCTATCACCATAGTGGGCTCACTGAGAACTGACCACAGTGGCTGCAGAGTTTGTGTTTCCTGCATGGTCAAACAGTTAAGAGTTAAAAGTGATCTTTTCGAGGTTTAAAGTATGGGCTACTCATGGGAAATCCAATTTAAACAATATCAGAAATGCACACAGAAAAACAGCGTTTCTGTGGGAAGTTCCCTCAAAAAATCACAATATATATTGCAATATTGTTTTTTTTCCAGTATCATCCAGGCCTGATGGAGGTAAACAAAGACACGCTGATGATTTGATTTAGTTCTTTTTTAATTTGCTCTGGAACAATGCCATATTCCTTCTACCTCTCCCTTATCTCTCTGCTACATTTTTTTTATCTTTTCTTGTTTTAAATGCTTTCATCTCACTTCAGTTTTCCTTTCCTTATCCCAAAACATCAACTCTCTCCCCAGAGCGTCCAGAGTTGAGCTTGCCCTCTGGTAGGAGCCATTAAAGAAAGTCTCACACCCTGACCTCAGCCCTCCATTATTTCTTTTAAGAAAATACCCTCCTTCCTTCATTCCACTTTCTTTTCTCCCATTGGCCTCCTTTACTTTTGCCCCAGCTGAGCCTTTTTATTGCACATTAAAAAGGCAGGCAACATCTGAAGCTTTTCATCACACACAGCTAGTCACAGCTTTGCCTCTAACGCATGCATGCACATGTGCACACTCGCTCACTCACACATACACAGCTCCTCAGCATTCTCACGCTCTCTGGCTGATCCAAAGTGACTGATGATTGGCACCAATCACACAGGCTGTTAAAAAAGTATCCTGATTGTGTGTTTGTGTGTGATGAACCTGCTGATGTTGGAATGTGCCTGTTGCTTGACTTTTTATTCTCACAGGCCTTCCAGTTAAATGACTAATTATGCATAAATGCAGTTCCACTGATTGGATGCCATTCAAATTGTCACTCCTGAGAAATAAATCTGATAAATCATGCACTTCCATAGCACACGTTAAATATTGTTACTGTCACCTCTGAAACAGAACATTTTGTAGCTTATTCTAAAAAATCTTAATACACATTTTTCAATGCTGGAATATCAGTACAAGCTATCCACTATAAAATGGACAATTCAGGCTAGGTTTGTCACAATACTGGATTTTGAAACTAGGCTCATTTTTCGGTTGAATTATTATCGCTACCTGTTTCAAGTCAGTTTGATAAACCTAAGCCCTTTTCCTATATGCAAACTTGATATTATCAGAATAATGTCCGGGCAGCCTGCCCAGGTAATTCACTGACGTGGTCTTTCACACTTGCTCCCCTCAGCAGGGATTATGCCCTGCTGGAGAAGTGGTGGAGGGGACAGATGGATCACTGACAGGCAGCACACGACGTCACATGTACGTGGTAAAACTCGGTGTTCATAATATGATAGCGGATGGACAATTTATAATCCTAACTTTAGTGTTGCATGTTCAAAAGTGTATCAACAGCATAGATCAAAGAGTTGAGAGGAGTGCTGAAGCACACAGAAGTGAATCTGAAGCAGCATCACTACATGCATGATGATTACACCGGAGAAGGAAAGCTGCGGGATTATATCTCAGTATCCAACAGTGGCTCTTTCTACGTGCAATTGCAAATTGCCAGAAAATTTAGGAATGGCTTGCAAACGAACGGCTCACTCACAACTGCGAATTGATTCTCATTGTTCACTTTAAAGAGCCATTCAAAAGACTCGACTCGTTCATGAACTTCACTAAACCACCGCGAAAGCAGGTCAGCAAAGCAAAGTCTCTGTTTAGGAGTAGAAGATACGGTGATAGTAGAAGATAACGTAACATAACGCTGTAAGAAAATGAGTCACATGACCGTTTAGAGGTGCTGAAGAGTTAATCTGATGACTGTAGGCAGAGGCAGCCTAATTGACTTCCAGCCTTTTGAGCTAAGCTAGTGAGTGATGGGTGACCTTTGTCCTCCTCTTCATTGTTACTGCACGCAGAGTTGAAAGAAAGGTGTCTATCTGCTTGTCATGGACTCGGGAGTGAGGCAAGGCACGAAAACAGAAAAAATACTGGACCATCGTTTTAACCATCCTGTCAAGTCTCCGTTTTCCTGGTTCGTGCTGGTCACTCAGGATGATGTCATCAGCCCTCCCCAATCTCCTCAGTGAATCAACCTGATAGTTCACTGCGGTGTTCAGACCTGAGCTTACTCGGACTTTATGTTGACAAAATACTAAGGGTGCGAAGAAATTATTCAGAGAGAAGTCCAAGGGAAAAATCTGGCTGTTTGCGTACACATACATCTCGCCCAGATAATTAGTAACAGTAACAATATATATTCAATTCCAGTTTTCTGCTTGGTCTGCTTTGATCAATGTCACATTCTCATATGAAGTTTGCTGCATTTTTTATTTGGTTTGGTTTCCTGTCACAATGTGCTTATTCAATCGGACTAAAGCCTATCAAATGTTGTCATGTAGGCAGTTACCACCCAATCTATTGTTGCACAATGACTCAGATACTCAAGAGTACAGTAAAGTTCTAGTAGCATCTAGCAGAGCAGTTCTGCAGTACTTTGAGCTGAAAAGGTAAAGTTAATATGGAGGCTGTGTAAAAAAAAAAAAACTGGCTTAATGCACAGAGCTAAGTGTCACCACATTCAACACAGACTTGCAAAAGATAATAGTAGGAAGGACTGGTGGCTGTGTGTTTGACTTACAGTTGTTTGTTCTGAAATATCCAGCCACATCAAACCCGTGATTCACTGCTCCATGTTTGACTTCCCTTATTTGTACCTTGTTGGATTTGTATTACTTTTGCACTTTCAGCAAACTGAATTCTGGTGCATTTGAAGTGAGACCCGTTTCTGAGTGCGCTAGAATTGACTTCTTAGGTCTGTATCAGAGTAAGAATAAGCATTCACAACACCCCAAACAAAACAATTAATCCAACAAGGTGAAAGATTTTGTTTAAACAGGACCAAGTGTGAGATATGAAAGTGACCTAAGCTGCACCTTAGTGTTCATGTTTGTTTATGACAAATCTTTATTATAAAAGTACCCAATCTATATGTTGTTGAAGTTCGTTTATTCTGTAAAAGCCATATCATGAAATCAGGTATTTTCAGCAGTGGCTACTATAAATTATTCAAAAATGTAAAATAAAGTGGCATGTAAAAAATAAGTTGCTTCTAGTTTTTTGACTGTCTCTATGGTTAAGAGGCAAAAAAAAAAGGTTCATTTTCAACCCTGATGTAAAATAAAACAAAAAACACTCAAACGTTTCTGAACATGACAAAATCCATGGAAAGACTGAGAGCAAGACAACATATAGCACATATTTAATATTCATATCCTGCATTTATCATGGAGGAATGGCAAAATTGTAATTGTCTTAAAACATAAGTAATTTCCCATTTCAACTCACATGACAATAAATGAGTTCATCATGTTATTAATATGATTTTTCAGTGGTAATTTTGTCAAACCCTTTAACAGTAGAGCCAGAGCAATGTGCAAACTGCCTTCAGTTGACATCCTCCCTTGTAAAAACATGACTGGCTGTAAGGAAGAACAGAATGTCATTTTCATATCAAAACATGTCCACGTCTGCTCTGAAACAAAGTGTGTATGACACAGTGAGCTATCAGAGCATCCGGTTCCCATACACGTCCCGTACAGGTGGCTGGCAAAAACATTCCCTGCAGTGCTACTGTACTAACCTGACTCATCAAGTGTTCGGTGAAGCGGATGTCAGGTCTGAGCAGTCTGCTCGCATCTTCACACACAACTTTGATGTGAACAAATTTGATGTGACAGTCCAGAGAAACATTAACCATTTTAGCAGTCTGGATGTGCAGACAGAGTTGAAAATGGGTTTGGTGACAAATTAGAAGCTGTCAATCACAATCTGAGCAGAGCCACCTTAACTGCATGTTTCCAGCAGGAGTTTCCTTTACATGAAGTTAGCCCCAAAGGACTTTAGCCCTTAAGTCTGGTACAGTCTGGGCTACATTCTTCACCATATTATGGTATGGCTGGATGAAACTGTTGAACTACTCACCTCAGTTCCTGCAGCAGCTTGACTTCCTACTCAAATCAATGTTGAGTCCAAACTTGTCCTACAGGTCATTTTAAGGGCTTCACATCCGAGTCACGGTATTTCTGACATTCTTAGGACAAGCAACAACCTCTGTGGTTAAAACATGAAGCCAGTACAAAAGAGTAAAACCCATCTTTTTCCAAGTGTCCCTCATGGGCTGGCTTCTAATGTACTTGAAGTCACATACAATGCTGTGTTAAAATTTTCACAGTTCACAGTGAAATAAACCTGTGAACAGCCTGATTCAAAAACAAGTATGGAAATGGTGGGTTCTTCTTGGGCTTGTTTTTTTCCCACGACTTTTACTTTTGGTTTTAAGGATATGAGGTCTCTGTATTATGGGCATGGCTAATATGACAAGCCAGTGTGTGTTGCTGTTTGTCAGTGGGCATGAGGATTTCCTCGACTTTGCATCTTTTTATGTCAATAGGTTGCCTCAGAATTAGTTTGAGAAAGCATATTCATTAAATGGAATGGTTTCTACAGATAGCTTTGGTAGCCAAATGGCTGACATCATCCAAACTTGTCCAAACCTTTACATAGTCTGTGGGTCCTATTGTATGCCTGGTACAATGTGTTTTTGCATGAAGCACAAGTGTCTTCCCTAATTTCTGCCTGATGCAGGTGCCATTTATGCACCATGCTCTCATGCTGTTTAAATTCAAATGATTGTGCACTCCTGTTTACACCCTGGAGTGTGTTTGTCTGAAAATGAGGGATGGTCAGGCACAAAGCTATTGTGGTCCTAACTGGAGGACCCAGAAAATGACTGAACCTCCTTCAACCTGTTGTAAGTATAAAATCTGTGGCGCAGAGTGTATCTGCTAGTTTGAAAATGCATTAGAGCGATTGACAAGCAGAAATAAGATCAAAACACACACTTTCTAGAGCTTGTTTGACTCACATTGGATGCACAACACACATCTTTAGCATTAAATATCAGAGCATTTGTTGAAAAATTCAGTTTAAATTTCATAACTGGACAGATAACTGGGAGACAGTTTTCCTTTTTCCCCCATCGCTCCTCAGTGCACATAATACAAACTTTTCTAATAATAAAAAATAATACACAGGAGTAAAGACTTTCTCTTAATATGGAGGTACATTTATAATATTTTTATACATATTAATAAATCTCACTGATACTATGCTCACAGATTATGAAACTGTTTTTACACACAAAGCAGAGAACAGAGCTAAAGATTTAAGCTGAAAAATGAGAAAATAAATTGCCTAAAGCCCATAGCTATTTAAAGTTTAAAAAACAGGTCTATCATAAAAAAGACCTGTCTGATTCTGTCAGTTTTAACTGTATATATAAGTAATTAATGAGGTTTTGTTTTTTAGATTATGCAGAAGTGTCTGTCCCATCTTTTTGCTCATTTCTGGGATGCTCTGGGATGCTTCAATGAAATGAGCACTTGAATCTAGGCATTAAAGTATTTCATACAGTTATCTGTGATTTTTCTTTGAGTTGAACTGGCACAATAAAAGGAGTGGAATTAAGTAATCCATCCAAAATTCAGACCAAACAACTAAACCCGCTGTGTGAATACTAAAACGCCAGCCGCCAGGTGCACAGAGTTAAGGGAAAGCACACACTCTGATTGGTTTGATCTATCTTACACCCAGAACACACGCATGTATAATCAAGGCACATAATCCTTACTTTTTTGCACCCTGTGCCCTGGCTTTGTGGCAAAAATATGCATCATCAAAATAGCAAAATTAAGATGGACATGCACCAAACCACCATGCGTCACACGCTTTTAAACAATGTGCTTCACACCCTCCGAACAGGGCCCTATATTTTTGTTGTAGTAGATTCTAGGAGATCAAAAAATTAGTTTGAGACAGTTTTTTTTAACATGGCAGTTGCAGACTGGATACAGTAGTTTGGAACTGGCTGACGTCACCTTTGCTTTGCTTGATATTTTTTACTGTCTTAGTTATTATTTTGTGACCCCTTAAATCTGCACTGACATCAAAGTTAGAATAACAGATGTACTTACAGCAGGTTAAAATTTGATTCAGTGGTGATAAAAAGTTAAAGAATAACACATGATAAGAGGTGAAAGCGGCATCAAGCTGAAGTGAATACATTTCTTTGCCCTGCACTTAAACATTAAGGAACATTAAAAATACTTTGGTAATCAGGTGTTATGGTTAATCCAGAAAATTGTTATCATGCAAAATGATATGAAAGCTGGGTATTTTTTCATTGAAAGGCCTTAATCCTGGGCAGTAATGACCAAAAACCATATCACTATAATTTTACTTAAAATGCATCTCTGTTTTTTGCTTTTATAGAAACATCAAAACAAAGTAAGTCTTAATTTGAGTGCACATGGGCCAAATGTCACACAGAAGGCAGCAAAGTGTCAACACGTACACAACAAGCAAAACAGATACAGTATACGCTATATATTTCTGGAAAAAAAGGCAATTTAATAAGAAAAAAATATGTATTTAAGAATAAACATCTCATGCACATTTTTGCTATCATTGTTTTTTTCTTATCAAAATTCTCTATAATGATTTTAACAATATTGTCTCACCCAATTTCTTATTTGCAAATATATGAACTTATTATTAATTAAAAACTGGATGTGTTAGTCATCTCAAGGTTGTCTTTGTATTGTTTTCTGAACAACCCTGTGTTTCCCACCCCTAATGGATGCATAGAAGTTCAGGTTATGTTTTATATTAGACTTATGACTTTCACTGTGGTAGACCCATTGACTTCCTCAGTTGAGAAGTAGAAACCTAAGCAGTTTGTCTTGTGTTTGATGGGAGCTTAAAGATTGGATTACCCTTCAAGTTAGTGTCCATTGTTCCCTGGTCTTTCATTACAGGTTAGAGTTTCCCTGTGGGCTATTGTTATGGTCTGTCTGAGCTGAGGTCTGAACGGGGAAAAATGTAAGGACAAAATGATCTGTAGGATTTCGGGTACCCAACTTTTTTCACTGCAAGACATGGGTCACCCAAAGTTCAACCATTAAGAAGGTTTGGTCTGAGTTAGATTCCCAAAGCATTCTAAGTTGAGCTTTCCTTTGTGTTCCAGTGCAGTAGCTCCTTAAAATTCAAACTTTCTCCAGTCGCTTATCCTTCATTTTGAACTTAAAGGTTCAGATTTTTATGTTAAAAGTACCAGAGGAAGCCAAAGCACTGAGTTTCACAGTTTTGAGGGACTGCAAGTAGATGATTCAGCTCTGGCTTTATGTTTTAATGAGTTACACCCTCTCACAGACAGCGTGCCTTCCATCTATCTTCTTCCTCTGACCTGCTGTCCCTCCATCCATTCCATTACTCCTCTATTTTACCAGCCAGTTATTAAAGTAGATCTTATTAAAAGGCAGGAGAAAAAGCTAATCTATATTTGCATTCAGTCTATAGCAATTCATTAATATTATGACATTTACAGGGAGCTTGGTGGGGCCCCGGCTGCCTGCTACCCTTTTCCCTCCCTGAAATGTTAATTTAAAAAGTTCTGTCTTTGTAATGGAATAAGAAATCCTCCCCTGCCCTATCAATTCTGAGCGCCTGGTGAAGAATACTAATTCATCTACAGGTCCAATTGAAATAGCATGTCACTCTGATGGAATAAGAAAGGTAGAATTGGTTTTAAAGTCCTTAATGCCACGAGTTGTGTGTATTTCTCTTTTCAGCTGTGTCTCCTTTGTGTGTGTTCTGTACAGCAACCTGTATTTATGTGTGCATTGTCTTGTATTTCTGAAGTTATAGGCCCTGAAATAGTCCTCAAGTCTATGCAGTAACTATAGAACCACTTCAGTAGATCAAGGAAAATAATGTAATTGCATTATGTCTTTGTCTTGCAGACTACTCACAATGTGTACGAGGCACTTCGGCAGTGTGGTGACACAGACTATAAGGACATACAAGACCGACCAGTTTCCTCTTCTCCTCATAGTCATGGGAAAACGCACATCCAATGAAGTTTTAAATGTTATTCAAGGTAAAAGGATTTTATTGATACCATTAAACAACTTTATCTCCAATAATGAGAAAACATTGATTTACTCCAAGTGCATTTTTCAGGCAATACGACAGTGGACGAGCTGATGATGAGGTTAATGGGTGCAATGGAAATCTTCACAGCACAACAACAAGAGGACATCAAAGATGAGGTAAACAGACAACATGCTCGGACTCCTCAAAATTTTGTAATAGTAATACCAATGAAAAAAAAAAGAAAAGTAAAAAAAAAAAAAAAATCCTTTCCATTGAATCAGTCAATCAGCTTATTTTCACATTGTCAACTTCAATGGCAGGTGAGATGCTCTCCCATAAAACCAATCAAATAACCAAAAGATAATTAATATCTGCTTTCATGTTTGCATAACATGAGTGTGTTAATGAAAGCATGAAATTCAGATTTGGCAGATCACATTAGAAACACTCAAAAATGCTTACGAATTCAGGACTTGTACTGTAAAATGCTAGTCAAAAGTTTTTTGTATATTTTGTAAATGGTGTTTTACATGTTTCAACTATAGGTAGACGTAGAGAGCAGCAGAGTTATCTGTCACTTCTTTGACTGAGACTGGAGCCATGACAAGTTTCTTTGCATTATTTTAGACTCAAACCAAATGAGTCTCTTGTTAAAACACATGAAAGTAATTGTTTAAGTGGTTGTGAAGAAGGCCAAACTCCACAACTGAAAAACAGCATAGATTTATAAAGCCAAAGACAGAATGGTGCAAACAAGTAAGCTAACTTTATACTGCTCCAAGTTGCTGTTATCAAATGTATAGAAGTAAGAACACATGTTAACAACATGCAGTAACTTAGATTAATCGTAAACATTGATAGCACTATTCAAGTGTAGATGAGGTGCCCTCAGGTTAGTGTGTGCTTGTCTGCCCAGCTCCTTCAGAGGGAAACAAACAGAAGGAGGTACTCAAACAGGCTGTTCTGTCTCACAAATCACTCTGTTAAGCTAATATTCTTTTACCTTTCCCTGTGGCTGGTAGGCTGAGGCTTCAGATATCAGGGTAACCCCCCCCCCCCCCCCCCAAACACAACAGCACAAAATGTGTATTTTAACCGATGATGAAGGTATTTTCAAATATCAATTTTAGCACAGATAAATACTGCTAATGGCACTAACACCAGTTGAACACCCAGCAATACCATAAGTTGGGATGATAAAGTTAATCTGAGCAAAGGATAGAGAGTATGTTAAATTATCAAGCTGTCAAGTTGTTTCTGTATATTTAGGAATATAAGAAATACTGGTTGAGATGAGCTAAAAAATATATATGCATTGCCACTGGAGTTTTGCAGTTAAGCTAAATTTTAATGCTATCGCAACGTTAGCCAAAAAGGTCCTTGGTTTGCTTTAAGATTCAGAAGAATTATGTTTCAGCTGCAAGTATTGTATAAAACAAGGAAAATAATAATAATAATAATAAACTTTATTTATATAGCACTTTTCAAAACAGGGTTACAAAGTACTTTACAGACAAAATTAAAAGATAACAAGAGAATAAAAGAGAAATATAAGAGAAATGTGGGGAATACAATGACCAAAAGTGTAAGAGTTAAAACAGAACAGTGGTGAAGCACTTAAGAGCCAGAAATGACAGAACAGAGAGCAAAATAAATAAAAGATTAATATCACCTAAGATAAGAAGGAGGAAGGAAATTAAAAGGCTAAAACTACCAAAAGATAAAAGGTAATAGGAAATAAAATGAAAGTAATTAAAACCAATAGAGTATAAAAAGTTAAAATGATGGAAAGATAAAAAAATGAAAGAATAAAAGATGCTGCATGTGAAACTGTCTAAAACTGGAAATAAAAGCTGCATCGGAAGATTAAAAGCAAACTCAGGTGACATCTCTTGTAAAAGCACATTGATAAAAATGTGTTTTTTAAAAGAGGACTAAGAGGTCGGGGGTTACAATATTTAGTTGTAGCTTATATGCACTTGATATGTTCTGTTAAATCATCGCAATTTTTATTGTAATCGCAATACTTATCAAGCCTAATTGCCACCCACTACTAACCTGACCTATCAGATGGACTGTTCAATATATTTCACGAGTCCATCTGGGCAACAGCCCTTAGAAAGTGTTGGGAATGGGCAGAATCTTACAAAAGCATATCCTAAGTATAATTGGACAGTTGTTCCATCATTCACATTGATTGAGGTCCAGTATTCTGTGTAAAGGACAGAATCTAAGCCTCCACGCAGAGCAAACTCACCAAAATATGTCGGAAATGTGGCAGAAACATCCTTTATAGTGAGAAATGCTTTCAGTGTTTGTTTTTCATTTAATAAAGAAATGTGGTCCAGATCTAATAAGGCTGCTACTGAAGCTGT
Organism: Cetoscarus ocellatus; assembly: GCA_037902135.1. Lineage (NCBI taxonomy): Eukaryota > Metazoa > Chordata > Actinopteri > Labriformes > Labridae > Cetoscarus > Cetoscarus ocellatus. The sequence continues at coordinate 427,784 of JBAMNC010000601.1, forward strand.
TAGCATCTATCCTTATCTCTGTATGAGCAGTCATTTCCTGCTGTCGTCTGCTTGTAGCTTCCACCTCTTCCTGCTTTGAAGGGCTCTGATTGGACTGGGCCGCTTTGGGACGCTTACAATTGCTTTTGATTAAAACTTGGCAGGATGGATTACAGACGTTGAATCAGTGGTATCCAGCTGCACTGCACAGGTTACCTGGTGGTGCAGCTGCATGAACTGTGAGCCCATGCCCACAAACCGGAGACCTATCACTATCACGAGTGGTATGTAGTAACAGTGCTTTTTCTGTACCTCTCCGCAGAGCTCTTTAATTTCGGTAAACCTTTAGACTACTGTCATGTGTTTAAGTCCTGATTGGTATAATGACCTCTGCAAACACACTGTTCTGTCATTGCAGAGGGGTGAGTCCTGATGTCCATATTTAAAATAACTAGCCAAAGATAGTGAAGATTCATGTCACATGATGGAAAGCGGTGAAATTGGAATTTTAAGCATTTCTTTTGCCTGTTTTTACATTCAGGTTAAACACAGGAGCCCCCCATCTTTGTTATATCCAAGGAGTCAGATTTATATCAGTTTGTGCTCCAGTGGCTGATACCTAACCCTGCTGCAGCACTCTGACCTGAACAGTTAATGAGAGGAGAGCAGCACGTTGCCAGTGGCAGGATAAATACTCCAAATATTGCATCATAGATTAGTTCCAAACACAGGGCCGAAAGTGAAACACTGTTAAAAAATCTCACTGTAGCATCTAGTCAAGCCAGTGCTGTTTTTTTGTGTATTTGTACACCTATGTGCCTGTCACCCAGCTCTTTTCCCCCTATAGACCATGGACAAATACTAAAGAACAAAACAATCCATGCAATAAGTGAATGAAGTGGTGGTCAGTCATGTTGACAGAATCTGGGACAGTAGGGCAGTTAAAGAGTTGTACCTGACCATTTAAAACTCTTTCTTAGGTATTTCCTTGGTGACAGCAAACAAAAAATGAACAACACTTTTTTTTGTGTTCAGACAGGAGTTCAAACAGTCGTGCAAGAGATTAACACTTCTCAGCTTTCTTTTATGTTTCATTGAGATAGGCCATGATCTAAAAAAAAAATGTTGAGGGGTAGCAGTCTCTTTGTGGCTGCACTAGTATATCTTAAATCATTGTTTAATTAGATAAATGAAGTTTGATTCATTAGGAAAAATGTTGGACTCTGTGCCAGCTACAAATTCTCAGCATATCATAGTCTCTCTTTTTCCCACACTTGTCTCTCTAACATTGTCGTGAGTAGTTTTTAACAACTGTATCTATAGATGACAGGTGTCAAAACGTATTAGGAGTGACGCAGTGAAAAAAATCATTCATCCAAACAGCCTCTCTGACAATGCTATTATATAATAGTCCCAGAGTTTGTAGTTATGGGAACCATGATTGAGGAATGATGGTCACCCTGAGGCTTACTAACTATTGAATGACGGCTATTCTGTCGTTGTTGTTATTGCTACAGTGGTTTAGCTTCACTTTGGACTTTATCATTTTTTTCATTTGAAATAATCATTTGTGAAATGAAGCAACCAGAGACATTCAGAGTATGTAGATGAGTAAGGCAATACAGTTTTAAGTCCACACTAAAGGCTCAGTTATCATGTGAATTTTCCTATATTATAAAAAAGTTTTTGCTCTACAACAGACTCCTAAAGGATACTTTTCTCAGTTCTGTATTTTGATAAATATAAAAATGATTTTCTACAGAACCTGGTTTTCATTTTGAGCCTTAAATGTTGTCTAAACACAAGCTGCTGTACAAGACTTTTGCTGAGATTAAACAGTCTAAGATTGGCAAAATTAACATTTAAATCAGGACCTGGCTGATCACAGGATGAGTAAATAACAATTTGAGCAGGCTTTGCGTGCCAGCTTTCAGGACTTGACAGTTTCTGATACTGATGCTGTGATGAGGACACATTTTTCTTCACACAAAGAAATATAATTACCCTGTTCACACAAGACTGGTTTGGTTTACTATGTTAAACCACCTAAGGACCTTTGAAGTGCTGTAGGAGATTATATAAGGTTTCTGCTTTAGTATGGTGGTATAAATGCATCTTCTGACATTGTATGTAGTGATGACATTCAGTATGGCCTTGTACTTTTTTTCAGTGTTCCCTACAGAAAAATACTTGGAAGGTGGAGCTGGGGTCAGCCCGGTTTTCGTTTTCTTTTTCTTTTTTCTTCTTTTAAACCATGGACTAAGTTATTTGCAAGGTTCACTGTGGTTCTTTCTAAAATTTCTGTAGCCATATTTACTGTTGAACTTGTTACTTTTTGCCCTTGCCTGTATACAGGCCTAACCGTTAAAATTCACAGCCAATAAGATAAGAATATGTCCTTTATGGCCTCTGTAATAGTGAAATTTAAGAAAAGAGACAGGGCTGCAACACAAGAGAAAGAGCTGAAATACTTTCCAAAAAAAGAAAAGACCACATAAAGGACTTTAAATTATGAAAAAAAAATCACAATTTTACACTGTGATTAACAATCACCAGTGTCGTGAACCCAAGGATTTAAGTATATCCTATAACTGACATAACCAGTCACATATGCAAAAGGAAGTTAGCCCTGTTACTGGACCATTTCCATCCTCACTTTAGCAGATCTGAACTTTCTCTCCACATGTCTAATCCCCTTTTCTTCTTCCTCTTCGTTTTTTTTCTCCTTACCTTTCTAAAGACGAACCCAGACACAAACACAGGCATCCACTCAGCCTAGACATTCCTCTCTGACACTGACTTTTGTGTTTGTCTGGAAAAGGAGCAGCTGGACAGGCACATTGTACCTTCAACCAACCTTGCTGACTAGCCAGTCATTCCTATGGTTGTCTGTGTTTTAGTTTTGTATAGTTAATAACAGACTGACGACTCACTGCATGTTTTGGGACCTTCATCTGTCAGCAATGTTGTTGTTTTTTTAGGTCAGGTGATTTCCCATGGATTTTGTGCTAGGGGAGCAAAAATATTCAAAAGAGAGTTTGGTCTTGGGCCCCCTAAGTGTATATCTTTTTTATTGAGAAAGCTGAAGCTCCCATGGTAGCATAACATAACATGGTACATGTCTATAAGGACTAGAGCCAAAACTTAAGTCATCCACTTGATGTGACAGAGCTTTCAATAAACAAAAACAAGATTTTTCTCAAGACAGTCTGGCTGCAGGCTTCTACTCTCCAGCACTTTTGTTGCAGGCTCCATTGTGAAGCCTCCTCCTCTGTCAGGCCAGGACTGAATATATACATTATAGACATAAAAAGGAATGGACCTCCAGTTTAGACTAAATAAAGTTTTGAATAAATTGCATAGGCAAATAGAAAGAAGTCCAAAATAAATCTTTGATGAATTTTGCAAAAATATTTGAAATTGTTTTAAAAGTAAAAGTTTTGTCTTTTTGTAGATGTTAATGCTTTGTCAGCATCTAGATTAGAGTCATCTGAGTAATCTCCTGAAATCAGCGATAAATCAAATATCAACAGCGATTTTCAAGTACATTAATGTTTATTTCAGGTAAAATGGTAACATTTCACACAGGCAAACTGATGAAGAATTATAAATGTTTGATACTTTTCAATTGACTTTTTCACCAAACTGTATTATCAACATCAAATAACTCATAATACACCATATTACATACAGCACATGCTACATTAAGCAAATATATGGATGTTGTTTATCTTGTATTCCAGAAATGAGGCCTTAAAATCAGGTGTTTGAGCAGACATGTAATAGATTAACATCACATTGTTCCACTTGTGCACACAAGGTCATTCAAGGCAATTGCTATTTTCAAAAACATGGAAGACTTGTTAAAGTAGTTTCAAACATGAATGACTGTGCTGCTTGTTTGCGTGTCTCTGGCAGTTCTATTGAAGGGTTTCTACTTTTGATGCTTTTGTCCCTCTCTACCATTCTTTTACAGTTTCCTTTCAATGTTCATCCATTATGTGGGCCAAAAGCACAAATGTATCCTTTGCATTTTCTGATTGAATACAACAATACACACTGCTTTTGCTCTGCTGCGTAGTAGCCCTCTGATCATCACAATAAGCTTACTTTGCCATATCCGGGCTGGCACACAGCATGGGCCCTCACAAAATAGAAAACTAATGGCTTTGGACTGTTAACACAATGGACACTGGTCTTTAGTCCCCAGTCTTTATAAAACACTTTGTAGCCACAGCAGGTAGAAAGAGAAGGGCCGCCTGTCCCCATCCCTCTGTACAAACAGGAAGAGAGGCAGAGTGAATGAAAGAGAAAGGCACTGTGAAACTGAGATGGGGATACATAAAAGAAGCTTAGAGTCTGCTAAATGACAACCAGCTCTCAATGAATTCCTCTCTGCTGTTACTCTTTCATACCTGATGTTTGTACTTAACCACATTTGACATTTTTTCCACTCAATTCTGTCTGGCTTCCACACACCAGACATTTTTTTCTCAGATGTTTTGTGCTCATTAGTCTTTGATTGTGTTGTTAGTTAATGGGCCTCACTTTTTTCTTCCTCTCTACCCAGGACGAACGAGAGGCAAGAGAGACAGTGAAAAGAGAACAGGATGAAGCCTACCGTCTGTCTTTAGAGGCTGACCGCAAAAAGGTAATATTCAGTCTAAAACAAATACTGTAACCTACTGGGTAAGCAGGCTTTAAGCTTGTCATTATGAAGAGTTCATGTAGATTGACTTTTTTAATATTTTGACAAAAGAAAAAGCATAAATTCTACTGTGGTTTAAGCCACTTTTTATTATGACTTTTTAATGATCTAAACATTAAAGCTCTTTTTTGGCTGGTTTTGCAATGAATCCTGATGCTTCCTCTGAGGTAGCAATAACAAAATGGACACAAACTGAAACTCCCTCTTTATACCTGAAACTGACTTTGGACCTGGGCATTTGGATTCCACGTGGCGAAATATTAAGACTTTTTAAGATGGTTTTCTGTGCCTTTATTGGCACAGTAGTTTAGATATAATACATAACGGTATACGTTGAAGACTGCCATATCAACTGATATTACCTGTGGTATAAAGCAAAAATCCTGGCATCCAGTCCGGCTCTGTTTGTAGTGACACCAACTCTGACACTTTTTGACCCAGTTCAATGGAAAGGCATAATTTCTGCAGGCACTTCAAGTCTAAAAAGTCTCTTATTCAAATCTTGGAATTTAAGCCTGTAAAAAATCTTAAAAAATAATAAAGAAGAAATAAAGGAAACAAGTTCCAGTTATTTACATGAAGAGACTCATAAAACTGGTTCATTTGCGTATGACACATCACTACTCATTGTCACTAGTCTGACTAGTACCTAGTGACATATTTAGTGTTCCCAAAAATCACATTAATGATAAAGATGATTGAGAAAAGCTTTTGAAGAGGTATTTATTTTTTTGATTATTTAACCTTTATTTAACCAGATAAGTCCCATTGAGACCAGGATCTCATTGACAAGGGCGACCTGGCCAAGAGGGCAGCAGCACAGGTCATAATAAATACAAATTCAAGAAAAGATAAGGCAATTAATTACAAACAATAAATATAGAAAAAAACAACAATTTGACAGTGGAAGTGCAACAGTTTTGAGGACAGTAACAATTAAAAACACAGGCGTTATTTATAGGATTCTCGCTGCCTACTGAGTAAAATGAAAAGCTTTGACTGAAACCAGTTCTGACATTTTCAGTTCTGTCTGCTCCAAGCAGTTGGGCAGCATAACACAAGGCTTGTTTCCCCAAGTCAGTTCAGACTCTGGGCACATTTAGGTTATAAACTGTACAAGAGCCTAAGGCATGGGCTCCTCGATTTCTGCAGAAGACAATGAAGGTAGGACGGAACTAATCCAAGGTATCACTATCCCAGGGGTCTGCAACCTTTCCAATCAAAAAGCCATTTTGCCCAGCACTCCCCCAAAAAACTAATCTGTCCGGAGCCACAAAACACATTTGAACCTTAAAATGAAGACAGCAGCACCTGTAACTCTACATCATTATAATGACATTAGATCTATAAGCAAACTGCTTTACCATTTGACATGACTGCTCTATAGGGGGTCATGTAGTTTTTGCTGCTTTAACTTGGCATTATTGCTATACCATATTATATTGCATGAATTAATTTAGAACTAAAATGAAAACAATTGTGTGTATACTTTGATAATAGGGCTCGTCAACAAAAATAATAAATAAATAAGCCAATTAATATTAGCCTGTGTTATTACTGTTAATAATATTTTTGTCATTGTTGGCACTCAGTGTTTTTTACCAGACTGACCGCTATAACGTCACACACAGCAGACATGGCAATAAAAAAAAACATCCACCTGATATCTTTATGTAAAAATCCCCCCACTTAAAAAACAAGTTCACTGAATTTATTGACTCCCCCATTTCTTTTGTCTTTTATGAAGCTTTATTGCCCACACACCTCCGTATTAAAAGGTTTGACCCTCCATCCCTTCTCGAAAGCAGCTGTTGTTTTAATGTAAGAGAGTTCATCAAAACATCAGCTTGATTAGCTGCATAAAATGTTTGAAACATTGTCACGGGTAAGCTCACAACTAAAGATGCAGCAGCGTCCTGCACGTTAAACTTGACAAGATGTCAGAAACAAAGAAATAATCATTTGATAATGAAAAAAGTGAACATTTTTTGCAGATAGTGCTAAAGCATGCAGAAATAAAATCAATAAATTAGAGTTTAATGCAAGACCAAAAAAGAGCCACATGCTGCTCCTGAGCTGCGGGTTGCGTACCCCTGCACTAGCCCTTTAACTGGTTGGACATATAAAAAACAATCACTGTAAACCTTAGAGTTGTGAAATTATGTATAGGCTGTTATTTGCAAAGGAGGCTGGTGAGTGAGTTCCATTTTCAGGTTGTCACTGAAGATGTGTTGGGAATGCATAGCATTAACTCAATATCAGGTACCACCGCTGCTTAAGCACTGTATAGTCAGCACAAAATGTTGGTTAATAATATGATAAAACAAATACTGTATATTGCAATACATTTAATGAATATATGGCTTACTTAATTTTTGATGAAGATCTGTTTTGCCATCTGACAGAGTATTTTGCCCTCTTTTTTGTTTGCAATATGTCTGCCTTTGAGAATTGCAGGGGCTACATTTATGCTATTGTACGTTGTTTTTTGATGTTACACTGTATTTGATTGGTTTATTCTTTCTTATTCTAGAGGGAAGCCCAGGAGAGAGAAGAGGCAGAGCAGGTTCGCCTTGAACAGATGAGAAAGGAGCAGGAGGAGGAGAAAGAGGTGAGAGGATCAGCTGCAGAATCATCATACACACATTATGCAAATTACCTAAATTAATATTCCAGATTAATCTGTGTGAGGCTGAACACAGTGATATGTTTTGCCAGCACACAATGACGGTGCCATTGTAGTGCTGCGTTTTTTTAATCATCTGTCTTTCTCTCACTTCACGATAATGAGTCAATTAGATTGTGGTTTTGGTAAAGCCTGCCAGTCAGTGAGGCGCGGGGAGTGTGGGGAACAGGCATACAGCCATTTCAGAACAAATGCAAAATCCTAATTACAGTGAGATCCATCCCTGTCAATGTCACCTTGCATACACAGTTATTGTTCTGCTTTACATTGGTATAGCATACAGCCTCATATTGAAACCCAACTGAACAATAGGCTGAGGTAAGACACACAAATTGGAGCAAACACACACATATTCATTTGAAAACTATTATGGAATATGAATGGGATGCAAACACACACACTGAGGCAGACACTGTCACGCATGCAGGAAAAACAATAATTGTCTGCGAGAGCGGCACCGATGTTGTTATACAGTCTATAGTAACACAGTGTAGTCCTGCTGATTGTTGTTTACTCTGCAGCACACAGCCTGAGGCACACAGAGGTATTGGGTGACCCGCTGATTTGTCACCAAAGTTAAACAGAAAACAACAAAAGAAAGCTGGGCAGGGCTTTATTAATTATATCACTGTAGTCCACTAACCAAACGCAGTGTGCACGCTTGTGTAGTTTAAATAACAATAGCCACTATCGTCCTGTGTTTCCTACTTGAAGTGGTTTTCTTTGCTCGGGCTCAGGGGTTTCCTTATTACAGCCCAGATTTACATAAGAGAACCAGCAAAAGCCACTTAAAAAGTTAATGCAAAGTACTTTTTCCAAAAACTGTGATAGAGCTGTTTATAGAGTATGAAAAAGGATATTTTATGTTTTCTGTTTTTCTCGGGTATATTCTTATGTCACCTTGTTGTTCAGCAGAACTTTTTCCACTTTTGAACTGAAACACGTGCAGGATTTAGCAGTGAAGCTTTTCCTAAAAATGTAGTTTCATCATTGACGGTACTCTTAAATTGTGTTCTTTTTTAATCCTTTAATCTAAAAAGCCATTATAACCATTTCTGTTGCATTTAATTTAAACAATATCAGAGACCTTCCTCAATCCACTCTAAGCTATGCAGGTCCTGCTGGGTATTTGTATTATAGAGGTGATTGCAAGAACTTAGTAGGTTAAGTCTTGATACCATCCAGACATTACACAAAGACCACAAAAATAGTTGAAGAGAGCACAATATGACTTACCACAGATAAAACCAAATTAAACCAGATTTTATTCCATTTAGTCCAGGTCCAGTGACATTTTTCATTCTGGACTCTGATGGAAATTGAAAACGTATTCAGGTAACTGTCTCTTGAATATAGATGTTGACTACTCAAACTAAAAAAGAAAGAAAGTTTAAATATCTTGCAATGCACTCGGGTCGCCTTGAATATTTAAAATTTGGTAAGCTATTTGAGTACTCGTTTACAATATTTTCATCCCGTATGGTGTACCTGACCTTTCCAGACCCAACTAAGTGAACATATTTGATAAAAAATAACACACGGCAGAGCATAATAAACAGTACAAAAAGATACCGCTTTTCAGAATACAGCTCTGACATAAATTGCAAACAAGTTATATCCCAACAACAGCAAAACCATCTGCCCTACAGCAGTAAGGAAATGGTCAAGCCATGCAAGATTTAAACTGAGCGCACTAAGAGTGATATCCTAGCATACCCATGTTAGTGCTTAACAGTTACCTTAAAGCAGGAGGAGAGAACAGCCATGACAGATGACAGGTAGTCTCACATAACATCATTGCTAGCCTAATAACACATATGGATTTTATTCTTACCAGATCCACTTAAGGATTATTTGCTAAAAATGGTTGAACATGTGCTAGCAATATTTGATCAAGAAAATGTTGAGTGATTTTATATCTAGTATCATGTTGGAAATGGCATTAAATAAATGAATGAATAGAATGTACATATATAAAACTCAGTTTTAAAAATAGACTATACATTTACCGAATCAAATAAAAAACTAGAAAAGCACTCAGAGAGTGCAGACCTCCTCCAAGGTGATCTGGATCAGTCCCAAAATTTAATCAGTTCTTCCATATCCCATTTCCGACAATTCCTGAAAATTTCATCCAAATCCGTTCAGAACTTTTCAAGTTATTTTGAACACAAACAAACAAACAGACAGATAAACGCCGGCAAAAACATAACCTCCTTGGCAGAGGTAACAAAATATCCAACAAACAATATATCTAGTTATCTGTCTCTGACTTTTCAGTTGAATGCTGATATTCAATATATCAAAATATTTTTTCCAGGTAAGTAATTTTAAATGCACAATAATAAAGCTCAAAGCAAGGATGGTATCAATGCAGTGGGCTGCAAAGGCTTGAGGCTTAGGGCTGCAGCTCACCATTTTATACAATGATCATGTTGAACTTTTGTTGCTAATGTAACAGGTGGATAAGATTTGTCATTCTCAAACTTTTTGCCAACTGTTTTGGCATTCTCACCATAAAATCACTCTTCTGCTTGTCTGAGAACTTGATCACAAAGATACACTGTTTTTCATTTTACCCTCCTGCCACATCTTAGCACAACAACTACATCAATATAAACGATACACCTAAACATAAACCATATCTTTCAAAAACTCGATATATCTCCCAGCCCAAAGTCAGTTGTGCATTTTTTAGTTTTACTTGCCTTTTAGTGTGTTTGATATGTTTCGTCTATGTAATATAGAACTTCTGTTGGTAAGGCATCAAAGTCTGTGGCGTTGGGACCTCTACCCCTTTCCTGTGAACAGCACCAGAAGCACCAGCTGCCTGAAACAGCTGATTGCCCCAGCTCTCCAGAATATACCTACCAGTATGACATCCTACCACTGTGTAGTCAGTAGTTTAAGCGCATTGGCTGGAGCTGGCAAGTCCAGGGCAGTAAAGACTTTAAAACTAATGCAGAGTCATTTAATATGGAGCTGAACCAGGCTGGCTTAGCTGACCAGTTACCACAGAGTAGACCAGTTAACAGATCAGAACAGATTAGGCCCACATGGGGAAGGGGGCCTTAAAGTGACAGTAGTTTCAACAGATTATCTCGGACGAAGTCAGAATAAAGGTGGATTAAGGGTATTTAAAGTGTCAAAACTGGCAGGTGTTTATAACACAAGTACTTGTAAAGATACTCTAGTAGTCATCCTAATCAAATACATGGACCAAAATTAAGGCAAAAAATGAAAACCTAAATTTAAGAAACAGGCCAACAAGGCTTTTTTTTTACAATTGACAATCCCCTTATTTAGTAATTTACTTACATGTGTCCACGTTGATTTGTTAGCAAGAACGCCACCTTATGTTTTAATCCTATCTTGAAACCATTAAAGGGTCTACCAGTCAACCTTATCAGAACTTAATGACAGAATCTGCACACACAACCAAAACATGAGCTGCCACCAGAGAGGGAACAATACTGGTGGGACTGCACTGTGTGTGTGTTTCATGTGCCTGTGTAGTTTGTTTGCATTATTTACCTCCTTCAGGGGGTCTTAGCATACAGTTGTGTGTCTGTCAGGTGCACCTGTCTGCTGTCTGTGGTTAGCTGAGCAGGGATGGAGAGGAGGATTAATGGAGGAGGAGCAGCCTGTGCCTGGGGCCTCAGTAGACGCGTGTCCTGTGCTTTTTCATGGACGCATCCTTTCACCTCTGTGGGTTTTTTATGCTTGTGCCCGTGGTTTAGTGTCTGCATTTGTACAGTCTTGCAAATGGGCACACTTCTTTGTGTTGTGTGTGTATGTGTGTTTGTAAGTTTTTCCCAGGGGGCCCCTTTAACTCAGTCAGCATCAGCTCTTATACCTGAGGGAGCTGATGGCGGAGCGGCACGCGCGCTACCCTGCCCACCCAACACCAGAAGCTGCTAATGAGCTACTGTTGTACACTCTTATGAAATATAATTGCATTATGGTGTGTAAATAAAGCCGGGGCATGTTGTCACAGCATATGCTCCCCGGCTGGCCAAACAGGAACAACAAGCTGGGGGGAGGAGGAGGAGGAGGAGGAGGAGGAGGAGGTGGTGAGGGGCAGGAGCAGGAGCAGAGAGGGGAGGATGGCTCGAGGGAGCTGCTGAAGCTCTGTCATGAAAGATGATAGTCTATGCCAATTGTCTTTGTGCTACTATTTATTCTTATTAAACAGTATTCCCAAATTTATCACTTCAAAATGTATCAGCTTTCAAAAGGGAAGCCGAATAGTATTGGTATCAGCAGATAACAGCATAATAGTGATTTCTGGTATTAGCAGGAGTGGTCTTTTCTGGCAATATGTACTGATATACTTTCTTTGTACGTTGGCGGACTGTACCAATAAAACAGCGTTTCACCTTATAATGTGAAATATTCAGTTTGTGGGGTTTAAGCAGTACCAGTAGACCTACCACACTGAAGTTCTTGTATTAATCAAACACTATTCCTTAAACTTTAAAGTAGGCGTTTGGGTCTGTAGTTTTGAATCTGAATGACAGCTAGTATAATTTTTGCTCTTCAGAAAACTTTATATTTTATGATATTACATTTTCCTGGGATTGTCTCAGGGAACTACCCTGCAAACCTGTTGGTCATTAGGAAGATTTTTCACATCTGAAAGAATAAGGTCCATAGAAAGGGGCATATCTATATTTTACAAAGTTCATGGGTTGTCAAGGATGGGTGGTGAAAATCTGGTACCAATGTGGTACTGGCACCAACCATGGGGCATAATTTTCAAAAATCGCAACAGTTGTTACTTTTTATGAATTTGAAGAGTTCCCATGACTTTATCATGTCTGAAAATGTGTTTCTATTATTTTCTCCGGTGCTTAACTTTAAAGGGGTGACTGTAGTATATCTGGATGCAGTAAGCCTAGCAGCCATTACACAAAAAAGGAAGAAGGATGATTAGAAACAAAATTAACCTCTCTTAACTTCTGGAGAGAATCTTATGCACTGATTATTGTAGAGTTGATTTTTAATTCCAGGGCTTATTTTACTCACTTACTTGTTTGAATTAGGGTACATCCTTATATGCCAGTGTTTCCAACTCATTGTCGTCAATACCAATATTGATACTCGGGTTGTTTGGGGGTCTAGAGCACAGAGCCTCCACTTTACAAATGTAATAAAACTGACCGGTGCTTTTTATGGTGACTGTCTATTTGAGTTAGAAACAGATGTGAAGCAAGAAAACCAAAATTTTGTTCTCTAATAAAATATACTCTGATTACAAAAGTGGACATTTAGTGACGATGAAGTAAAACATTATGGTACATTTGTTGATTCTGCCAACTTTGTGGAGAATATGTATGGCCTATATGTGAGGCCAAAATATCATCTGTGGATATCTTCCAAATTTTAATATCTGGCGATACCGATAACTAGACTTTTAGGCGGTTATCTTCAAATACCAATATTGTTTCAATAAAATCATACATCACTAGTTTACATGAGCAGGATCCTGTACTATGTGTTAGCTCATTAATCACAGTTTCCGTTATGCTTTAATAACAAGCTTAAGTCAACAAACTTAAATGGGCTGCTGGTCCATCTGTGGTGCATGCTTTGCGAATACCAAAAGCATTTTACTACCTGGATCTGTCCTGTCAAGCAGATCTTTTTTCCCCCTCCCCAGCTGATTTGGTTTCAACAGAGCTCTATAAGAGAAATTACAGTGTGAGTATTTTTTATGTGTGTTGGAGGGTAATTCTAATGGTATTTGAAAATTTGCTAGTGGCTTTCAAATGATAATTTTGAAGTATATTGCCCTCCCCAGCACCAACATATCTGACACCTTTCAAACTGACTAATGACCCATATTTACAGTGCTTTATTAAGGTGCTTTTCATTTGATGTCAGAGCCAAAGATTCTGAGCCCTTGCTTCCTGCTTTACTCAGTGCTGTCCAGTATTGCTCTCCAGATAAAAAATAAACATTACAGGTCACAGAGACATTATTACTTAAGCTGGGACGTAAGTAAAAATGGTCGATTCTCTTTTTTTACCTTAACAGTATCTGTTTAGGGACTGTGAAGGCACTTGCACATCGTACATTATCATACAGTAAGCATGTAATCCAGAAAAATTACCATCAGTTTTCATTTTTTTACATAAAACAAATAAAACTATCATTGATTGTTTCATATTAATGTAGTTTGTCTTGTGTTATGTCTTTTCTCTGACAAATAGATCTAAATAGCTTGAATACATGGTAAATTAGACTTGGTATCCATAATGTACAATTCAGTTTCTGCATCAATCAGAAAGAATTTGGAAATTACCGAGATTTAAAAAAAACAAACAAAAAAAACTCACCGGTCTCATTAACAGCAATGAAATAAAAAAGGAAAAAGAAAAATAGCATATAACACCAGAACATTGGAGTTTGGGAAACACATCTTCACATCCTTTGCTGAGTTACTTGAGGCCTCAGGCAACAGAGTGAGACCGTGGCAACTAAATTAACGTTTTTTTAACAAAATGATCTTGTACAGAAAGGGAGGGCATGATGCTGCAAACAGAATTTGCGAGCAACTGCTAAGCTTCTCCTTTGTATTTGTTGTACAGTCAGTGCCAGTGGTCCTGTTGAATCTGAGATTTAGATTTACTTAAAATGCAAAAACAACATTTTATTTTTGAATACTTGAACTTTGTCAAACCTTGCACTTGAGGTGACCTTTGGAAAATAACATGTTTTATTATTTGTGGTATTTTGATCTTGTTGTATATTTGCAACCCAGACTGATATCCACAAAAAAGAAGACTTTCAAACAGAAAGAAAAATAGAGAGTAAAATACAAATAACAGCTGATGTTTTAACCCCAAGATCATTGCTTCATGAGTTGTTTATTTAGGTCACCTGTCTCAATATTTCTGAGACAACTGCAGTAAAATGAACTAACAGTAAAATGAAGAAGGCAGGCTTTGTGATGCTAATTAGCTTGTGAAAAGGAATTACAGCATCAGTAAAGACAGCTGCATCCCAGCTGCACCTGTATGTAAACATCCTTGCCTTCATTCAGCATTGTGAATCTCTACTGCATTAAGAGAAAGTGCTCATGCTTTACATCTCAGCTTTACATCTTTGAATGTCCTTGTTAATTGACTTGCATAAGTATGCAGAAAATAGATTGAGGGTTGTGAGGTGAGGGAGGCAATCATTTTTCTTATCCTTTATTTGCAGCTTTTCCACCTACATGTCTTTTAAAGTAATTTTGCTGAGATCAGAACTTAATTAATGGTTCTCTTATTTTACCAAATGTGCCGGATATCATGGGTTTATTGTCCTTTTTGTTACAGAAAAGAAATAAAGATATTGGGCCATGTCTCTAGAATTAATGGAGAATCTCTACTGTAATGGATGAGCTATATTAACCAAAACCTTGGACTCTCTCTTTCCATGTTTGCAGGCAATTCGCTTGTCATTGGAGCAGGCCCTACCACCAGAGCCAGATGAGGAATCAGGCGAACAGATCAGCAAACTTCGAATCCGGACACCGAGTGGAGAGTTTCTGGAAAGGCGTTTCCTGGGCAGCTGTAAGCTTCAGGTCCTCTTCGACTTTGTGGCCTCCAAGGGATACCCCTTTGAAGAGTTCAAGCTCCTCACCACCTTCCCTCGTAGAAATGTGAGTGTTGTACTCATTTTCTGTTGCAGAACCGGAGCTCAAATTAACATTAAAATGACAATAGGATTTCTTCTCTGAGAGGACTTTAAAAGAGGAAATTATCAGTGAAGATGGAAGGACTGCACTAAGATGGAAATTGGCTCATTTGGGCTCTATCTTAAACATGTTTGTTGAATTTATAGTCTGTTGCAACTGCTTACAACAAAATAGAAATACACCAACCAAGTTGAAGTTCACCGAACACAATTGATGAGACACTGATAAAAAAAAAAAAAGAAAAACATTGGATTGAAATGAAAATATGATTATTTAATATATTTGAGGCACAAAAGCTTTATCAGGTTTCTTTCTCTCAGAAATATTATGGAATTATCTTCATATATAATTAAAAGTAGAATATTTACCCTTGATCATAATGGTCACTTAGTCAAGAGCAATAACCCTGCAAAGCAGCACAATTCGGCAGATTCCATGTCTCTCTCATCAGGCAGCTCAGTCTTACAAAGCTTCAAGATAGTACAGATGTTCCCAGTAAGAACATGAATGGGCCTATCAGTGTTCTATTAAGAACAAAGAGGCAGTAGCTGCGGGTGTGGGTTAGTAGTGCTGAAAGAGAGAAGTGACTGCAAGCCTCTGACTGTCCTGTAGTGAATGTGTCAACATCAGCATCATCCTGTTTCTCTGTAAGCTTTAGTAATCGCCTAATCATAATATTTGTCATAATGTACAAACATTTGTTCTTGCTGTATACTAATTAACAGCGGTTCACGCGTGTTTTATTTTAAGCTATTTGTATATTTTGAGATGTCAATTTCAAGAGGAAGCACTGTCGAAGACATTAAAAACTGCCTTTCTCTGACTGGTCATATCAAGTTTAAACTTCAAATCTGCAACAGTATTTTGCTAAGTTTGATTGTTTAGCCCTTGTAACCAAGATTAACTTAACATTTGTGTGGTGTTGCACCAGAACTAGTTTCAAGGTACGGGCTGGTGTGGACTTTAGGCTTAACTCAACACAGGACTCACGCTTAGCTGGTGCAACAGTTTGCTGGACGTTTGGGTAGCCCTGAAGACAATGAAACAATGTGCTTTTTATTCCACATTTAGAGAAAATGTCAAGAACAATGGGTTCAAATTGTAGGTTAAGTTTCTACAGTGCCCCAAAACAGTTCTCTGTCCACACTAATGAGTGCTAAATTTGTCCCGGGTGCAGAAGTGTTGCAGCAGGTTGCAATGGCCTCTCGGTCACAGCTCTCATCTCAGCTGGAGGGATCCACAGCTGTAATTGGCTTTTCTGTTAAACTTGTGGCAATGGCTGTGAACAGCAGGGGATAAAAGTGAGGACTGTCTGTTATGACTGATTATTTTTGTCTTCTTATTTATCATTACTGTTGTGTTGTTTGCATGCTAAAGTAGCACTGCTTTTGTTTACTCATAGCAGTGATGAGCTGTTTATCCATCCACCTGCACACACGCATTATTCAGTGAATATTAATTAGCATCAGTGCATTGTGAATACAGTACACTATGACTATGCGCGGATACAGTTGTCAGCACTTACAGTAGTATTCTCTATGGCACTCGCACTGACGCCCGTACAGCACTCAGCCAGCTACAACCAGTCATTAGAGGGCTCGGTCGCCGCACTCCTCTGCAGTGAGCTAATGAGCACGACTTTAACTAGCAGTTTAATTAGCCATGCTGCTGGAAACAAAAATGGGATTTCCATTAATCAAGAGAGGAGTTCATGTGGCGGGGCGGGTGGTGGGTGTGTAGGTGTGTGTGTGTGTGTAGGCTTGCCCAGGCAGTGTGCCATGCTAGTCTGTAGAGACTGCAGGGGCACAAACACCTCAAACTAACACACATTAACGCGTAGCTCACACTCTTTATTTCGTCACAATCACACACTTCAACACATGCACAAATATTTTCAAGCAAACACATGCCCCGCTCACAACTTTGTCACTTAAAGGATTCACAGTTGTCTCTTTATAATCAAGAGTAAACATGTGTTTGAGACAGAGATAAAGATGTGTCTGCATCGCAGATGAAATTCCGGCAAAAACAGGATGGGAGGATTAGAGGGGGAGAGAAGCGGGAAGAGGATGGTGACTGCCGAACTAGTGGAAAAGAGAACAGAGAAGACAAAAGCTTAAACAAAGAGAAGATTTAATCAGAGAAACAGTCTGAAAAAGAAAAAGATAGAGAAGACAAGTGGGGAAGATATTAAAAAAGAAGAGGAGGGGAGATAATTCCAGAAAACAGAAAGGCGGGAGATTTGGGGAAGGAGAAGAGGGAAGAAGCTCGCTGGTAGTGCCAGTATGAGGCTGTGAACACAGGCCCCTGTCTAATCCTGCAGCTCTGTGTTGTAATTAAATGAGAGGGAGCATAGAAAGCCTCCATCCCGTCCAGACGCTCTCACTGTTGCTCTGCCAGGATCAGAGGATAGAGGATAGACCACTATTGCATTTGTAATACTGCACAACTGTTGAAACCTTCTTTCCCTTTTTCTACTTTTCAGCAGCTTTGTGCAGTGTCACTCTTTCTTTTGCTATTTCCCTCCGTCCCTCGTCAGCCTGCCTTACTTCATATCCCATCACTCCTGCTGTAACACAAGTTAGTGGATCTTCTCAATCTAACCTGGGAGAAGTCGTGTTTAGTATTTTTGGGTAAAACTACGACATTGTTGACCAGGAGAAAAGACTATTGTGAATGATTAAGAGAGATAATGCAGATTTATCCGTTTTGGGAATTGGCTTCAGACAGTTTGAGATGAAACATCCAGTCTAGATTAGATTAATTTGATTCATCATTTTTCCACCTTCACAAAGCTTTGTGGATAATTGTCTATTAGTCCCCAAATTTTGGAACGATTCTCTTCCTCAACATTTGTTATCAGTGGCTTATCTCTTCAGCACTACAGCAGGCCTTACACTGGCATCATTTGTACTAGGCTTAGCCGTGCTCAGGGAACTAACCCTTTCTCCATTTCTCTGACTGTCAGCGAGTTTGAGGAAGAGGAGGGGCCACTTTTAGTGTTTCAGTTTTCTGCTCCTCATTCAAGAATTTCCCTCTTTTTCTTTGATACTTGTTGAACACAAACCCCAGTTGAAAGGCCTGAGGTCTTCTTC
This sequence comes from Cetoscarus ocellatus, assembly GCA_037902135.1. NCBI lineage: Eukaryota > Metazoa > Chordata > Actinopteri > Labriformes > Labridae > Cetoscarus > Cetoscarus ocellatus. The sequence goes on from JBAMNC010000601.1 coordinate 445,939, forward strand.
CTTCAGCTCGCGGTGAACGTGTTTAGACTGCCAGTACAATAATCTTCAGTCTGCTCTTCCTGCCTGGCTGTTCGAAGACACCCAAACACTGTCAGAGCGGCGTATTAGTTTTCTCACTGTGATACTGTACTCTACTTCACCTTCTCCTAATCCTTCTCCCAGCTCCATCAGTGATTTCTGAATAATTCTTAGACAAAACTTGAGATGCAGAAAAAATAAACAATGGCACAGAAGAAGCTGCACATTGCTCTGAAATAGGTTTTACATCTGTTCTGCTGGTGTGTTTTGTTTTTCTTGTCCTGATATCTGAAAAAAATTCACAGGAAGAACTGCAGTGGTTTATTTTAAATGAAGTTACAACCAAAATTTGCTTCCTCTGGAGTCTGGACTGTTTGAATGATCTTCCCATGACTTAAATCCACATTTTCACACACACAGCTTAGGGCTGGGCAATATCTTTAAGATATATTGTTCCATTTCCAAACCAAATATAAGCTAGGACAATATCATTTTTAATCATACAGTTTATGTTTATGTAGTACAGAAATGCTATGTCTATAATGCCTATTTAAAACATTATACAGCAAGAACCACTGACAATTGAATGTTTGTTGACAACAAAATGATCTTTCTGTAACCTGTAGTCGAACTTGGGAGCTAGAATTTAATTTATTAAGTTAATACCAAACATTAATTATGCCTTTTTGACACCATGGCAAAAGATTGAAGTCCTTAGCACCCCATTCTGAATCATTCATTGTTTGGTATTACTTAAACTTGCTGGCAAACTTCTGCACACAGTCTCAATCATTTAGTCCATTTGCAACATTTAAAAAAGCGGATGGAGCTTGTGAGGAACAAGGGAAACTTAGCTTCATCCTAATTTTCCAGAAGTATTTGTGTAGTTTAGGCAGTGCCTGCTCTCTTTTGGTTTATATATGATCTATTTATACATATATGTTTTTTTATTAATAGTACCTCACATTTTGAAAAGTGTAGCTACACTATGACTCTAATGGTTGCTGTAAAGGAAAGAAATAAATTTGTGTGCTTCCTTTGAAGCACGAGCGTAACATGTTACCATACATTGCTGATTTTGGTGACATAAGAACTTGAATAAATTTTTCTTATTCATAACTCTGGGATTTGTCAAAAAGACACTAAAGTAGTTTTTAGCCCCATTCACACTGCTTTTTCAAGCTGTAATATTTACTAAAGGTGTCCAAATTGATAAACCACTGATCAGTATCGGCCAATATTTGTTGAAAAACCTGATTGGTTGATTGATTTTAATGACTGTCACCAGTACCGATCACCTGTAGATCAGCTGCATGCTCATTTTCAGGATGTCCTCACTGCCCACTCATCTGCTGCTCCTACTTCTCTGTCCTCCTCTTGAACAAACTGTGGTAGAATCCTTAAAACCTTTTCAGTCCGTTTAGTCAAAACATCCACCCAGTGTTGAAGTCTGTGCTGAAAGTTCTCGCTGAGCCTACCAGAATAAAAGCTAATCATTGCTAAACATTACTACACAACATATGATGTCGAGCTTAGTGATGCGTTTGAGGTCCAGTCGGGAACATTGCGGTGCATTCAGGTAAAATGGTAAAATATGTCTTTGATGATGCTAACAGTCAACTAGTTGGTAAAGCACAACACATAAAAAGATCGGTATCAGTATCAGTCTTTCTCACTAAAAACCTTATCGGGGCTTTCCTAATATTTATGCCTTTGTGATGTTATGCCTCCACTGTAAACATTACAAAGACGGGATGTGGGGTACGAGCTGGCCTCACCAATTGCTCTGTCTCTAGAGGAAGTATCAATAGCAAAATGCTGTAGAGACGAGGGCCACAGGGACTCAGCAGAAGACAGGAGCAAACTGGGGTCTAATAGGCAATTCTGCCTTTATGTTTATGGGGAACATGCGCTGTATCATGCTCATCCAAGCCATATCGCACCATGAATTGACACAGATATTACGTTCTCATACAATTAATTTGTATGTCTTGAGGTGAATGATGCCTGAGCTTTGTTGCGGTGCTTTGGCGTAAATGCACTTTAAAAAGGGCTTTTATTAACTTAATAGAGAACTTCATGTTAAACCAGATAAGTACAAATTATTTTTCAAAGCAAGTTTTTTTGCAGTTATAAAACACAGCCAGAGAAAATTCTAATGTTAAAAGCTGTGCTTCACTCCAAGGCTTTCTTGGCCCCCTCCTCTCCTTCTTGTCCCTCCAGTTTTCCCACCGTCTGTCTCTTTTTTCCCTCCTCTCTCCCTCCTCCACCTCCCTACCTTACTGATCTAAGAGCCGCTATCACAAGCAATTATATCCCCCTGCAGTGATTTTATCTCTCTCAAGGTTGCCCTCTATAAACTCCCCTTACCCTTTTTCTTTTACCACTGAAATAATGTAGTATGAATTGGTCTAACTTTATCCTCACTGTCTTTTCTGACTCTCTGTATGTCTCTCTCTTCTCACTCTCCGTTGCTCTGTTTCCCCCCTCAGCCCGACCCCCCGTCTAGTCGGCGTGGTGCATTTCTCTCCTTTGAAGTACCGTATTCTGCTCTGTTCTTTTATGTTCACGCCCCGGCGCTACGTGCTGTCAGCGCTCCTGGCAGCAGATAATGATCTCCCACTGCTTTTGTAATTGGCCAAATAAACACTTGACAACACTAGTTTAAAACCGACAAGTTATTTGGTTTTAATTAACATAGTAGGGCCTGTAATGGCTTCATTAAAAATGCGTTATTTCAGCTGCACTTTTGATAATGTGGGGAGCGGACATCTTGAGGTGTTTATTTTTCCTTTCCCTTCTTTTACGGCGGAGCATTGCAGAGTGTCGCCGCCTCATTTATCAGTGTGTTTTATTCATTTGAATCAAGTGACTTATAATTGTGGTATTTATTTTAAAACTTTACATTACAAGCTAATTACTAGGTTTTAACCAATGAAATCTGCTGAATGATATTGCCAGAAGCTTGGGGTTGATATTAGCTGATCAGTTTATTTCATACAATTGTTCATCAGGAAATAAAGACAAAATATCAAAGAGTGCCGAGAAGCACCATCTGTCTTTTAGTTTGCTTCCAGTTTTTAAATTTTAACTCGTAGCTTCCAGATATTGTATTATCTACTAATACAGATTTTGAGTCTAATTCAGTTTTTTTCTGTTAATTTGTGTATTTTTAATTAACAACAGGAACACCTTTTCTCCCTACTAATGCAATTTAGTCAGATAAAACTTCTCAAAATTAATTTTCTCTTTAAAACAGTCCGACAGTTCCCAGCTCCAGCCCATTGATTTGATTTAAATTGGCTGATGAAAATTCTGTTGACTCAAGGTTAAAAACAAACTGCAAAGCAGAGAGCTAGGTTTTGTCTGTCTTATGTATGTATGTATGTATGTATGCATGGCTGTGTAGGCACAGGAGGAAAGAATATGGCTTAGGCAGAGCAGAGGAAAAACAACAGCTTTGTTTGTTGACAGATGCCTCCATGCTTATGGTCTGTTAATTGGATAACAATGTAAACAATCACCGATGGCGCCCGTCTCCTGTGTCAGTGTGGCATCTTGTTTCCCTACTTTCTTTTTCAGAGTCAGATGCTGTTCTCCCCCTGTCATCTCTCCCCGGTGAACTGTGAGCACAAACTCTCAACCCAAATTCACTGAGAACACACACACTGTTTTATGTGGTCTACACACACACACACCTGCTCCACCCCAAAGCCTCATTTTCTCCTACCTGATGCTGTGGTGTCATAACAGCCTGTCGGGTTCATTAGCATGGCAGCCATTTGCGACGCAGTGCTCCTGAGGTGGGAAAAGGAGCGCAGCAGCCCTGTTGGTCGTCTCCCCCCCCCCCCACCGTTGGGATGGAATATGTTTGCACCAACATACCAGCTCATAAAGACACACACACAAACGCACGTTTTAGCTCTCCTCATGGCGTCTGGCTTCCCGCTGTGCAATGAGACGGCTGACTAGGTGAGGGCCTCGGAGTTGATGTGGCAGCCCCACCCTGCCTGCAGCGGGGCTCCTAGGGACCCCGCTGAGAAGTCAAGAGTCTAAATGACACGTTGAAATGAGGACAAGGAGATGAAAGACACGGAGTCAAAGACCGCTGACGTGTGCAGAGTGTGACATTTCCAAACACCCATGGGAGATTGTCTGATGCTGATACGTCCTCCTCACCTTCTCCCAATTTACTCTCCTTCTTTTTGTTCTTTTCTCACCCCTCTCTCTGTCTTTGAACAGCCTCCAGTTTTGCAGATTGTGTAGTCATCACAAGATTAAATGTGTAGATTGTTTTAATTATTTGAGTGTTTACTCATATCCATGCGTTAAGTCTCATATTACAGTTTTGCAGACACTCACATAGACTCGCAGTTTATTACCATGCAGCTGTGAGGATGTTTCCACTACAGACTTAAAGGATTACATATATTTACTTTTTTCAGATTCTGAAAAACAATATGACCTTTTTAAAGTAGTAGAAGTAGTTTAATTTAGTCTAAACACAAAAACAGTAATTATAAAAAGTTTTTTTTAAAGTTTTATAAAAAGTGAAAACTGTCCAAACAAAGTGAACAGCCATGTATTAAGTAGTGACTAAAGAGGTTTTGGCAGAAACTAACAGCGTGCCCTTCATTCTTATCAAATTAAGCTTTGAGAGATGCAAAGTTAAAGGCGAACAGATAAATGATCGTCACTTACCAGCTTCAAAATAGCTTTGACGGCAACTTCTTTGAAAATCAAAATAAATCACAAAATGTATGGTCACACCGCTCTACATTAGGGCTGGGCGATGTTACCTAATGTCAGTATCAAGATTAATTGAAGCTCTTACCTCGATTACAATTAATGAACGATTATTTTATGCTGTGCTGGAACAAATTGGTGGTGTTACCAACGGTTGTCGAAACTGTCTTCCTGCAGTATTTACACTTAACCTCTTTCTGCTCGATGTCCTCTGCGCAGAATCCAAAATGTGCCCAAACAACGAAGACAGGGAAAATAATCAAAATAATCGACAGGAGTAAAATGACTTCGATTAGAGGGTCTAAATGTCTGTTTCGATTATTTTTCAATTAATTGTCCAGCCCTACTCCACATTTTAACCTCAACACTTGAAACACACTCAAACACAGTGTACAGTATTTTGTTTGTGATCAATACTTGAAGTCCCAAAAATTAGAATTGGGGAGAAGGGCTTTTATTTTATGTGATACATACAATTGTTTTTTTTTTTAAATCACACATTAACAGGGTTCCCATGAGTTATTGAAAATCTGGAGAACCTTGAAAACTGTTGATCAATTTCCCAGTCATGAAAAGGGCTAAGCAAAAAGTGTCCATACATCTTGTGCTTTCTTGGAAAATTATTTTAACATTCTCAAACAGGGTTCCTGCAGATCCTTCAAAGTATTAAAATGCCTTAATAATTACTTGTTAGAGGTCTTAAAGTGTAGATGTCATTCTTGCTAAGGCTGAAATTTTCATATCTTTTTTGAGCTATTTTACAGGCTGCACCAGAAAAAAAGAACATTTAAAGGTCCAGTATTATTCAACTTACACCCTTTTGATTGTAGTCTTGTACAAAAGTATGTTGCCTCTCCTCAAATCCCTCCAATATTAGAAAAAACCCTTCTCCCTTCACTGGTTGCACCACCCTTTAAGTCAGTGATTGATTTCCAGATGTAACTCTCTTCCTGGGCCAGGGGTTTCTTTACCCCACAGCTGGCTCCCACAGAAAGAACGCTAAGGCATGTCTGAGCTGACACAGTAAACATTAGAACAGGGGGTTGCAAGCTTTTCCTCCTGTTATCTCCTAAAATAGTGGTAAAAGTTTTGGGCATTCCCACAAGGGACCTCCACTGTCCCTGGAGGTAGTTGAAGCATAAAGTAAACTTACATTTAAAGGATTTTTCTTAATAAATTTTTTAAAAATTTGATCACAAATCTCACCTATGACTATAGTTTTATGTGAAATTGTGCTCATGCAACATGTACACTTTTATATTAATGTGTGAAGTTTACGATGTGAAATTTTTAAAATTGTTTTTGTTTTATGGAAGGCTTACAAGCACCCTTTGGTGTCTTGCGACCGTCCAGAAGGACCTGAGCCGCGCTTTGGAAACTGCTGCATTCGAGCACAATTTTAGAAAGCCAGAGTAGCATCCACAGACAAAGCGCCTGGGAGGATTTACACCAAAACAGCCTTTTCTGAGCAGGACTTAGACAGAGGGCTTTATAGGCATGCCATCACCAATATCTGAGTGTTTTTTTCCTGACCCCTACCAAAACAAACCATATTGTATATTTTCTTTGGACATGTGGTGCCACTGCAGACTTGGTGAAAAGGAGTCCTTTTGTCCATTTTAATGCATGTAATCTATTTTATCTGTGCCGCTTCCCTCTTTTGGGAGAGCAGTGTTCTTTGATATTTTAATATACATATTTAGCACAGTAGCTTGTTGCATTTAGTAAAATATTAATCACACTTCAACAAATAAGCATTTTAGCATGTTATAGGAAAACAATTTTGATATGTCACACCTACAGTGCTCGATGTTTGCTCTACAGCGCAGAAAAGTTGTATTATATTGTATAACTGGGGCAAACATATTGATTATTGTACTGCACATGCATGAAAGATGACACTATATTGATATTTTGTCCTACTACTACAATGATAAAATAACTGTGGTTGCTTCTAAAAAGCCTAAATGTGAGAAAAGTTGTGGCTCAGTTCATGGTCAGTCTTGATTTAATTCTCTCCAGCCCTCTGTCTCACTCTGCTTGTTGTGAGGTCGACCTTTACCGCTCTCGCCTGACCTCTGACTTTTTACAGCAGGTACAGGGAGCGGGTTAATTATCCTCCTGTGAGGTTGGAATAGGAGCCCTAATCAGAGGGGCTGACGCAGCAGTCATCAGATAAGCCCAGGACACATCTCAGTGTCACACCAGCTCGCCCATTCAGCCCAGGTGTTAGATTGGCCCAATGTAACACAACCCCTCTGGTGATTAGCTCACATAAGCTAAGAGGCTCACAGCGTTGGTGGGTGTCAGAGAGAGTCAGATTGTCCTGTTAGAAAAAACACAGGTCATGTAAGCTAACTCAATCTGCTCCGGTGTGGGTGGTACTCCTTTATTCCTCTGCTTTTGCTTTCAAGCAATTGATGCTGTGCAGTTTGAAACAGGGATAAATGTTTCTCTCCTTTCAGCACTGGTTATGTTCCTGTTTCAGGCTAAATACATTAATAATAAAGTGTCAAAAGCACAAAAACTTTCACAATCCTTTTCTCTCTCACACTCTGTCTCTCCTGTCCCTTAACCTTTGTCAGTTTGTCCTGGATTGGAGCTTTTTTAAGAAAACAAACCTGAAGGTCCTCTCGGGGAAACAACACTCTCACTGCTCAGATTACTGCTTCGACTTTTTTTAAAAACAAGATGTTAGAATAATACACACAGTACAAACTATCACACACACACACTCCTATTTAATGAAGTCAGCAGTAAAGCCTCACAGTTTCCCAGCCTGGGTCCCAGGGCATATGTGGTCACACAAGGATTTTAGTTTGACAGTGACTTGTCCTGTCTTATTCTGGGAAATTCCAAGTTACAATTGCTTATTTGGCTTCAGCCTCTGTTAATTGCCATGTTTTTTCTTCTACCTGTATGATACTAGGACAAGTTTTTGCATCAAATTCACTGAGTTTTTGGTTAAAGTCCTCTCATATTTAAAGGTTAAAAACTGAGCAGTTTGCATAGAAGCCAGAATAAGACAGACATATAAGGCACTTACCTCTCATAAGGTCAATGAAAGGATGGGCAGATAGATGCAGAAATTACAAAAGGTAATTAGGATCAATCAAAAATAGGGAGAGGAAAAAATGTTTGTCTTATTATACACTTAGAGTAAGCTAAAAAGTTGATTATTTCTGTTCAATATTCTGGAAGCAGAATCTCATCCTGAAGAATTTCTTATTCTGTCCACTCCGGTTCATAAAGTTAACCCAGTACATCCACATTAAAAGGAAAGTCATCATCACTTGAGTCAAAATCACTCGTGTTTGGTTCAGTATTAGCTTTCTCTGCTGTTTTTGTGTCTCACTGAGTGTGAATCAAGGCACACATGCGTAAGAACACATCGCCATTTGCTACGTCATAAAACAGTGCCAAACACAATCATACATTTAATTCAACATAGTTTTGTGACTTTTTTTTTTTTTTTTTTTTACATAAACCTCACAAAATGGTGCAAAATCTCTCATCTTTAAAGGTACAACACTGCTGGGAGCCCTTCAGCCGTTTCACTGTCTGTTGTCAAGCATCTCATACAACTCAACTTCAAAATCCTGAAATTTTCCATGAAGGCTTGGAAAAGTCTCAAAAAGTAATTTTTTTTACTTGTAGAAGGCCTCAGATTTTAGATCAACATTGATCAAGACCATTGTTGACAATTTTTTAACATTTTGGGCTATTTAATGGCTACACTAGAAAACTGAAGGAAACAATTTCTGCCACTTTTGTTTCTGCAGAGAAAGCAACCAAAAGTTCTCTGTTCATGTGCTTGTGCACACTCAGGGTTGCATGGCTTCCCTCTTTTTGGGGAACTGTACTTTGATATCATGGCCCTGAATCTGTATTCAGCATCCTGCCTCATATTTTTGTAAAATAACAATCTCACTATGAGAAATAAGCATGGTAGGACGTAATTGGTAAAAAAAAATAGAAAACAAAACAAAAAAAAAACATTCATATTCCTCACACATGTAGATTGAAGTTCTGCTGTGGAATAAATGATTTGATTTTTCCAAATTTGGGTCTTAAAAAGGTCTTAAAAGGCTAACAGTTGTTTATTAAAAGTATGTAGGGTCTGAATGACATCATGTTCAGTGAGAGGATCATTTAGTAAGGGATCCAATCAAAAATTATTACACTAATGACCACAAAATAATCTATGTAAAATGTTTGGACTGAATGGGACTTCTCATGGTATTTACCATTTTTATTCCAAGAATTTCAAGTTTTCTACACAGCAATTCCTTTTTTTTTTTCCCTTTTTTTTTTATCAAAGCCTTTTTGTTTGTTTTTTTTTTCATTATAATAGGACCATACAAACAAAAATCCAAAAACAAACAAAGAAATCAAACAGACAAAAGGTCAAAATAAACCCCGAAAACCAGACATTAATATACATAAATAAATATATTTAGATATATATATTGTATTTACATAACACATATTACACCTAGGGCGGCATGGTGGTGCAGGAGGCAGTGCTCGTGCCTCACAGCAAGAAGGTTGCCGGTTCAATCCCCGGGTCAGGCAGGGCCTTTCTATGTGAAGTTTGCATGTTCTTCCCGTGCATGCATGGGTTCTCTCCGGGCTCTTTCCGGCTTCCTCCCAGAGACTAAAAACATGCTCATTAGGTTAATTGGTGACTCTAAATTGCCCTTAGGTATGAGTGTGAGCGTGAATGGTTATCTGTCTCTCTATGTGGCCCTGCAATCGACTGGTGACCGGTTCAGGGTGTATGAATAAATGAATATTGGACCTTTTGCCAGATATCATAACAACATAGAACCAGTACACTGAAAATAAAATTCTTTACATTATACTTTCAGCATCTTCATCCTTTACAAAACTCAGGAAAGGCTGCCAGATGTTATAAAATGTCCCGGTAGATCCCCTGACAGTGTACCTGATCTTTTCCAGTTTGAGATGACGCAATACTTCCCTGATCCAGTGGTTGAATGATGGTGGAGCAGAGTCCCTCCATTTGAGCAAAATCAGTCTCCTAGCTAGGAGAGAGCAGAAGGCCATCACGATGGTTTCCCACTGCCGAAATAGAGGAGAGTCCACAGGCGCCACTCCAAACAGTCCACTCCACTGTTTTCCCACATTTCATAGTAAAAGTTCCAAAAATGTTTTGCAAGAATGAATGAAGCCTAGGACAAGTCCAAAACATGTGCAGAAGAGTGGCAGGGGCCCGGCTGCATCTATATATATGAAGGATTGATATCAAGGGTGGATCTAACGGTCTGCCCCCAAATACTGATCTGTATTTGAGTTCTTAACATCAAGGACTTATTATCTTATTATGAGCAACAGGTTTGACTGTTAAAACTCAGCAGGATGATTTTTCCATCTCAAAAGACAACTTACATATGTTCAGGAAAAGATCTGCAAAGACAAAAGGTGTGCTGCTTTGTTCATAGGGGGTGCTATAATTAACACAAATGTATGCTTTCTCATAGGAGCTTTGATAAAAATGCTTGTTTGGCTGGAAAGGTCCTGAAAAAAAAGTCATTGTCTAATACGCTCTCTCTGCTGTCCCCCACCTCGTCTCTTCTCAGATCACCCAGTTGGATCCGGGGTCGACTCTGCTGGAGGCCAAGCTGTTCCCTCAGGAGACGCTGTTCCTGGAGGCTAAAGAGTAGGAAGTAGTCCTCTGACAGCTGAGAGGTCACACTGACTGACTGACTGATGAACTGGCTGGACACACACTAGTCACCGAGCATGGGCCTCACCAGTCAGGGCCTACAGATACACACACACACACACACACACACACACACACACACACATCAGATCATCCTCTCAGACAGACATAAACACACTGGCATGCACATCCAGTGACACTCAAGTGCAAGTAAGCTTCTCTGCCCTCGGCCTGGTCGTGGCTCTTGAACGCCCCGTGTACTCGTGTTGCACAGAGGAGCTAAGACAGTATCACAAGCACACAGCCAAACATCCACCTCCCAAAAAAAAAAAAAAAAACGCCTGTCTCTCTCTTTCTCCTCTAAAACTTCACGTACACAACTGCTGTGTCATGGTTTTCCTCTCACCAACACTACACAGTACGATGACCGTGATGAGAGACTGAATCGACAAATCTTTGTCACAGGAAATAAAAAGGAACTTGTTCCCCTGATTCAACATTCAAAACACGAGGCTGCTTTTTTAGAACATGGTTTTTGTGTTTGAAATCCAAGAAAAACTCTTAAAAAAAAAAAAAAAAGAAAATAAAGAGGTCTGGGCTGTCTCATCTCCACCTGTATTTACCCACTTCTCCTTTCCTACCCCTCCCCTTCCCTCCCTCCCCTCCCACCCCTCTCTCCCCTCGTTTGCTGTCTGCTGCGGGGACGAGTCGCGACGGGACACCTGCAGCGTCTGAAGTGCCCTCTCAGCCTCCGCTCCCCCTGGTTTTAACACCCACTGCTCCACACGCCAACGGATTGCTCAGTTTTCAGTTCTCTTTTCTTATTTTTCCCTCTTGACCCTTTTTAAGTTTGATGCTGTACTAGTTTTAGTTTGATATACATTATATAAAATATATGAATATGAACATCAGTTTGTCTCGCCCACAAATCTGTTGAAACAAGTCACAACACACTCGCAGTAACCTTCTATTTGTTTTTTTACAGCTTCATACTCGATGATTCAAGAATTGGCTCCAAACATTGTTGTATGTGGTTTAGAATAGATGAAAGATAGCCCATTTTCTTGTAGTTGTCCTCTATTTCACAGCCAGCAGCCATACAAAAACACAAACACAATAAAACCCAATTTGAGATACATGAGAAAATAATTGTGATAAACAGACTTTTAACCCTTTAATGCCTGAAAACACAAATTATAGCCAGAAAATTCTAATTCTTGGAGCTGAAATGTTTATTTCACTTTCTACTGAAATCCTAAAAAATCAAAATTTCCATAAAATTTAACATATGTATTTTTTGTATCTCATTTGATACATTAGGTGTTTTTGGCAACTGATAATCCGTTTGAGGACATTTTTATCATTTATCTGATTGTATTCAGATGTTTTTTAGCAATTTGTTGACCATATTGATTAGATAGAGGTATCATAATAGCATGTATCAAATGTGATACAACAGGCGTTAAAGGGTTACACAGTGGACTTTCAAGGAAGACAACCTCTTTGTTTATGTCAATCTTTCATTTGTAAATAGATACCAGAGACGTGTAATCATAAATTTCTTCAGTTTATATCATGCCAAAGGTGCCGTGTTTGAAAAATATCCCAGATCAGGGGTGTCCAAGCTTTTTTCACCGACTACCAATATGAGACAATATGAGGATGGCTGGGCCACTTTGATGCACTCTATCTTTAGTGAATAGTAGTTTGTAAAATGTAAAAATAGCCAACAACACAGCTGTCCATTGCTAACACTGGTTCTGCCCCTGCTCCCCTGGATGATGGAAGTGCTGTGTACAGTGACAGAGGAGATTGTGATGTCTTATCTCCACATTTAGACACAAAACAAGAGCAAACTGAACAGAGCTGCAAAAGCTTAAAATATGTTTTGGAGTAGATGCTTCTATGCCATTGTGGTGTATTTTTCTCTTTTTGACAGGCCTTCAAAATTTTAGACTCTTGTTATTTTGGTTGTGAATTTTATCACTTTTATGTTGCTGTCACCAGGCTACAAATTGAGGGATAATATAACGCATTCTCTGATTCGCAACCAGAGTTACAACAAGTCACCCGCTTTTGCGAATGTGCTCTTCAAGCAGGTCAGTTCAGACAAGCACAAGCTTCACACGCTTATCCTGACCGTGTCTGCCTTTGCATTTATAACTTTCTGTGGGCCATTGAAAAAAACGCCACTGGCCACACTTGGCCCCTGGCCATAGTTCTAACATCTTCGCCAAAAATTGCCAAAACTGAAGATTCAGAGATGAGCAGCTTCAAATAACACAAATGTCCATGTCCTGGCCTTTCGCCTGGGTGTATTATGGCATTAATGAAGAATCCTGAATTTGTTGTAAGTTCAGCAAAGAAATTCTTTGTGTTTAAACATAAAAATGTTGGTTTGAATTTTCAGTATAACACAGTCAGATGTCAAAGAATTAGCCTCAGCCCTTTCACAAACATAGTCGTGATTTTTTGGAAGATCTTTAATTAGCCTAACCTGAAAATGACCTTACTTGCTTGTTTTCACCTCTCTTTCACAGCATGAAGTGTTCCTGCCGTTTGTTTATCAGGTAATAGAGAAGTGGATGGGAGGGAATTATGGGGGTTTTAATGGGCAGGGGGGCTGTTGAGTCTTGAACACCAAGACTTCTTTTGGAAGACAGGGCAACTCCATAAACTTACAATTTTAAGAAGAATATGAAAAATACGCTGATATTTTTAGTAAGAATTTTAACTACTTGCTGTAGGAAAATGAGGAAAAATCAAGACTTAAATCAGTAAATATTTTAACAAGCATCACAACTCACAGAATCAGAATTCACACAGTGTTGTCACCAATAAAAGGTTAGTACAACAAAAGTCTCCATTTGACTCAACACTTTTGGACTGAAAATAAACAGAAGATCAGAAACATATTAAATATAATGTTCATAAAAATCAATCTAAATAGTCTCTTTAATCCTTTCAAGTCCAGAAGAATGTGAAGCTTTAAACACTTTGGCAGCTCATCACTCCACAAAACACATCATGAAAATGAAAAAAATTTACTCAAAAATTTTATCACAAGGCACAGATTTTTTTGTTTTTCTTAATTTATTTCAAACATTATATTTTCAAAGACAATCTGTGTGAGCCAACCTCAGCATCAGGCCATTAAGTCTGTCATAACACATTAACTTTCATGTCCTGGTCACTGAATTTCTTATTTAAGCACACCTTCCCCGTAAAACCTCTGTCGGACTCAATATTAAATCAAGTTTTTGTGAACATACCATGTTTATTTACACAAATGTTTCAAGTTATCCACAGTACAGAACATCGTTGCGAAATGTAACATTTAAACGTAAAAGTTTTTATCCAGATAATTTTAATGTTAAAGCAAATTTAAAAACAACAAAAGTTGCTGAAAAAACTAACTAAAAATACATACAACATAAATAAAAACCCTAGGCCAAAAAAAATCAACACAATAGTCATTTTGAAACAACTAGAAAATATAAAACTCATTAAAGTTTAGTTTAATGTGAAGCCATAGAGTCATAGTTACAAAAAGCAGATCACAAATGTTTTTGATGGATGTCTGAGTGATGACACGGTCGTAACTCTGACACTAAACCAGTTTCTCCAAGTTTGTCTTCATGACTTTATACCAATCTCAAAGTTTTGTTCCTCATCTTCATGGCTCTGTTACCAACAATAGTTTTAATATTCTCAATCACACACCACCTGGTAATAGCAGCCACACCGCAGCTAATTTCCTGCCTTGAGCGAGGAGAGATCACGCTGGCTTAGCCCTCCATCTGTAGCAGGGCTCCTCTGTCAGCTCCAGGCAAAGTTTGAGAACCCCAGCAGACCCCGCGTCACAAACAAACTGCTGCAGGGAAGGATATTACACTGAGAGAAGATGGGAGTAGAGTTGGACAGGGGTGTAGAGGGAGGCATCCAAGTGCCCTTTCATTGAGTGTATTTGTGATGGACACCAGAAAGAAATCTGGGGCAGACAGAGGGAGGGCTGGCAAGTAATACTTTGTTCTCCATGCTGTGATGGAATTATTTGTGTTTAGGCGAGAGTCAATACTTAAAACTCTTTTAAGCAAAACTTGAGAAATATCAGAATTACATATATTTCTGAGTGTTAAGTCCAGCCTAACATTTGCTCTTGAAAGTGGACAACATTCTGATGAGGTGGTAATTTAACAGTTGTGTGTTTGAGAGGGACAAACTAAATATTTTTGTGGCATTGAGAACAACTGTGAAGGAACTATTCACATTTCAATGCAAACAGTAAATTTGTAAGAAAAGCTTTTTTTGTTTGTTTTTTTTTTAGAGGAAAAACACCATTTACGTTTATTTGCATTTCATAGACAAGGTATTTTTGTCGGCTGACCTAGAAGTCGACGATGTGCTAGTTTGTGTAAAAAGATCCCTTTTGTTTTTCAAGGGGTTTTTGGATTATTGCTGAGAAAAGCTCTATAGGGAGAGAAAAGCTGATTAAACTTGCATTCATTTTAACGCTATTCATAATTTTTCAAGGGTAAACACAACTGATGAAAGTAAAAATCTATATTAGGCTATGCTTATCAGCAACTACATTTACAAGATGTCAAAAAGTTTCAAAACTCACCAGCAGAAAACTTCCACATGTATTTAAAATTGTACAAAATGAGTTTTAAAATTTGAGCAGAACTTATTTCGGGCATCTAACTGAAAACTTATTTGTATACCCCATAGACTTTGAAATTATTGAGCCAGAAGTGCTAACAGAAACATTTTAGTTCCAGGTTATGTGACTCAGTATTAAGTTCTAAAAAAAGCTCTTGATGTCATGCTGTGAGGCTAATCACTTTCTTTGTTTATCATTTTAGCATTTTTAACTGCATTAATTTAAGCATTAGTGCAGCTAATCAAAATGACAAGGGCCAATTTCAATAACCAGAAGCTGATGAGTTGAAATTAAAGTATACTAGTACAGGGGGTCCCCACCACTCTCAGCCCACAGTTCTCAAAACAACAGTGCCAGAAACTAGACCACCATCAGGGCTGAGTATCGTTTGTTTTTTCTGACCAAGGTGCCATTTTAGTACTGGTAAAAAGGTGCTAATGCTGAAATGGTCCTCCATTAATACTTTTAAAAGAAAAAAGAGCATAAATGTTGTTCCCTCTGCTACTGTTGTGTCAGCTTTTTTTTTAGCTGGAGGGCAACATCGGACAGCTCATTAAACCCCGAGACTGTAGCTGTCACAAGCAGACTTCCATTTTTAATGATTTTTAATACACTATTCTGTTTTATCCTAAATCTCTCTCAGTGGCAATTATTTTATTTTAAAATGAACTTATTTATGTCTATATTTTAAATGGTGGGTTAGATATCCCTTTTAATCATTCAAACTGTTTCTTTGTCTTTTGGAGGACATTTTGCGAAGCCCCCTTTGGTGTCTCGTAACCCATCCGATTTGGAAACCACAGCACTGATTGATGCCTTTTCTATTAGGTGTCCAATCATATCGAAAATGTAATATGTCAAGTAAAAGAAAATTTGAAATGGAAATAATAAACTTCATTACAAAAATAACAAATGCAATTGTAAATATGTATTTTAACAAGCAGTTACATTACTGCAGATATTTCCAACAGTTTTCAAAGCAGAGGGATCCTTTGATTTTAGACTTAGACTTTATTCTCATTCGATATTGTTCACCATACAGTGTACAATCAGAACAAAATTTCATTTCAGTGACTCCAAAAACAGCACAATAAATTACAACAAAACAACAAAGACCAAAAGTATAAAAAGCATAAGGCAGACACAAAGATGCAGGTTTTCATGTTGCACTCCACCCCTGACCTTTGTGACAGAGCAGCAAAACTAACCAATTCCAAAACACAGCCTGCTCGTGTTTACTGAATACATAACCAATGTCTGAACTCTGCTGATGAATTTAACATATTAAGAAAGAAGAATTGTTGGAGGCGATCTTCTTGGTTTGTACTGTAGGAAATGCCACAAATGCTTTAAGAGCATGTCGCAGCATGAACCAGAAAGTCCACTTCTAAGTGCTTTTCTCTCTCATCATCTGAAATTCATCCACACAACTTCAGTTTTGGTTTGCTGTTGAGTAGGGCTGAGCAAATTCACTGTTTCCATGAAAGTTAAAACATTTGTTTGATGCAGAAATAAAAAAAATCAGTCATATTTATAATATATATTTTTTAATAATTTCATATATTTTTGATTAAAAGGGAATCATGAACTTAAATCTTTAATTCCTTTAGTTACTATATATAATATCGAAATTGCAGTATCAGTAAAAATGTATCTATTCAATTGTTTTCCCAAAATGTTTCAGTTTATGGGCTGTTTAATTAAGAATAGTCCGGCACTACAAAGAAATAGATAGTGGAAGCAGGTGGAGACGATTTTGGGTAGCCTTCACTCTTTTGTCACTGATTTAGTTGAGAGCTTTGCTGATGCTGACTTTTACAAACTGTGCATTTAAAACCTAAATACATCAGCTGACAACAGTGAGGAACATCAAGGTGCTTTTCCTGAATATCTGCTTCATGGGTGAAAGTCAGGCTTCACCATTTACAACATGAATTAGCAGCAAAAATCACCTTACATGCCATCAAAACTAAACTTCCTTATAATCATCTCATCAAGAATAGTAGTTTAAGACATATTTAGTCCCAGGGTAGTCTTAAATCTTCTTCATGAACCAGTTTGGATTATTCTAGATTAAGTGAAGCTGTTTAAGCTATTTTGAGTTAGCATAGTTTCAAATGGGAGTTCAGTGAGCTTCAAGCTAATCCTTTTGGGTGAAATAGACAATTAAGTCATGATTCTTTGTGTAAGAACTGCCATCAAAATGTGTAATGCTTATTTTTGGAGGAAAGGAGTCGCAGAACGTTGTGTAAGGTCATTCTTTGACTTAGAAAAGGATTGTGATTACTTTGGTGATACACGTGGTGAGTAAATGACACAAGCATCCAGGAGTGTGAGTGTTTGTTTGTCGGTTTGTCTGAGGATGTCTCCTTTCTCACGCGAGAATGAGTCAAGCTAATGTGCTCAGCCAGCCAAGCTTCCCCACGTCCGACCAGACTGGAGATGTTGCCGAAGGCACTGGGTGAGGAAAAGCGATTATCTTCAGGATATTCTCACAACTGTATGTCCCTCTTTCAAGGTTATTGGGAATACAAGGTATGTTTATTAAAAAAAGAGACAAATGCTGTAATACAACTTTAATGAACATAAACATTTTTAATGTCTTTCTCCCTCAGCCTCCTCCCCTTCTGCAGCAACACTCTGCTTCATTTGAGTCTTCCTCTGATCAAGACAGTGAGTCTTCTTTGGACAGTTGTCTCAGTACCTCTGCTGTTCTGTTCTTAGCTTTAGACACGGACTCAAAATGTGTTAATTTGAGCACAGAGAAAAGGGAGGTCAATCAAGCACTGTGATTTGTTTTAGAGAAACAGAAACAGCTTTACTGAGAGCGTAGTGTGAGCTTGTGTGTTGTCTTAATAAGGAATAAAACCTTTTTTTTTAAATAATTGTGGTCTCTTTCTGCAGACGTTTTCTCACAGTTTTTCCAGAACCGGTTTGTAATGGTGTTGATTCTACCCTTGACCTTTCTGGAGCCCACTCCTCCAAAATAATACTCATAAATTCAAAGAAAACAATCAACATGGCCTTGAATTTGGACTTGCTTTGTCGTGCTTTCTTCATCCTTGTTGATGATGGTGTTGTCCAATGCACTGACTGCAGTTTTGTCTCAGGGTGCTACCTACTGGAAGATCCGAGTTTCATCACATGTACTCACTCCGAAAAAGTTTGGGTTTCCCTTAGTTTTTTCCAAATTGTCGCCTCAAATTTGCGTGCAGTTTTCCCTTTGATCAGGAGTCAGCCGTTTTGGGAGAACTTTGGCACACACTTCTGTCATGTTTTAATGTCGTGCAAAATTTGCCAAACTGTCTCTTAAACAATGGAGACCATATATGCTATCATTCTTGTACTGAGTCATTGATCATTTCCAACAATTTGTTCAATCTGTGAACTGTTTTCAGACGTTTTTGTTGTTCAGTGGGTGCCCAGGATGCTCATCCTCTCTGACTTCACAAATCTTTTGTGCTATTCAAACACATGTACACATGACATGAAGTGTTCCCCCAACACCTCAATTAATGTACGAAAAGATTCAGTAGCCAGCAGTAAGCTTAAGACATCATTTATTATATACTTACAGCAGTTGTTAGTGAATACCCAACCTTCAATATATAACACTCAGTGTGATTGTGAACCACGTGGTTATATCCTCATAAGAACACTCTCATCATTTAATAGCCATTTCTCTTATTTAGCTTGTAATGCTTAAAGCAGAGAAGATACCTGAGCACAATTTGACAGGGATAAAAAGCCACGAATCGTCCAACAAGTTGACATGAGTGCAAAAAACAGTTCCCACATCAATGCATGTTTGGTCAATAGGTGCTCAAAATGCTAAAACATGACAGCAGTAAATGTTTCAGTCCTCAAGTGCTGCACGCAAAAGCTGCTGTTCTATTTCACTGTCCCAACTTCTTTAATCCAGTCACAACAGTTTGCAGGGGTCTCCTCTGATACAAGTTTTGTCTAGAACAGTCACACCTATGAACCCTTTTGTAAGTCTTAAGGTTCACAGCACACAGACATCCACTACACCATTTAATGATTTAATCCTTAACTCTCTAATGTTCAATTCCAGATTGCTGTCATCTTCAGAATATTTTAACTCTAACAAGGATTGTGAAAGGGTCTGGATACACATTAAATAAGCATCAAAACACAGTTTAGCAAATGCTACTTGGACATAGGAATTTGCATTTAATACTTTTTATTTTATTATTATTATTTTTTTTAAATGTAGATACTTCTTGAGATGATGCTAGGAAACTAAACACATGGCATGTGGAGATGATAGCTGAATGAAACAGACATGGAAATTGGGGCTATGGAGGTAACAGTTAAGATATTTATGAGAGATCTTTCACCACGAAACTGATTGTTGAATGCGTTACCATAACACAGATATAACACAGGCAAGGTTTGTTCTTTAGGTGGTGGTGGTAGTATCTTACTGTAGATGCATGGATGTGTTGTCTGTGCACTGTCTCAACCAAATACTTCGACAAACAAAATAGAAAGTCTAAAGCTTATGTAAATGAAGAAAGGACGATCCTCTCATTAATGCCTGCGTTATTATTGAAACAAACATCCCAATGTGAAAACAGCTCAAATGTACATCCACATGGTTAAAGGGATGGTTTGGTATTGATTCGTGACAATAGTATTAACATTAACCACAGTGACGGCGATCAGCACTTCCTCTGTAAGGAGAAAGCCAGCATGAAAGCAAGGCTGCACATGGCTGCAGTAGCGACAAGAATTTTAGTTGGAAACAAAGAAAAAGAAAACAGCCATGGGGTGACTGTACAGTTTAGATACTTCTGCAACACTTGACATTTCCGCTGGAGAACCTGCATGAGGTCCAATGTAGTCCTAAAACTAAGGAGCTTTCTGGTGGTAAATTAAAGCAGTGTAAATGTGTCTGACACAATGTAAAATGACCCTGATGCTTTCTTTTAAAAAATTGTTGGCCCTTGGCCCCTTCAGCAAGAGTGTGTAGCCTAGCTCTCTTTTCAGGTACAGAGCTGATCGTCATCACTGCGGCTTATGTATACATTAGCCAATTTAGTATTGGCACAACTATCCCTTTAGATGAGAAGTTCTTTGATTAAGGTTTTAGGGGAATGGAGGTCCTCCCATAGAAAATACCAAGGGTCAAATGCTTTGTTTCTTGTATTTTTGTCTGGGTTTTTTTTTTGTACAATTTGTTAAGAAATGTCTCTGTTTTTTCAAAGAGAGACTTGTTGATTTATGTCTTGGACTTTTCTAATAAATGTCAAAAGTCACATTTTGGTAGACTAAATCAGTGTTGATAAAAAAGAAAAAAGTTCACATGACTCTGGTTCTTGCTGAGACCCCCATTAAATTTTTTAACACAGGAAAACTCCTAATTGATCTTTCTCCCCTAATTTAAGCTCAAACAACATGGAAATGCTCATAGAAACACAAGTCAGCCTCTAAACTTCCACATGAAGAAAATATCTATACTTTTTTTTTTTTTTTTTTTTACCTTTTGGGGCACCAAGAGCAACAATTAACATTTTTTTTTTTAGTTTGAAAGACTTAATATTTATAAAAGTTATTGACCATAACAGTAGTAATTAAATAGAAAGTGTAAAAACATTGTGTAAAATGTTTTGTAGAAATTGACTCAACCTTTTCAGCTTTCTGGACATCATGCACACTTCGATTAAAGCTATTCTTGGTTTTTCATGACCTCTGATCTCAGTGTTGTTCTTAGCATACTCCAACAAATTAACAGCTTTATTTACATTTTATTCTTGCGATTATTTTTACATATATGCTATGGAATAACATTTAAAGGATCATAGAGAGAGCACTGACAATTCAGAATTTATTTTTATTTTAAACATCTTTCGCTCTTGTTTGAACTACTTTATCATTGTGTGTTTACAATAAACACCCATCTTAACAAGAGCATTTTTTTTTATAATATTATGTTACATAATCCTGTGTCTGGTCCTATAACAATGGTTATCAAAGTGGAGATTGAGACCCCTTTGGGGGGTTGCAAGGCACCAGAAAGGGGTCACAGGATGCTTTTAAGATAACAGACACAAATGATCCTAAGAGGAATGTTTTTGTCCACTGTTAATTTAATGCATACATAGACTAAATTTATTTTAGAATAAAACCATAGTCATTAGGTGAGACTTCTGCTGAAATGAGGGTAGTACGTCAAAAAGAGTCATAAATGTACTTTACATCAATAATGTAGGTGTTTTGAGTCCCTGGTACTGTTATTTTGAGGGTCATGGGCTGAAAAGTTTGGGAACCCCTGTACTGTTACCTATTGGCTTCACATTTTCCAATTACAGTGGCAGCTAGTTATGTTTTAGCATTACATAGCACAGCCAAGTGGTTTTACAAGTTCAACACAATTATCAGTAAGAAACAGTGACTCAAATTATGGTCTACCAAATTCTTTAGCTGAGAGGTCAATGGTTGATACTTATGGTTAATAGGTATATCATGTTTTAATGTTTGGTTTCTTTTCCGTACTTTGTGTCCAACAGGATGGAAAGGTGTTCTTTGGCTTTCAGTCGGGATCTGGTCCTGACGTCTGATCTTGATAAGTTTCAAAAACTTATTTAAAACACTTCCCTGTCCATCACCAAAATCAGACTAATACATTCACTGCCTTAAATCCAGATTGAGGAAGTCCTCAAATCTAACTGGTGACAGTCAAGGCTCATTTCAGTTCAGTTTTTGTCTTAAGATCATTGAATCAGCTGCAGTGTGTGTGTGTTTCTGCATTTGTGTGCGTTTTGGGCGCTCAAACACGTGCAGCTCGGGGCGAGGGCGAGTTCAGCGCGAGGCGTGCGGCTCAGTGAGCGTGAAGCCGGCTGTTAGTTTGTGCGTTTATGCAACAGACAGGACAGGTGCATCATGTCTGCTGGTCCTCAGGGGAACAGTGAACATAGTGCAGCTCCACTCAGGTGTGAGATTACAGTTTCTATCACGCAGATCTTTGAATTTAATGTGCACAGACATGTTCCTCTGTAGCTCTGCTCATGATGCTGATGGGGCCAGAAATTTCAATGAGACTTAATGATATTCCTCCATTATACGTGACTAGACTTGTTAACAGCTTTTTTTTGTTTGTTTGTTTCACTGAGGGGAAAGTCATCAGGTTTTTAACTGTGTGAGGCTAAGGTGGGTGACACTTGTGTTACAAGGTTTAATAAATACAAGGATAAGGACTCCCTGCTTCTGGAATGAAAGATAGAAAACTAAAACAACGTGTTGCTCTGCAGAAACAATGTCATGTTTGGGAGACTGGGGCTTCAGAAAAGGTTGCTCTTCAGCTAAATTTAAGAGAACTGCTTTCTGACTAATGGCATTTTTGTGAGAGTCTCTGATTGTGGAACCCGATCCCAACCAAAAATGAGTGAGGGTAAGGGGGTGGAGGACTGGAGGGCCACATGCAGCCTCCTTCCTCATGCACTGTGGCCCACAATCCAATCTCAAACATTAATGAATCGCAATATTAAGGAAAAATGATTAAGTCTGTAATGTGAACATTAGGAATAAAACCATTCACAAAATAAACTGTATTATTATGCATATTTTTAGTATTTTTTATTTATAAAGAAATGGTCTATTTTTCAGTCTAAAACTCTTGTTTGTATCACTAAATATATTTATAGAGAAGATATGTAGATGAAATATACAAAAATCACATGTCAATGCAGGATATTGTTCAACTGATTAAAAGATTTGCTAAAATTGAATTAAATCAGTTTTTAACTCATTAAATTGAACAATCTAAATTTAAATTTAACACCGTCACCTGCATATCTGGGGTTTTTTAAATCAATAAGTTATGATGGTTACTAATCTGAGAGTACACACAATGTTTAACTGCTTGGCCCTCTTGCAATGAGGGCAATGTTAATACGTCTCCCTCAAAGTCGTTCCTAAAAAGACCTGAGACCTCTGAATGTCCACAAATAAAGAGCATTAAATTTTCCTTGACTTAAACTAGACTAAAAATTTAGCAGATAAAACATCAAGATTGTGACTGAAACATCTGCCAACATTAGTACAGACTAACACTGAACTTAACAAAAACAATTATATCTTAAATAGTGTATAAGTATTTCTATAAAATAATGAAGGAGACTTGTAGACATATATCTGTGAGAGAAAACAAAGACGTAACTTCAGATGTTTGAACGATGTTCAATTTTTTTAAGTATTTCCACCATTTTAACATTTAATGTGTTCTTTTCTCTATAATGATGTGATAATGATATAATTGTACATGTTTTTCTTCTGTATTGAGTAGAATGTATAAAGTTTTGTCCCATGTCCTCTCATCACACAGGTCAGACTCAGGCTTGGATGTCTTAATCAGCAGCAGGCCTTTAAAGTGACACAGGAGGATGAGAAAGTGTCTGTGTACTAATGGGCTTACTCTGCCTGCCTCCCTGCCATGGATTCAGCGGCGGTAACATCAGGTTGCTGTCTTGATTCTTCGGTGACAAAAGAGGAAAGCGTTCGTGATGTTTAACCAGCTCCGCCGGGGTCAAGAATGCAGCCCACTGGCGAGGGAACAGAATTCCTGACACAAATGATCTCTCCTCCCTCCTTTTGAAGTGGGACGCGCTGAGATGTGCAAGCACGACGGCTCCCTGAATCACAGGATCCCCACTCCACTCATATCCCAGACTGGCCTAACCTGGAGGGTCACCCCGAGTTTACTTTCTCAGAGACGCTGGGCCTGCCCAAAGAAACAGAATCTATACAGCTTAAACTGTTGGGTGGGTACAAAAGGAGGGTCATCTCTGCCCCTCTGCCTCTCTGTTCAAAGTACTGTTTGTTAAGGACACAATAGACATGGGGACACTTTGGTCCATCTCTACAAAAACAAAACATTTTCCCCCCCGGTGCCAATTAGGTGATTTAATGAAAGAAAATAAGGCTCTGTCTTTGAGCTGTATTTAAAACTCAGTAAGGGTGAAACATGAGTTATTTTGGGATGAATTGTCAGTACAGAACATGAGTTTATAAATATTGCGAATTGCTAAATCTTGCCCTTATTGGGGTTTTAATGACACACTATGTGGTAATTTTGCAAAACTGAAATAATATTTGAAAAATGACCAATCCTATATTAAATATATTTTCAGTTAAAAACATGCAGAACATCAAATATTCCCAGAAGTTTTAAAGAAATCCTCAATTTTAAAAGGAAGTGTTTTGTTTTGGCAACAGTGATGACAGAGCAGCCATGACAGACACAGCAATGTTATCATTTGTCATGTGAAGCAACTGTATGACAGCAGAAAGCATGTGGACAGGTCAGCAGCTCAACCACCCTGAAGCTCTCCTTTTTCCCAACTTGCTCTTTTTTGGTTGCTTGTTTGCTTTATTTAGTTTTCTGGAGAATTGTAAAGAGTGTTTCTTGTTTTTTTCTTTTTGAATTTCAGCAGCTTTAAATCAAAACCCTGACAACAATGACTTCTTTTTTCCATTTCTTTCTAGTAAATTTCAGGTTTTTGAAAGTAGTCCCAAAAGTTAATGTTATTAGAATACATCCAGAGTGTGGCTTTGTTGGTAAGTGAATAGACTGTGAAGTAAGCACTGCACATGTTAAATCAAGTTGCAAAGACACAATTGAACAGTATGAATCCAGTTTGTTATGTGACTTTTCGAGAATTAATGCAAATGTCAACATATGTGTCAACACATGCAAGAACATATAAGTATCTATACATACTATATGTAATGTTTTTTTTAAACTCCATTATGGCAGGTCAGTCTGTTAAGTTTATATATGTATATATATATATTCAACAAAAACATAACTATCGCAGAAAAGAAATTACAAAGTTACATTTGTTTTAGCATCTGAGTACTGAGAAAAAGAAATAAAATGAAAAGCTTAACAGATCAAACTTTTTAATCAAGCCCTGACATTATAACACCAAAATCTTAACTTTAATACTGATACCAAGTTAGTTTGATAAATACTCAATATTAACAACAACACTGAGTTCAAGAAATACATTCATGATCACATTTTAGGTATTCTAACTGTATATCAGTATAAATGCTTAATCAATATTCAGGTATTTGGCATCCTGCATTTATATGGTCAAGTATACTTATAACATATTATATATATATATTTTCTCATCAATATCATTAATACACAATTGTATATTTATCAGCACAAACTGCTGTTCCATGGTTACGTTATCAGAGTAAAATTTTTCATATTTACTAAACCATTATTCTGTAGGCAATAACTGGTTTACTCATCACCATCTATTGTCCTTGTTACTCAACACAAAAGTGCACTTTAAATACTCAGTACTTTAACTTCATTTTAAATTAAGTACTTTTACTTGGGTAAATTCATAAAGAGCTGCTTTTACTTGTACTTCACTAAAATTTCACCAAAGCAAGTGTACTTTTACTTGAGTACGTTATTTGTATATACTCCTTTCAACCATGGTATTCATCAAGATATTTAATAGCAAAAATGCAACTGATAAATACCAGGAGCAGCTCTTATAAGCAGAAGTTAAGGGGGCTTCATTTCTAAATAAACTGTACCTAAATATCCAATTTACTGAAAACCAACAATTTGTCTAATCCAAGTGAGATTTTCAAAAAATCGAAATGAAGGTATCGTGTATAATTCAGTTTTACATGACAAATAGGCCAATTTTGTATCAAAATATTAGCATTGGATATCGTTCTTTTTTCCAATATTATTCAAATTTGCTCTGGATGGAGTCAAATACTGAAAATGTACCCTTAGTGAAACAGGAGCTGGGGATAAACTAAAGCACAAAAATGTTGTTGATAATTCAAATTTGTAGTTCTCTTTAACTCTGAACTTTGAACTCTGACACTCGTAGTGTCAATACTCCCCACCCACCTCCCTGATTGAACACCAACAAGAAAACTAGCCTTGTCAAGAAAACTAATATCTATGCATTGATTGTGAATTTAGGTACATTAATAGCAATAATAATAAAAATAATACATTTTATTTATAAGCGCCATTCTTGACACTTGAGGACACTGTACGACAAACAACAATCAGTAAAACAGTGGATAAAAATAACAAATCAACAGCATTGTCAGGTAGAAGTGTTTATGTTTTCATACATTTTTAATTCGCCTCTTCTTGTTTGCGTTTGTCCTTTTAAGCTAATGCTATGCTGCAAAACTCTAACCATGATTTAAAAAAAACAGCTATCTAGTAAACATGTAGTGAGCAAAGTTCTCCAAGTTAAACATCAGGTTAGGTGAAGAAGTTTTTGTTTTGAACTGTTTGTGTCAATAAGCTTTAACACTCACCTGTAATATCATGTGGTTGCTGTAAACTACACAAGTGCTGTGCTGGTGGTGACAATATTACATAATTTCAATAAAACCACATAAACAAACAAACTCATTGGAGTGTTGATATGAGGGTTACATTTAAACGGCTTTAAAAATCTCTAAGGAGAGGTCAATCTAATGCTGCATAGCTGGAGTAATTCAAAGTAACACTGGCAAGTGTTACAGTTTGTTAAATTCTTACTTTAAAATATGCCAATACTTACACTTGTTTAAGGCACCAACACTCAAAAGAGTTAATTCAAGACTCTGTGGTGTAGACCCAGACACTTTAGTACTGTCAATATTAACTCTGGTAGTGTTAAATTAACCATGCAGATTTAATTATTATACAAGCATTTTTTTATTTTGTTCCAAGCCAGACAGTATATTAAGAAATGATTCAATTGTGGAGTCATATGTTGATTACATCATATTTTTTGATTGCAGAACTTTGACATGTAACAGTGTCTCCAATGTCTTTAACCTAATTTTGCAATTTTAAATTTAAAAAATCCCAACACTGACGGCACAGGGCATTTCATTGATGATATTATATTGGTTATTCCTGCACATTATTTATTACAGTGGCTAAAAAGTTAGATTAGAATTACAACATTAACAAAGTTTCTTTCCAGTTTTTAAAAATCTGGTGGGATGTTTGCCCTGTTGTTGATAGTTTAGAGTTACAAAGATGTTAGCTGAGTCAGTAAGTCCAGAAATATTGTTAGGCTTCAAAACTTAAACATATTTAGATCAATATTAACTTTATATATTGTTCTATTGAACTTGTTCTATCTCAGAAATAGTGTGTGATCCCTCTTGGCCTCCGTCGGCTCATTGCTCAGTTCATTTGTTGAACAGTTCTCTGCAGTCACTCCTCACATGTGGCTCTCTGAAAAGCTGAGGTATTCGGATTATCAGCCACATGGGATAAAGCAATAAATGGGCCAGTGGGGTCCTGAATGGGTGCAGTGGCGTGGAGGGGAGTAATTACAGCTTCATATTAATTGTGTTTTTTTCTCTCTCTCTCTATCTCTCTCCACACACACACACTGAGCCCCTGAGCAGTGGTAGTGACATCTAGGAGGGCCAAGTCTTTGTACAGAACACTTCAAGTTTCAAAAACAAGGCCAATTGAAGCGGCGGAGCTCAAAGCCGACACCATTGTAGGCGAACACATTGAGTTTTGATTGGGGACAATGGTGTTTCTCAAATTTCGGGCAAAAAGAAAGCCATACTCCATCTGTGATCTCAATGAGCGCCTATTCATCCGCTTCCTTCTTTTCTGCTGCTGGAGAAAAGGAGGCAGATGTGGAGGGATCGAGCAGGGGAGAGAGCGTTTTAATTGGCTGCAGTGTGTGGAGCTCTGAATCTGTCTTTTTACACACTCACACACACAGACTGGAGTTATATGCCACTATAGGAAGAGTGCGAGAGCCCAATAATCTCAGAGTGTTGATGAACACTTGTAGCCCATTCATTAAACAAAGATAATCCCTGCCAACGTAGCCTGGGGCCACAGAAACGGCCCTGCTTTCTATGTGTGTGTGTAAGGGAGAGAGAGGGGGACTGTCTGAGTGCTGGCCAACAGCTTTGGCAAAGAGGGACTCTTCAGATCTTTGAAATATTCATACGCCATGGCAGGGTGATCCCCCATTTACGAATAAGTGTTATTCCAGCACGTGCAGAGTGGTGCTTGACAGACCCCTTCAGGGTTTACAACCTTACACACCCTCCTGCTGAAATATTAGCCCACTTCTCTGTGTTTCTTTTGGACATATGTAGGTCTAGAGATGAGAATCGGAAACCAATTCTGTTTGAGAATCGACAACACAAAGGAGTCAATATCATTTGTCTTCCTTCTTCACAGTACCCTTATCAATTCCTTACACTTTGTTCTGCCTGCCTTGCAAATCAAGGACATTGCACGTTCATCAGAGGCAGACTGCAGAAATGATACCAAAGAGGGCAGAAAGATAATAATGTCAGACAGGGGGTGGTCAAAACTGTGGCTAATTTTTACTTACTACACATTGTCTAAGGGATGGAAACACCAATGGCTTGCAGAAGCATTCATATGTGTAGCATTTATCTAGCTCTAAATATCAGGAGTGCCATGTGTTTGACATTGTTGCCACTGAAAACCTGCGATGGTTAACTTTTCCCAAACTGAAATTTCACAGGAATCAATGAGGAAATCCTTAGAGAATCAGATCAATAAGCAGAATCAGTGATGGCACAGTATCAGTAAAACATATCATAGCAACATTTCCGGTAAAATAGAGCTGCAATTCTTTATGTGAAACTCATTTTGTTAATATAAAGATGCAATTGTCTTCAAAGTATACTTTAGATGCTCTGTAACTTCCAACTACAGTAGCTGAAGCTGGCTTGGATTCAGTGCTTAGCTTAGATTAGATTACATATTGGTATTTGCATTTGTGTTTCAGTACTCATGCATATAATGTATATAACTCATGTTGATCAATAGCTTTTTATGAGAGCTATAGATATTGTCCCTTTTGTTAAATCATAGGTAATCTCCATGCATGTTGTTGCTGGCATTCATTTCTTTGTTTGTGAACAGAATAATTCAAAGACTGATAAACAGCTTTGGATAAAATTTGCAGGGATTGTTGGTCATGGCACAAGGAAGACGTGGTGAGATTTTGGTGGTGATCCGAATCCTGATGCAGATCCAGGTTTTCTTTTTTAGGGTTTCTTAACATTGTGTGATAGGGCAGTTTTCCACATTTTTGCTAATAACTCAGTGAATTCTCAGTGGTTTTTGATGACATTTTCAGGGCATGTTTGTCATGGTACTAGGAGGAAGTGATTAGACTTTGATGGTGATCTGAATCCAGATGTGGATCCAGGATTTTGTTCAAGGATTTGTTAAAACTGTGAGACAGGGCAGTTTTCCACATTTTTTTTAGCATAAAAACTTGCTTGTCTGTGTTGGTAATGTCTTGTCAGAGGTTTGTGCTCTCAGAGCATTTCTACTTTTGATTGTCAATTGCATTGATTTGGCCCTCTGACAATGAGGATCTTTTTAATTTTGCCCTCATCAAAGTTGCCCATTTTTAGCCTACACTATAACAGCATATCTTGAATTTCTGTCATAACATTGTCATAATAAAACTCTAGGTACTACTACTCACTTACTTACTTACTTACTCACTAGGCTACATAATCATTTAATTAATTTGAACTCTGATCAATAATCGAATTTAAAGATACCATGAAGATGATTCCTCTAGATGTTTCTAGTGTTAAAACTCTTCCCTTTAACAGTGATTCAAGTGCGTTGTAGATAATACATTTGATTTATATTGCCAAGCATAAACGAACAAACATTACGATACGACATTTATTGCGCTATGACCTCTCCTTCGTCAGCGCTGCGTCGCACTGATGGCTCTCAAAGCGCCGTAAAAACCCCGCACAGCTCACCTTTCCTAACACGCTGATTGCTGCCCCCCTGACTCTGACCTGCAGGAATGCGTTACTCTGGGGCCGGTGTGAAGTGGCAGGTTAAGAGCCTCTTGCCTGTGAGCCCGGGCCTTCTCGGTGTGCCCGTCAAGCGTGTAAATACTTGTGCGTAACCCCCGGCGCGTTTCTTTTCTGATCGGCCTCTTGTCTAACTGCTACTCTAACCTCTGCCTCCGTGCGCCGGGGCCGGCTGCGGCAGCGGGAGAGCGCGGGAGGGGATCCGGGACCAGGCGGGCTGCAGGCGGGGCAGCGGCGGTGGGAGAGGCCGCTAGAAAGCCGCGCAGGGGTGCGGGGGAGGGGGCAGCGGAAACATGCTGCTACGTATGTTGGGTCAAGCATGGCCTTTGTTGTCATCTCAAAAGGGTGTTAAAAACCCACTCGTCTGTAGCCTTCCTTCAAAGAAACCAAAGCTTTTTCCATGCATAGGCCTAATGAAGTGGTTCAAAGAATGTTGGATTTTTGAAGTGCGCACAGTCACTTTAAATTGCACGGGGGGCATTTTTAATTGGTCCACGAGAAAGAATGGAGAACATAATCCTTGTCATAATGCATATTTTCCTAAATGGAAAGTCTGTTGTAGGCTTAAAGGCAAAATGATTTTAAAAAATCTGATTTATGTGTATATGCGTTCACTTCGCTCATTAAAAAGTGGTCTGTATCAGATCCCTTAGTGTTCAAAACCCGGCGGTTTACATTACTATTCGTGCATTATTGACCCTCATTATTGACATCTGTTTTTTAAGACAGGGTCAAAAGAACCTAACGTAAAAAAAAAAGATCAGACTCACTAATGCAGCCATGGCACCCAGTGGTATAATAAGTGATAGTGTACTCTTGCAAGTTCATATTCTACATTATCTGTTCTATTTTGTCTTTCTATTTAGTATTATATTTGAAAAGGGTTTTTTTTTATGAAATACAAAAGACCTTAAATTAACGTCTGACCCAAGCCACCTGGACATGGTGTGCATGCAATAGTGTTTATAATTGGGTAATATCCTACATAAAAATGTCCCCCTCACAACGTCATATTTCTAGATTAATTGCCTTTTATTTATTTTTGATTCTGTTGGTGGGGATATCCTGTGCAAAAATAGAGAACTAAAGTAAAAAGGAAGAAATAGAAATTCTAGATAAAGAAAAAATCTGATTTGGTCACATTAGCGTTTATTGTGAATGCAGCCTTATAGTACTGTAGTATTAAACAAGTGGCGTATTAATAGTATACTCTCATAAGTTTTACATCACTGGCCCTGATTTTGTTTAACTTTTTAATTTAA
Organism: Cetoscarus ocellatus; assembly: GCA_037902135.1. Classification (NCBI taxonomy): domain Eukaryota; kingdom Metazoa; phylum Chordata; class Actinopteri; order Labriformes; family Labridae; genus Cetoscarus; species Cetoscarus ocellatus. The sequence goes on from JBAMNC010000601.1 coordinate 477,188, forward strand.
TGGGATACTGAATTTTATTACAATAAATCAAACTCAGGTCACTGTGGCCAGTGATAAAAACAGCAGTAGTATTCAAAATCCAGTGTACTTTTACACAAAAAAGTACTCTCATTTTTATATATTATTACCTGCATTTTATCCTTCTGTTCAATACTCATATCTGAAAAGGGGGAACTTTAAGATATGTTAAATACATATATAAACATCTGACCCAACCTTGGCAAAGTGTGAATGCAGCCATGTTTACAATCCAGTACCTTGCAACAAAATAATGTCCTCTCAAAACCTCATTGTTCTACATTATTGACCCTTTGTTCAGTCTTGATTCTGACTGAGGGGGTATCCTGACCAAAAATAGAGAAATTAAGAAATAAAGTCGAAAAGACAAAAGAAAAAGAAATCCAAGATAAAAGGAAAATATCACTTTGCATGCAGTGTGACTGCAGATATGTCTAATATTTAATAAGTAGTGTATTACGTAATAGTGTACTCTAACAAGGTCAGCGTTCTTCGCTGATTATGTTTTATTTTTCATCATAAGGGGATTTTTCATTTTATTTCAATAAATCAGATTCAGGTCACTTTGACCAACAACAAAACAGCTTTAGTATTTAAAATCCAGTTACACAGAAATGTCCTCTCACGGTTGAATTTTATTAACCCTCATATTTGTTTATTTATTTATCTACTGTTTAATAGTGAGGATATTCATGAAAAAAAAGCATCAGATAAACACAAGTTATTAAAAAATGGACTCTGGCCACTTGTGAGCAGTGTAAATGCAGTCTAGTATTCTTAACACAGTTGTTTATTCAATGAACGTTTACTCTCACAACATCATGGTTTTACATCACTGGTCCTCTCTTTTTATTTATTAATTTTTATTTAAAATGGGGGTTGGTGGGATATATGAAATAAAAAAAAATCTTGACAAAACAATAGGCCACTTTGATGCATTTAAATGCAGTCTTAGTATTTAAAATGTGGTGGTTTAAGACAATGCACCTTTACAAGCTCATTGTTCTTCTGACAGTCTGTTACTTATTTGTTTTTGATTTTGAATAAGACAGGATAATAAAGAAAAAAAAATCATGAAAATTGAAATAAAAAAAAAACAAACTCAGTTGACTTTGGTGGAGTTTCAGTGTTCAAAATTCAATTGTTAGTGACATGGTAATTTGTTCAAAACTGTCATTTTCTATATTTTTCCATGTTTCTTTTATTATTTTGTTATATATATATATATATATATATATATATATATATATATATATATATATATATATATATATATATATATATATATACATGTATTATTATTATTATTATTATTATTATTATTATTATTATTATTATTACTATTTTATTTTTTAAATATCAGTAAAAATACATTCTGGTTACTTGGCCCGCGGTGTGCGAACAGCCTTGAAACCAGAGTCAATTTATGTTGACACTTCACTTTATAAAGCTAATGAGATCACATTTAACTCAGAGCCTTATTACTTCTCTGGGGACCAATACAGTGTTATTTATTCTTTTCGGACTAGTTCATTGTCTCTTTAATGAAACTCCTGTCAGCACTGGAATTTAATGAAACGAGATGTAACCAGTCAGAGTTTTCTCCCATTTTAATACAGCCAGACGGATGAGAAGTCCAGGCTGTTGAGTTATAAAATCATCCATGCTGTGGTTGGAGAACAGGGCGCTCCTTCTCTGTCTCCAGTAAGCGCCGGGCCTCCTCTGCAGTTTGCTACTATCACTTTATGCACGCAGGACGCGGGCAGTGTTCCTGTCAGACTGAGCTCGCGCCCGTGCAGATAATTACTTTGAATGTCAAAAAGATGTAGTTTTAATATCGTCTCCATTAGCCTGTTGGCTAGGTAATTAAGGTGCAGATGACAGCGGCGAAGGAAACAGATGGCATTTGCTTACAGTGATTCAGAAAGTAAACAATGAGCCTGAGAGAGAGGAGGGGGGGCATTTCTTCATCACACTCATCTTGTTCCTCTTCTTCTTCGTCTTCTTGTTCTCATCCTCTAAGGGACCAGAAATAGTTGATTTCAAAAACATCTATAACTTTTTAATCTGATTTCAAATATCTGCGTTAGTGGTCTCCTGAGCGAACAGGTGAGGCAGCAGGTGTTCTCGTGAGGTGCCCTTTTGTAGCTCTGCGCGCGTGGGCTCCTCAAATCTCCGCGGAAGCGTCAAAGCGTTCACGTGAGGGAGGCGGTTAATAAAGAGCGACACGGCACGAGAGGGCTGAAGACATCTGTTTGATCCAATTTCAATTCATTTATTTTCAATCATTTTGGTGTCGCTCGCAGGGAGTTATTTGTGGACCGAAACACTTTTTTCACGCTGATAAATTCGGGATCAATTATTGTTCAGTAAAAATGAAAAGAAGAAAACTTTTTTTTTCTCGGTCACAGAGACGTAGCATCATTTTCTATGCTTTCTTTGTCTCTACTCTTTTAAAAATAATTTAGTCACGGCAGTTATTTCTTTTGAGTGCGATGCAAAAGACAACTGGTTTTATTAGACGTTGAGATTACAACGGTACAACAACTACAACTACTACTACTGTTGTTGTTGTTGTATTATGTTATTAATACTATGAACAATCAGCTTTAATTTAATTTCCCATTTTTACATTTATTTACATATTAAAATATTCCAGCTAAGCTGTTAATAAATATAAACAAAGAACAAATACCTTAAATGATGGAGTGGCCCTTACTAAATAAAACAAGCACCAATAATGTCGAACGGATTAATCAGATTTGGTAAATTTCATATTAATAAGGCAACGTTTTGCAAGTCCATCCTGCACTTTTATATTTTCATTGTTGAATTTGATGTATCTATTGAAACTTTAAAATGTATGGCTTATAGGAAAATTGAAAATACATTTTTTCCAATGAATTGTTGATTTTAAGGTTTCATTTTTTATAATTACTTTACATTTATTTTTATGCATAATTTTCACTCTTTATTTGAATCGTATTCATAAGTTTGGATAATGTAATAATTCTTGTAATATGCTTGATAAAACATTTTCTCTTTTATTCATATTTTTTAAAACTCTCTGATATCCTAATTGGAACCATGCGACCTTCTGATTGCCCTGATACACTGTTCAGTGAAAAATAACGCAAAATGCAAACGAAAACCCTGCATCGAGTGAAATCACAACAATATAAACATGCATTAGCATTCAAAATAAATAATTTTAAACAATATTAAAACATTAACATTAAAAAATATAGAGCAGATTTCTTCTCTGATTTGATTATGTAACATATATTGTTATTTTTAAGCCTAGAAAGCGCTCGTCCGATATTTATTTTTTATTTTGCAACTTGACGCGTGAGACTAATGAGAAAAAAATGTAGAGCTGGTTTAATACAGCAGCTGGTTAAAATAAAAACAACATACCCCCTTTCAATATATATTAATGTATTTAAAAAAAAATCTAATTGAAAGAAGCGTAAAAGTTCGTTATTTTTAAAGTACTTTTCTTTATAATTCAAAATAAACTTTTTGGCTTTCATTTGTCGTTCATATTATTTATCTTAATGCTACATAAATCCTTTAATTGATTACCCATGTATTTGTTAATCAATGTAATCCTTAAAAAAGCCTCAGAGTTATCGGGAAGTACGAGATAGCTTATGATGGCACCACAGTAAAAAAGATGGGTTTGATGTTAAAAAATCAGGATGAATTGAATCCAGAAAAACATGCAGTAACATACTTAAAAATCTATGTAACTAATACAGTAACGACGTCTATGCCGGTTGTAATTACTGTCGAGTTAAGCACCCACATTTTACCTGCAGCTGAGCGAAAAATTCCGGTTAAACATTGAACATGAACTGTTTCACTTTGAACTTTTCATAACGCTCTCTATAAATACAGACTGCTCCGATGGATCAAATTATCATTAATCAATCAAGTAAAAGATACTCACCCTCCAGGCTGACGGATTTACGGTCACATCTCAGATTTATTTCAGAGGAAAATAAATCTTCACTCAGCCATCTGACAAAGCATTGTCACATCTGAAGAACGAATTTAAATAGATATTGAATATTTCATAAGAAATAAACAGAAGTGAATATAAATCATTTTTTAAAAAGCTCCTAAACTCTAAGGCTGTTCTACACTGCTGTCACTCACCATCCTTTGTTAAGGCCGAATAAATATTACACAATACAGACTGTTGTTCTAAAAGTACAATAAGTTTAAAAATATTTTTTCAAAAAAACACACAGCATCGATTTGAGCTTTCCGGGAACTCCCTTCAGATTCTTTACACTTGATATTTGGAAGAAGCACTCAGGTGGACACAGTTGAAAAAAGAGGCAGGCCAATCAGATCGCTCCTTCCCCCTTTGGCCAATGACAGGCGCCACATTGTTGTCAAATTTGTCTAATGAAAACGTAGGAGCAACAATAGAGAGGGGAGAGAGGGATCTGTATCCACTGACGATCTCTGGAGGAAGTTAGTGTCTCAGGCTGCGGCGAGTAACAAGCTCGACTCCTCCCGGACACTTTTTAACTTTCTTTTGAGGAGGACTGATCGCTGCTCTTTGCTCCTGCTCTACTTGGATCTAAACTCCACAGTATCTTCATCCCTTTCGTCCTCTTCAGACCCATCAAACATTTTTCCTTAAGTTGCCAATATTGTTTTTTTTTTGTGTGTCTTGAAGTCTCGTCTTGAGATGTTCACAACAGCTGTGCAGATGTGAACTTCTCACTCCAAACTTACAAGAAAACATCGTTGAAAATATCGTGTTTTATTGTTTCAAGTTCAAACAGTGCGCAACTCGGGCATGGATCTGAGACCGGAGCTCCCCACAGCCTCCTCCGCTTCTTCTGTCCACCCTGGAGCGGCAGCAGCGGCAGCAGCAGCAGCCTCCATCCCGGTGTCCATGGCCGGCAACCTGCTGCGCGGCCCTCCGCTCCTCCTGCGCGCTGCGGACAAATACCCGCGCACCCCGAAGTGCGCCCGCTGCAGGAACCACGGCGTCGTATCCGCGCTCAAGGGCCACAAGCGTTACTGCCGCTGGAAGGACTGCATGTGCGCAAAGTGCACGCTGATCGCCGAGCGGCAGCGCGTCATGGCAGCGCAGGTGGCGCTCCGGCGGCAGCAGGCGCAGGAGGAGAACGAAGCGCGTGAGCTGCAGCTGCTGTACGGCACGGCGGAGGGACTGGCTCTGGCCGCCGCCAATGGGATCATCCCTCCGCGTCCCAGCTACGAGGTTTTTAGCTCCGTCAGCAGCGAGAGTAACTCAGGTGAGTGGAGCAACTTCACGCACAGATTAGACTCTCCTGTCCAGCTTCATCTCCTAACATTTAAATGAGTAGTCTTTCAAAAATCAGGAAATGTTACAGGGATTTTAACAAGGTCCAAATGTTACTTAATTAATCTGCAGTGTGTACTTTCTTAAAGAGCCAAGATGTAATTACTGACTGATTCTTGATGAAAATATTCTGGACGCTGTCAGATAGTTCAAAATATTGATTGCAAATTTCATAAAAATGGCAAATTTGGACGTAAGTGTCATGCAAATTTGTCATAAAATGATCATATTTTGTTGATTTTTTCTGCCTGTTACATTGGGGGTTGTCCAGTTACAGCAGCTGAACTTCTATCTAATGTTTTATTAAATGTTTCACCCCTGTGCACTGCTGTACTGACTCTTGTGCCATCCAGAGGTTTACATATTTTGTTCCCCTTCTAACAAACTGTGATGTTCTCTTTGTTTCCGCAGATTCCAGTGTCCAGAAGTATGATCTGTTCCCAAAGAGCCAGCTTTCCGGCTCCACCACCCCTCAGCAGGCTGCGGGTAAACCGGCCTCAACCGAGAGTGACTCTGCCCCGGGCATCTCGTCCCCGGACGGTCGGCACGGAGGCTCCGGGTCAGAGAACGGAGACAGTGAGTCTTTCATCAGCTCCCCTGTCTCCAAGCCTTTAAAAGATGGAGGAGAGACCCCCGGCTCCGTCAGCTCCCTCGGCTCTGATTCCGGCTCTGAGACCGACAAGGACGAGCAGGAGCCGTCCCCGTCCTCCGCGGCCTCCCGCCACATGAACGCAATCGACATCCTGACCCGGGTGTTCCCGAGCCACAAGCGGAGCGTGCTGGAGCTGGTGCTGCAGGGCTGCGGGAAGGACGTGGTGCAGGCCATCGAGCAGATCCTAAACAACAGTGGCGCTCAGGGGGCCAGCAAAGCCGGGCCCGAGGAGACATGGACGGCGGAGAGGATGCTCCAAAACGCGCAGCAACCTCCGCCGTCATCTGCGTCCACAACCGCCCCGACCAGGCCCATGTTGCCCGGCGCCATGACGCTCAGCAACCGCTCCGCGTTTTCTCCTCTGCAGCCCAACGCCCCGCACTTCGGAGCCGACCCGAGCACTTATCCCCTGGGCACCCACTTGGGACTGAACCCGCTGCGGTTGGCCTACTCTGCACACAGCCGGGGACTGGCCTTCATGACGCCCTACTCCACCACCAGCCTGATGCCCACCCTGGGCTTCAGACCACCGATGGACTACGCGTTTAGCGACCTGATCCGGGACAGGACAATGTTGCACAAGGAGCAGGGCTACGCCGGAGGCCTGTACGGGCCTCTGGTCAACAACACGCCGGAGAAGCAGTGAGGCCGGCGGGCTGTGCGTAAAGACACATTTCTCTGTGTTTGTAGCCGCAAGTGTTGAATGCTCAGCAGAAAATCTCACATGTATTTGGGCTGCAGGCTGCTGTAAATAAAAAAGATTATCAGGCCTGGGAGATGACAAATCTAACCTCATATGAGTAACTTTTAAAATTCATTTTAAATGTCTGACTGCAGACGTCTTAATGATCCCCATCTGAAAATGTATCCAGTGAAATCAAACACCTGAGGGCATATTTATAGATTAAAAAATTATTTACGCATCCGATGGGAGAGCAAAAAGAGAACTCAAAACCGCACACTCGATCATTGACATGAAACTGGTTTTGTTATATCTGTGAGTGGGTTAAATACCCCAAGAGAAAATTATTCTTTAATCAAATGGATGACTTTATGGAGTCCTAGCAAGTACCATTTTAAAAGCATATTATTTTAAAAATAAGACTTAAAGTATGCTTTGAATTTCCTCACACACACGGAATATTGAATAAAACTAAGTTATTATAACCTGTAGCTTATGGTTTGTTAACACCATTTCCTGATGTAAAAGTTGAACTAATAATGAAATGTAAATGACATTCCCTTTTCCTTCTGTATTATTTCACTTGTTTCACCTTTCTTTAGCTTGTTTCAAACTGCCTGTATGATATTCTGCATTTGTTAATATAAATATGCTATATTTGACTTTTCATTTGATCCTGTTAGTCTGCTAAAATCTTTTGTGGCAAAGTGCTGGATGGAGTCAGTTCCTCTTCAAATGTTACAAGCTGTGCTGTCACATTGTATGAATATGCTGGAAATAATAATAAATGTTATTTTAAAGAAAGGGAGATTTTTTTTGTCTTGGAGTGTGATGGGTTTTCAGCATGGACCATGTGGAGCAAATGAAGAGTGAGGAAAAACTTCAACATAAACCACTGTGGATGATAAACATGGAAGATAGACAGACAGACAGACAGATAGATAGATAGATAGATAGATAGATAGATAGATAGATAGATAGATAGATAGATAGACAGACAGACAGACAGACAGACAGACAGATAGATAGATAGATAGATAGATAGATAGATAGATAGATAGATAAACACTCAGTATGAGTGACCCAGGTACGGGCCCGTACAGTTTGTACCATTTTAACATTTAAATCCTTCATAGCTTTTTACTTGAATTAAATTAATCTTGAAGTATTATTTTTATTTTATTTTGACACCAGCTTACAGAGTATTTTCATAGCTGGACAGGCAAATAAATAATCTTCTCACTTATCTTTGAAGATGCAGACTGTGGACGCACCTTCAGATTCTACTTTAAAACTGTTGTCAAAAATAGTTGCTTTGAGGTAATGTGAAAATCTGTTGTTTTTTTTAAAAATGTATTAATTCTTTTTTTTTTTTTTGGAAACATTTACTTTTTTTTGACCAGCCAGGTCATCTGATGGAGGTCTATAGGCCTTAGATCCAAACCTATTTTTTATTTGTTTAATTCAATAAATATATCAATTTCTATTTTGCAAATCATACAATTTATTTTAGGTAAATATTTGGTCTGATTAACAGAATAATAAAATAGAAAAGTTTACAGAAACGAGTTGTAAATAAGTTAAAACAGTTTATGAAAAGTTAAGACTCATTTATATTAGGCCTAATTTAGGCCTAGTTTAAGATAAGAAGTTCAGATAATAGTCATGCTTGTATTCATTTGAACGTGAATAAGTATTATTGTTAAACATCTGCAGGCCCGAGAGTCTCATCGAGACACGTTTCTCATCATAAAAGATAATAACAGAGACTGGATCTCAAGGACATTCATAAAACCTTATACAAAAAACACATCAGCAGTGAAATTAATTTTCTGAACAAAATGACCGAATGAAGCTGCTCGGGCACTCATACTCCAGTTTACATCATGATCATTTACCTCGAGATGAAGCTCTGCAGGAACTTTCTGATCTCAGGGACGTCCATGCTGAGAACAAATCCTTTCCAAAGAGCTGTGGCGCCCCCTACTGGACAATCACTGTTAGTACAACACACTTTATTTTCACTGCTATTGCTGCGTACACTCATCGGTCACTTTATTAGGTACACCCGTTCAACTACTCGTTAACGCAAATAGCCAATCACATGGCAGCAACTCAATGCATTTGAGCATGTGGACATTACCAAGACCACCTGCTGACATTAAAATTGAGCATCAGATTGTGGTCTGTGTATTTCAGAAACTGACGGTCTACTGGGATTGTCATGCACAATCATCGATGAGGTTTCCAGAGAATGGTACAAAATGAGAACATATCCTCTGAGCAGCTGTTGTCCAGGCAAAAATGCCTTGTTGATGCCAGGGGTTAGAGGAGAATGACCAGAATAGTGGATAATCACACCAGGTGCCACTCCTGTCAACTGAGATCAGGAAACTGAAGCCACAGTTTACACAGGCTGACCAAAGTTGGACAGCAGAAGATTGGAAAAATGTTACTGGGTCTGACGAGTCTGGATTTCTGCTTCAGTATTCAGATGGCAGGTTCACAATTTGGTGTAAACACCTTGAAAACATGGGTCCATCTTGCTTTGTATGGCTCAGGCTGGTGGTGTAATGGTGAGAGAGGATATTTTCTTGGCACACTTTCGGCCCATTAGAACCAATTAAGCATTCTTTAAATGCCACAGCCTACCAGATAAACGCTTCTGACCATGTCCATACTCTTCTGACCACCAGTGACACCACTGCATCCAACGTTTTGCATTGCACTTGGTGATGTAAGGCTTGGATGCAGCTGCTCAGCCATGGAAACTTATTCAATGAGGCTCTCTATGCACTTGTTCCTGAGCTAAAGGCCACATGAAGTTTGGAGGTCTGTAGCTATCGGCTCTGTAGAACAATGGAGACCTCTGTGCACTAAGCGCCTCAGCACCCGCTGAGCCCACTCTGTGATTTTATGATTTTACGTGGCCTACCACTTGTTGGCTGAGTTGCTGTCATTACCAATGGCTTCCACTATGTTATAATACCACTAACAGTTAACTGTGGGATAATCAGTCGCGAGGAAATTTTAACTGGATTTATTGCACAGGGGCATCCTGTCACGGCACCACACTGAAATTCATTGAGCTCCTAAGAGGATGCATTCTTTCACAAATGTTTGTAGAAGCAGTCTGCATGCCTAGGGGCTTGATTTTATTCACCTGTGGCCATGGAAGAGATTGGAACACCTGAATTCAATGTTTTGGATGAGTGGGTCAATACTTTTGGCAATATAGTTTGTATATAAAGAGAGAGGGAGAGATAAATAAATAATAAAATCCCACTTAGCCCCTCAGGGAAAAAAAGTAGCCAGGTTTAATCTAGCCCTAACGTTTTAAATCTTAAGACCATTTGCAATAGGCAAGTTTTCAAATAGACTTTGGTTTGCAGGCCATGCTTTAAATTTGTAGTTTTTACTTATTTCCAGCATATGGATCCAGTCTTTTATGCTATCTTCCAAAGCTGAAAATCTACAATTCACCACTAACCAATAGGACATTATCTTGAAGATGATGCAGCATAAAAATATAAAAGTAATACCTTTGTTGAAAATCTCTGTCATGTCTACACCTAATAATTCAAAAATAACCAGAAGATTTCACTCCTGGCATTATCAATACTGTAAATGTAATTTTTCATGTGCATTTTTTTTTCTTAAAATGTGATAAAACAAGGCAAGAAAAGAAAAAAAAAGACATTGACATTTGCCTACCAGTTATTAAAAAGAGATAAAGTCACCAAACAAAGTTTCACAGAAGTTATTGCACATTTATAGCAGACTCGAAGTTATAGCACAGCAAGTCTGTGATTGTCTAAAACAAAATGTCCAATACATTCTTTTTCTTTTTCTTTTTTTTTTTTTTTTTTTTTTTTTTACAAAAAAACAGCATACGTCCTTCGAATGGCATTTATTACAGTGGAAATGTAGACACATACTCTGTGTGGGTTGCCACATGACACTTGAGACTGAGATTGGATATCATACAGACATTACTTGCAGTCACCATTGCATCTTATGCCAAAAATAGCAGAAAAAAGGAGAATTTATTTTTTATTTTTACCATTTATTCTTGATTTTTAAGGTAAATGTTTAACGAGCCAAGGATTTTGTAAACATTTGCCTCCTATTTTCTTTTTTCCTAGGACAGAAATTATTTGGCAGGTTTGAGGAAATATTTCTGTGATCGTATCACAAAAAATATTAAAGAAAATGGTAAGTGTGACTGAGTTAAATCATGGTATTTATTAAGGCTAGGTATTTTTCTTTTAAAACATTGACCAGCAATAACAACATTAAGACTCAAAGACATCCCTCATAGCATGTATTAAATGTGATATTAGTCTTATTTGTTTAATTTTGTTAAAATGTTATAGAATAATATACTGTAAAACATTGAACAATAAAATACAGTCATTGACTCTAAAGCTTTGAAATCTGTGAACAGGATTTTTTAACTCTGGGTAAAAACCTACTCAAGATGCTGAAAGATGTAGCTTAATCAATCAGTCAGTCTTTATTTATATAGTGCCAAATCATAGCAAATATTATATCAAGACACCTCACAAAGAGTAGGTCAATATATATATATATATATATATATATATATATATATATATATATATATATATATATATATATATATATATATATATATATATATATATATATATCTCATTTAGATATATTACTATTTCAATGTTTATTAGACAGATGCTGAAAGACAGTGGGCTGGGCAGACGCCGGTCCATAAATGTGTCTTTATCATATTTCTCTTTTGAACAGGAACTTATCAGAGGTTAACCCCTTGAGATGAGGCATCTCGTTCTGACTGGGTTCTCCTCTCTATGGTTGTAAAGGTAGTTTTCATGGTGGTTACTCAATAACAACTATGGATAGTGAAACAGCTTATAATGATTATGAAGTGGAGAGGACTGATGCTGGTAGCCATTGTAACAGTAATATATGTGTGATATTTGCAGAAACTGTTGTTTATTTACGGTAATTATAGTGGAAAGTGACTAAAAAGGCCAAATATTTGCAATTTTAGTAGCTGAAGAAGGTCCACAGCAGCAGGCCATCCACACCAATATCCAGAGCAGCCTACAAGACTAAAACCAGAGATGAGTAGATATTCTTCAAGATCAGGGTTGTGGTGATGGGGCCCACAGTAACATCTTTTCACTGGACTCGCAATTTGAAGAGGCACCCCTGTCTGTAGTTAATTCCCTGAGGAGAAGTATAGCCACTCCTGAAAAGCTCTGTTTTATCTGAAATGATCATAGCACTTCATTGATCCGTGTGTACAGTTTGCAACACTGGCTCTGCACATCATCATCATCATCATCATCACCATCACAGTCATTCCTGATTATGTCCCTCTGATTTTCAACTTTGTTCAGCACACTAAGGTCTTAATAAAGAGGGAAATGTTGCTTTTCACTCTATTTAGCTTTTGCTGTCAGTAAGTCTGACAAGCTTTTCACTCTTCAGAAAGGTCATCCAAGAGGAAATTTAACTGGAGAGGTGACAAAATTCATCCCATGTTGTTGGACTCTGTTAGTACATGACACATATTGTTACCTTGTGTACAAGCTCTGCAGATTAGCCATCAAGAACGGATCAAATCAAAGGTGTTTAAAGGACTAAATCAGCATGCCCCTCATTCAGGCAGATGTGTGTGACACAGTCAGCACCACTAGATGACAGTCTTCTCTAACAAATGGTACCTGCAGGAGCCATCTGCTAAAAAAGACCGCTTGCAATGCTGATGAAATCCAAGATGTTGGTGACAACAGAGGCCTATAGCTTGGTGCCAAACACTCAAATATTACATTCTGTATACATTCCCAATCTGAGCTTTCAACTTCTGAAATTTCAAATTTGGTTAGAAATAAGTTTAATGCTTTACACTGTTGTACCTGTGATCAATGCAGAGAAAAACTTCATTAACAGCTTTTTTCATTGTTATTTGTGTAAACACACAGCATGCACAGTGGGAGCAGGGTTTGATAGTACAGTTTGTTGTAGGGTGCACAGTGCCCTCTGCTAGTCATTCATGCTAGTCAACTCCTTATTTTGAACAGTTTACTTTAGAGCAAGGGTGTCCAAACTAAGGCCCAGTGGCCAAATGCGGCCCGTGGTCCATTTAAATTGCCCCAAAACAATTAAATGGCAAAGATGGGTTATAGCAGCAAATTGAATAACTCATGTCAGACCGTTGGACTGAGCTGGACACAGAAGTACTCTATCACGAGGACATGCAAAGACATGTCAAACATACACATATGGGCTCGCTAACATTTTACATACATTGAATATATATTTTAAAACTATTTTGAAATAAAGAAATAGAAAAATATAATAAACCTAGGTTAAATAGACAGTGAAATAGAAGGAATGGGTAGGTTTATATTTCACACAGACCCTTGAGGACCCCTACAGGCAAGCCTCAATAATAAAGATCTTACTCTTGTATTAAAATTACATGCTTGCTGGTTTTGATATACACAGCCTCTTTATATGGGTCTGGCAGACGTGACCACTTGATCTTTGGTTCTCAACTGGGGAGTCAGGAACCAAAAGTGGGTTGCAAAAGTATGCCAAGAAAATAAAATATGATGACAAAAATAAGATGTAAAAAGATGAACCCATCCATACATTTTGTTGTGATGTTTCATGGAAGGTACTGTTTATATTTCACTAGCTTTTTTTAAGACTTTAACTTGATCTTCTTTTGTCTTGACAACAAAGCTGGTTTTCCAATTCACAAGGTAATACTTTGAGATCTCAAAAAAAATACCAGCATTTGACACATCATACTCTTGTTGTACTAGACTGTCTGTTGTGTTTGTTTTGTTCTATCATTTTTATTTGGTCATTGGGGTGGTGGTGTGTCCTGAAGCTAGTCCAGCTGTGAACTCGTACTTCTGCCTATCAGCCTTCTTAAAGGCAAACTTGTTTGTCAAGACAACATATTGTATTTGACAGTCATTGACCCCAGACTGCTACATGTCTGGCTGGAAAAAAGGGTCACAAGGGTGAAAATCTGAAGACAGAGGAGAATTAGTTTGAAGATTGATGCCAAACTGCTTCGGTGAAAGCAAAACTATGTTCTCTGTGATTCTCTCTGTGTTCACTGATGAATAATTAGACACTGGCAGACAAATGGCCACAGGCTCCAAGAGTGTGCGCACAGCCATAGAGGCAGAGAAAATCTATTTATATTATTACTCTATACATAAAAACCAATTTTCATTTTCAGAGCTGTTGTTTGGTCTACTGTCAGAAGAACAAATAGATAAGAGCAAGACAAACCAACAATGAGACAAAAACAATTGTGCACATTCTGCCATGAGTTTAGGGTCTAAACTCTTCAAGCCAAGAATGCACTTGCAGTATGAAATAAGCATTTAAAATAATTTCTCACACAGAAATGCTGTCAAAAATTTACAGCTTTACTTACTCTACAACATTGCAGTCTCAATGAACTGTTGTATTGAACTATTGAATGGTTGTAGCATAATTAGAATCCAAGCTGAGTTAAGAGACAATTCTGACAAATTCTTCATTAATAAAAGGGGGAATAAAGACTGGTTTATGTACTCCTCAAACATAGTTTGGAAAAGTTGTTTAGGTTGATTATTTCTCCCCTTTAATAATGCCAATTGGTACTGTATTTTATATCACTGGAAAGCCTGATTAGTCACCTTTGCAACAAGTTACAACTTGTAAAGATCACGTATTTGTAGAATGAGCAACAGGACTAAACGTGTGGATAGTGGCCAAAAAAAGGCGCCAACCCCTCCTGCAACTGGAAGCTGTTGTTCCTGTGCAGTGTGGCAGCATTGTTTGGTGTCAGCCCTGGTACCATTTCCAGACTTCAGACCCAGTTCTGAGACTGGTGAAGTGAAAGACAGGCAAAGTGAGCATCCCAGGAAGAAAACACCTCAAGAAGACCAGTTCCTCACCCTTGCTTCACTGAGGAACCTTAGGCTTTCTTCCAGGGGAAGATTTCTCGGCACATTTGTTGGGCACTGTCCACACCTTTAGTGGTGTTGCTCATTTCTTGAATGCATGATCCTTAAGAGTTGTACCTTATTGTAAAGGTGACTTGTCAGGCTTTCCAGCGATATAAACATAATACCAGTTTGTATTATTAATGGGGAGAAATAATCAACCAAAATAATTTTTCCTTTTTTTGGTAAGTCCATGCAAAATTACACAGAAACACCTTAAGAAGTGACAGAATAAATAATAGCAGTAACGCTGCAAAGATCCACGTTTTTATGCCACCACAGAGGTCACAGCTCAGACAGGAGGCATAATGCTTTCAGGTTGTCAGTTGGGTCACAGGTTCAAATCTCGTGAATATGATATCTCAGAAAGTCCAAAACTTTCACCACATGTCCACCTGAATCCGGGAATGAACTGATTTTATTTTGGAGGTCATAGGTTAAAGGTCAAGGTTATAGTGTCTGAATGCTTAAAAGGATTTCCATAAAACTTTGCATGGATTTTCATGTTGACTCAAAGTAAAAGTTGTTAAATTTTGTAGGTCAAAGGTCAAAGCTAGAGCGCCTCATGTTTACCCATTGCTTGTGAAAGCAGTTTCGTGATGTCACAAGTCAAATGTTCAAGGTCATTAGTCCTTTCTTCAAATTTTCTTCAAATTTTGCACAAATGTCCACATGACATTATGCTGAAATCATTTGATTTTGCACAAGTGCCTAATCTGGCACATGAAAGAACTGTTTCCTTTTATCAACATGCGATGTACTCACAATATAAATGCTTTCTACTATAAATAAACACAGCTTAGTTATATCTAAAATACAAAAAAGAATATAATGTGAAAAAATGAACTATGGGACCTCTGGGAGGTTTTGGGCTATGTTATTCTTTTCGCCCCTGCTCTTGAAAAAGTCTGTGCACGCCACTGTCCAAATGTCCAGTGGAGTGTGAACAAGTGTGAAGAAAGGGAGATAAAAAAAAAAACATGCATGATGGTGTGTGTGTGTGTGTGTGTGTGTGTGTGTGTGTGTGTGTGTCTGTCTGTGCAGTCAGGTGAGCAGTATTGAGTGCAGGCTCCTCGCTGTATGCGTTAATAACAAAACACCCTTGGATGGTATTGATTTGAGAATCTCATTCCCATCTGTCCTTCGAAGGGTCCCTTCATCATTCTGCCACAGGAACACTCCACAACCCCCTCCCCAACATGAAGCCCCCATCCCGTTTTTTCCTAAAATAGTCCCTCCATCATCTGTACTTTCCATTTATGTCTGCTGTTCCTTTAGTATGGAAAGATAAGTAATAGTATATATATTTTTTTTATTTCATGCCATTAAAAATAAAGAGCAGGCCGTCCCACCAACCTGCCGTCCATTCAAGCTTTTACCAATGTATCAACTACAAGACAAGTCTGGTCTATGAGCCAGCTCTTTTATACGAACCATGGGAGCAAGCTTGGCCAAAAGAGTCCATTTCCCTTTTTCCCACTTAGGTCTCTCTCTCATGCAAAGTCTTGTGTACTCAGTGCAATTCAGGTGCGTTTGCATTTTTCATTTAATGCTGTCGGCCTTCACCCCACACGTTGTCAAGTAGAAGCAGAATGGACTGGGACAGTTGTAACGCTTTTACACATATTCCCTCATCTCACCGATTACTTGCTTCCCTTGTCTTTTTTTAAAAGCATTGTAAAAATGTGCACTAAAGAAAAACCTAGGGCTAGAATTTTAAAGGGTGAGAACAAGACTATTTTGTATACTTACTTTCATTAATTAATGAGGGGCAAGAGCCAAAGCATTGAGGGGAAATTTTAAAAATGAACAGATGCAATTAATCCCCATGTATGTAAAATAAAATTGAATGAAAATTGGTGTCATGACTCGAAATCTGACAAAAAAATAAATACATAAAAAGCCTAATCGACAGAAATTTGATGAAAAATTGAAAATGAATTTCCTCTTGGGGACAAAAAAACTAATCTAATCTAATCTAATCTAATCTAATCTAATCTAATCTAATCTGATCTGATCTAATTCTCCAGGTCAGGATTTGTAATTGTAAAAAAAATAAAATTAGGACCACACCAAATTACATGGAAAAACTACAACTGGTCTAATGACGCAAATCTAAAAATAAATAAATAAATAAACAAACAAACAAAAAAAGAAAACAATGACAGTAGACTAGATGCCAGTTTTGACAAAATATTGATGTTTGGCATCATGACACATTTCTTGACCAAAAAACAAAGACCATGGACATGATCCCATAATTTGGGAAAAATAACAACTGGTGACATGACCCAAATTTTGAACAAAAAAACAAGGAATGAAGAGCTAAAGCCAAATTTGCCAAAGAAATTAAGTATTGTCAGCAAGACTCAAAACTTATCTAAAAAAAACACACTGCTGACCTGATGCCAAATTGAAAAAACAAACAAACAGAAAAAAGATGATCTACGTCATGATCAAAATCTGACCTATAATGAATGACTGTGGACCTGTCACCAAATTTGATGAAAAATCAGTGATCAAGCTTAACTCAAATTTTGCGCAAAAGCAAAGGGAAAGTCATTTTTGGACTGAAAGCTTCATCTTGAAGCTTTGCTGCTTTGCAAATTTAATAATTGCTGACCCAACATCAAGTATAGTTTACGTATATGGTAATCAGGGTCATGACTCAAAATTTGACTTGAAAAACAACGACCGCTGACCTGATGTCAAATTTAAAAAAAAAAAGGCAATCCTCAAAACTCAAATAAAGAACAATTAGAGCAAACCTGCCACTAAGCTAACAAACAATTTGCATCATGTCACAAATGTATGACCAAAAAAACTGACTGCGGACTAGACAACAAGTTAGGTGAAAAATCAATGACAGGTGTCGTGGCATAAAATCCTTCCAAAGGTAAAAAAAAAAAGGGACTGCTGACCTGTTGCCAAGTTAACAAAATCTGGCAATCTGACAGAATTTTTACCAAAAAGAGGATGACCATGCACCTGCTGCCAAATCTGAAAGCATTAGACTCAAAATTTAATCCAAAAAAAAAAAAAAAGATTGACACTGACTTTAGTTACAGGTTGTGGGGAGTGCAGATGAGTTTCACTGCACTTGTTCAAACAGTGCTTTTCAGCCTAAAAATGTACAGTCTCTTCCTGCTTTTTTGTGGCTCGTTTTCACCTATGGTTCTTTGGAATATGCAGAGTTTCTTACCCTATGTGTACCAGTATATATCTTAGCTTCTATGCTGGTTCTTCTAGTACAGGTACATCATGCAACTCCACTTCAAAAACCCTGAACTGTCCCTTTTAAAACACTAGCTAGCTCATCTTAGAACTTGACACATTAGCCCCTCTGACAGTGCATTGTGCAAAACTGCTGCAGTGAAGCTCGGCTCTCATTAAGTCTTGAGACCTTCACGTTGATTCTGCAAGGCTGTGGTATTTCTGTTAATTCACAATTTGATGTATCTTTTGGAGAAAGCAAAGCAAACCTGGACAATTTTCATTTGGCTAGCATGTTATTGAGTCAGGGCTTTTAGACTTCTGCCTTGAACACAAAGTCTCAGGCATCCAAGACTCGAGAGGAGAAGAATGCCTGTTTTTACAGAGAGCTGCATGCAGATCTCAGCAAAAATAGAAAAGAAAAATTAAAACTAAGGAGAAACATTTACCTCGTTTTAGTAAAAATGTATGTCCAAATTGGTAAAATATATGTCATAGACATGATAAACACTGCAAAGTTACACTTCCTGTTTGTGTTGTAATTGCCTGGTTTACCATCACACTGACATTTTCTGGCTACCTGTGATATCACTGGAGCCTCAAAGAGCGGTCCAGAAAGGTTTATATCAAAAACAAATCAGGCCTGTAAATTCTCTGCTTGTCTCATGAAGGCTCCTAGCCCACTGTGGTCTCATCATTAGCTCAGCAGACTGTAAAATGCTAAAATTAATAATATTAATGTGGAGAGCAGCCGCAGTTGCCAGCGAGCTATCTGGACCCTGCTTGTATCCAGATGGCCTGTGTGTGTATTTTTAGGGTGCTGTTTGAATCTGCTGCTGTTGGATTCGCTCACACCACAGGCTCCTGTTTTCTGTGTAGCAATTAAATGGCAAACAGCTGATGTTAGATAGAGAAACACAAACATGTAATTTTTGAGAGCAAAGACAGAAATTCAACAGTAAACCAGATCTACTGCCCTGTAGTGTTCATATCTGGCAAGGTGGTCAAGTGCTAAACAGGGGCGGCATGGGGGTGGGTTGAGATGTAGTGCTGAGAGTGCATGTTTCAAGTAAATCTAAAAGGCAAGTGATAAAGATATGGCTAAAGGACCTTAACCATGAAAATCTAAAATGTAATCAGTTCATCCTTGGGTCAGAGTGAGTATTTGTGCAAAGCTGAAAACAAGTTATTACCTTCCCATGCAATAAGAGGTCATTTGAACAGCTGATCCTAAATGCTGACCCTCAGCCTCCAGAATCAGATCTAATCAGTGTTAATGCTTGTGCACTGTTGAACCAAAATCTGAGTAAATGTTCTTGAGAGCTCACTTTTACAGAGGATGATCATTAGCCAAAATGAATTTGAGCTTGTTTTTTTAAAATATGAGTGCAACTTGTTTATGGCAGAGAGCACATATGAGGTGTGTCAGAAAAGTTCCAGGACTGGTGTCACAAAAGATTTATTTCAAACCCAAACTTCAAACTAAGAGTTTTCCCCTTCAAAGTAATCCCAGCATGTCTACATGGCGTTTGCTTCGTTCAGTGCGCGAGAAGAGTTGAAAGCTGCGGCAGGACAAGTCGAGCCCATAGATAAGGCACGTGCAGAGGGAGGGGCGGAGGGTGCTGGAGCGCCTGCCCCTTTGCCCCTTGATGCCCAAAGTGCCCTTTTGTCAAATTGATATTTTCAATTTTTCTATTTTTTTTGTAAGTGTGTGTGAGAAAGTCTGTCTGTGTGTCCCAAAAATAATATAAAATAAAATAAAATAAAATAAAAATAATTTAGATTTAGCTTGGTCGGTCACATGATCCACGACCTGCCCTGACCTGACGTGCCCTGACCATTTAGCCAAACGCCGCCTTAGCTGTAACTTCCGCTGCCGAGTGCTGATCGACGGAGGAATCGACTGGTCCGGTGAGTAGGTTTTGCAGCGGTATCGTTTGTACGCGGTGTATTCTTGCAAGACGACTGAGTTGAAGTGAGCAATAAGCATCCTCTAGTCTGTCTCATGTCGTGTGTGTGTGCAGAGTCAGACGAGTGAGTGAGTTGAGTAAAGTAAGTTATTGAGAACAGCGCCGCCCCCCCCCATACGCAAAACACGCGCTGTGCACAGGGCCCCACGAGCCACGATCTGCTCTGTGGACCACAGGCCTGATATTTTCCATTTAAAGTGTAGCTGTTACCGTTGTCTGTCAGTTGTGCCATTTTGCAGTGCAGCCGATGCACGTGACCATTTGATCTAAATGCCTCCTGAACCGCTCGGCGTCTTTCGGCGCGCGCTCTTCCGTGCGCCGGAGAGCGTGAAGACGCAGACAGACACGCATCGCAGGGACAGTGAGGGATCAGTTACTTTGTGTGATTTTATAATTCATACGGTGTCTTGATAGCTCATGTGCTCAGTTGAAGTGAACACAGACTTAAAGGATAAGTTCGGTTTTTTGACACCTGGACCTTGTTTTTAGGATTAAATACGCTCGCAGACTCACCCAGACAATTTTGGCGGAGCTCGGAGCCGTTTTCGAGCAATTTAGATCTATCCTACGGCGGTTTTTTTCATGCCAAAGTAGCAGACGGGGCCAATATTTTGGGGGGCATCAATACGTGTTTCCTCTGGTCTCAAGTCCCACTCTGAGCAGCAAAGGCACTCCTCCTCTGTTGTGTTTGCCGTGCAATGTCCACAACAACACCACCAGTTAGCCCCCATTCGTGGACGTACAGTGGTTGCTTGTTCTCTGGCCAGCTGTTCGGCTCTTTCCCTCTGCATCCTCCTTTCAAATAGCTCCTCGTCGGTATATTCTGGCTCAAAACGATACGGGCATCCATTATACTCAAAGTCGTCGTCAGACACTTCTACATCGGATAAATACTCCGCCATGTTGCACAAAAATAGCCGTGTAGCCTAGCAACAACAGCTGCTCTACTCATGTTCTTGTCTATGACGTCACCAAAAGTTACCCATCCTTGTAAAGCCCCGGATGACCATAACAACAAAGTTGAGCTGACATGGTGATAACACTGGCCATTCATTTATAAAATGTAGCTGAAATGAGCGAGTTTCGCAGCAGATAATGTCTAATTTAGGGGCTTCGATTTCTGGCCCTGTCTGCTACTACGGCATGAGAGAAAAACGTCGTCGGATGGATCTAAATTGCTCGAAAACGGCTCCGAGCCCCGCCAAAATTGTCTGGGTGAGTCTACGAGCGTATTTTATCCTAAAAATAAGGTCCAGGTGTCAAAAAACCGGACTTATCCTTTAAAAATGGCGAGTCAGTCTTGATGAATCTAAGCTCAACATTCTTCATCAGTCCAGTCCAGCTCTGACCCTCTGTTTCACTCACTCACTGTTTTCCTAATGATAAATTCATCCTGAGGTATCCTGCATCACTTATTGTCCATGATATAAAAACAGTCTTTGAAGGATTAAGCTTCAAATACAGTCTACTAGTGCAGCGGTTCTCAACCTGCGGGTGGAGGCCCAGAGGTGGGTCGCAGATCTGTTTTCAGTGGACGGTGAATAAATCAGGTGAAAATGTTGCAAAAATGTCTTCAGTGTATGGAGGCCCTAAGAGGACCAACATCCATCAGAGTATACCCACTAGAATAAACCAGAATACACACAAATATTACACTGTTTTAGATTTCTCTACTGAGATATTCCTGTTCAGACTTAAAAATTCATGTATGTAGGCTATTATTACTTCGAGTTTGAAGTTCTATTATAGATTTATTGATTTAAAAATAAAGTAGTGATAACATTGACTTAGATGTTTACTTGAACAGATCCAGTTTCTAATGACATTCTGACTGTTAATTTCCACTCCTTATTGTCCACTAATGAAAATCACCACTGTTTACAGTAATTTTAAAGTCGGATGCTTTTATACTGGATTGTTCATAGTGTTGTGGACTTGTAGCCTACACATTGATGCCAAAACATTTTTCATTTACTAAAGGAAAATTTAATCTAGGCTAATTATGCATATTCAATTGCACTTCATAATTTAACCCTTTCAAGCCTGAATGCACAAATAATAGCCAGAACATTCACATTTTTTGGAGCTGAAATGTTTATTTCACTTTCTACTTCAATCCAACAAAATCAAAATTTCCATAAAATTTAACATATGTATATTTTGTATCTCATTTGATACATTAGATGTTGTTGGCAACTGATAATCTACTTGAGGACATTTTTATCACTTATCTCATTGTATTCAGACTTTTTTTAAGTAATTTGTTGATCATATTGATTAGATAAAGGTACCATTAAAGTATGTATCAAATATGGTACACCAGGCTTTAAGGGGTTAGTTGTGTGTAGGTTTGTGCATTTTTAAGCTTTGTGACATATTCAGATTTTGTTTTGTTGCTGCTTGTTGACAGTTTGATTAAAAAAAAAACATTGATAAAAACATGAAGTATAGTTTGATTTAGTTTGGTTGTTCATTAAAGTATTTCTTCTCATTTTAGAACTTGTATTGAGCTTGCAGGTCTTGTAAAGCTGCTGTGGTGGTGATCAGACCGGTGTTTTTGGTGAACAAAATACTGGTCTTGGAATTGCTGGTTCTGCATATACAGACCTGTAGACGGGTAGGATTTAGACTTATAAGAAGCAATGACATGATTACAGTGATTGTTTAATACCACTGTGTAGGACATTTGAGGAAGTGTCAAACAGCAAAACTTATAGCATTTATTTTTATTTTATTTTTTACCTGTACCTGAGTTAATTGCACTTGCACCATTTTGTTACTTCTGAGTGCAATATAGTATGACTAAACCTACACAAAACGAGACATTCTGTGTTGAATGTTGTCCTGCCGTGTATGCTTCATCATTTTGGTTGGCTCCACAAAATCTCACTCCAAGGTTTTTTGAAAAGTTGGCAGCCCTGTGAGGTGTTGGACAATGATATGGTATGTTGTGATTCTGTTACATTCTTATTGAATATGGGTTGCTACAATTCAACCGGTTATATTGTAAGGTATGTACTTTCTGTATGGCGTTTCAAATTTGTGCTCCATGTGTCCCCTTTTTAACTTTGAGCACCTGCCCCTCCTAACGTCTTTGCACATCCCTGCCATAGATATATATAGAAACACTAGATGGCTTGCGCACGCTGTTGGCCAATGGGGACCGATGTCCTCACATAGCGGCCATCTTGGTTCAGTGCGCTTGCTCACTCTTAACACTGACGTTGCGTGCTCAATTGTCAAGCGATTTTCAAACGGTTGACTTTGTCAGAAACGTCAGAGATGTAGTTTTAATACTGTATACTTGAGAGTATAAGATTATATAAAATGAATATTATAAACAGATAGATGGATGAATGATCAGACGGCAGGTGGCACAGTGGTGCAGCAGGCTAGTGCATGTGCCTCACAGCAAAAACCTGGTTCAGTTCTTCATGTCAAACAGGGTCTTTCTGTGTGAAGTTAGCATGATCTCACTGTGCCTTTGTGGGTTTTCTCTGGGCACTCCAGCTTCCTCCCCTGGTGGGTGTGAGTGTGAGCGGTTGTCTGTCTCTGTTTGGCCCTATGATCGACTGGTGACCATTCGGGGATGTACCAATGTTAGCTGTGATACGCTCTAGCCCCCTGCAACCCAAAAGAGTTAAGCGGTTAAGATGGTGGATAGATGGATGAACAGACAATCCAAAAACACGACCCCTCTGGTTTTGGCTCTCACTGGAAGAAAGCCATAAAAATCTTCAGAGTTTTCACGCATAACACGACCACAAAAACATCAGCCAACAACAATACTGCACCTATGAACTTATTCACTGTGATTTGAAGCAGCAGGTAAAGTGACAATTTAGGGCGTGAACATGGTGGAGTGTGTGTGTGCACGTGTGTGAGCGTGTGCACGTTGTTGGCACAGGGCTCACTGAGGGGCTCTATGAGTTTTGAGGATAAATGGATGTCAAGCTGTGCCGACACAGCGCGAGCACACTTAATCTCCTAAAGTGGAGGGTGTCAGTCAACACTATTGGGCAGGTAAGGTGTGCTGAAATGTGGAGGTGTGGACTGTGTGTATGCACTGGATTGTCTCTGGTTTATCTTTGTGTTTGGATACTATATGTGTGCTTTACTCTAGGTGTGTAGACGTGTTTGGATGAAATCCTGCAGAAGATGTAACTTTTCTTTTTTTGTCAGGGTTGAAGATCTTCCAACTTTGAGCTGTTAAAGCTTCAAATACAAATACAGTTTTTACAAAAAACACAACACACAAGGCTCAAACTGTCACTGTGTACATCATTTTTAAAGTTCAACATGCTAAATTTAGAGTCTTGTTCCAGAGAGATTTTGATCCTTACTTCTGCACACAAAATGAGCAGTTTAATGTTTTTTTTTTCCTTCTTATATGTGGTGTTGTTTGTGCAGCACTTGAATGCGTGTTAGTGTGTGTGTCACAGAGGCTTCACACTGAATTTTCTGTAACATTGGACTGACTGACAGAAGTAGGTCTGTGTGAAATCAGCTCTCCCATCTCTGTCTCTCTCTTCTTCCTGGTGATATGTTCTACACATCTTTGTCGCATTCATGAAGAGACTCTTCAAATAATTTCCTTCTTTTCTTTTGTGAGTTTATCTCAAGCTCCAACCTGAAAAGTTTGCCTATACGAAAGCTATGGTTCCTCAAGTGTCCACTTGAGGCTGGCTGCAAGAAGTCTGGAGGATATATGATTGTGTGCAGGGAACATTTT
Organism: Cetoscarus ocellatus; assembly: GCA_037902135.1. NCBI lineage: Eukaryota > Metazoa > Chordata > Actinopteri > Labriformes > Labridae > Cetoscarus > Cetoscarus ocellatus. The sequence goes on from JBAMNC010000601.1 coordinate 501,820, forward strand.
TTATGGCCTAAATAAACACATTTACATCTCGGTTCAAAGAATGGCTTTGGTCAAAGTATATACATCTAAGTGCTCTCATGATGACGATTTCTTATATCACCCCTGTTTGTATTTATTTAGGATTCCTGGTTATTCATGCTTTCATCTCTTCATTTTTTTTAGTTTGCTCATTTAATCATCCATCCCATTATTCTTTTCTCCCACAGCTTTTGTCATTTTTGTCCGTCTTTCATTCTTTCTGTCCTTTTTTCTTGTTCTCTGTATCATTGCATTTGTTTCCTTTGTTTCTGTCTTTCATTTTCCCTTCATCCCTCTTACTGTCCATAGTCTGCTTCTTTCTTCCTTTCTTCTCCCGCGTTAACTCTGTATTCATATTTTTTGGTCTTTCTTTGATTAGTCATTCAATCATTTGTCTATCCATACTATTGATTTATTTATGCTTCCTCCCTACATCTTTTGTTTTTTGCCTTTTAAATTATTATTTCATCCTCCTTACATGCTTCCTTCCTTCCTTCTGCCTGTCTCTCCTTTCCCTCTTCCTTCAGTCCTCTCTTTCTTACTTTCTTCTTTATTTTTCTTTCCTCCTATTTTTCGTTTCTTTTTTTAATTTTTCATTTCATCTCTTCTCTTGTCCTCCCTCTTGTTTCCTATGTTCCATCCTTCCTGTCTTACTGCCTTTCATTTTCTGTCCTCCACCCTTGCTTTCTGCACACCTTTGTCTACTCTTCTTCATTTCCCTGTCTTTGCATCTTTTTCTTTGCCCATGTCATGATTTTTCTTTCAACTCTTGTGCTGTCAATCTAACTTTTTTCTTTCTTTCATCCATTCTTCTCTTAACTTTGTTTTATCATCTACACCTTAATTCCCTTGTTCCTTCATTCCACCATTTACTTATTTTCTTTCCTTTCTTCCTATTTTCTTCTTTCCTTGTTTTCTGCCTCTTCTATCTTTCTTGTCCCTTATTTATTCCTCACCTACCGTCTTTCTTTCTTTCTTTCTTTCTTTCTTTCTTTCTCTTTGTCTTCCACTAACAGCATTTGAAGCCCCAGTTCTCCAAATGAGCGTCTTTAAATGAAGATTAAAGACGCTCCTGTCTCTGAGCACACACACTACTGGTTCAAACACTCACATGATGTACATTCAAATACACACACACACATGGACTCAGGCACTTTGCACACACAAGCAGACACACATATATGTTGAAGTACACATGCAAGAACTTTCATGCATGCACACACAGGCAAACAGACACACAGACACACACCCACACACACACATTCACCCTCGGGAAACCTTACACAATTACTGCTAGAATGGGATTCATTCTCTGCCTTCAACAACTCATTAACTGCATATTGCAAATCGTACGTTTCAGCAGAAAGCATTGATGAGGAACAGCAAGTAAACGGGAGCTTTGGGAGAGGCCTGCATCATTTTAACGTGTGTTCAGAATTCATTAACATATCACATATAGTGCACTGGATATGCATTATATACGAAGGAAATGGAGAAAATTTGCAACTGTGCTATTCTTTCTTTAGATACTGTTTCCATAGAGTGAAAACTGCAGGTCAACATATTTGCAAATGTCAACTCATTTTTAATGTGAATGAAGTCCTCGCTATTTTAGTACAAATAAGCGTATAATGACCAGATATAGATATAGTTCTTTACAAAATTACATTATTTTCTTTGCAAAATAGAGAAAACCTAATTTAACAGATGACTGCTACAATATAGAAATACAAGGATGTCTTAATTTGCCCCTTGAACTATCACTTTAATTCTAATAAGAAATCACTTACACAAAGTAAAGAAGACAATAATTTAAAAAATACTTTATTATTTAGACTCATTTCCTTATTTCAACGTAGATAAAGTTCTCCTGGTTCAAACCACTGCCCCTCATGCTAACACAATAGAAGCAGAGAGTTAAAGAAGTATAAATATAAAATTAATTACTGGAAAGCTTACATTTAAAACATGGAGCTCTTTGGTGCAATGGTCAACAACGCATACATTATGTTTTAACTGAAGTCAGGAAACAAGCAAAGGGAAATATTAACTCTACCACCTGGCAGTTTTATGTCTCTGCAAGATTAAACAAGTGCCAGACAGTGAATTTACATGGGTGGATCAAGAAGAAAAGCTGGGTTTGTTTTTGTGGTAGTTTTCTTAGTGATGAACATGAGACACAAACACAGTGACCTTAGCATTTGAACTTTAGATGCTGTGTTGACAAGCAAGGGATGAATGTTTACCTTCATGATCTTGCCTTTGAGGATGACCTCCAAAAGCTTATCACTTATTCCTCAAATTACTATGGACATTTATGCAAAGTTTGATAAAAAATTTTGTGAGTGTTTTTTAGAAGTCATTTTCACAAGTGTAGGCTGAATATAAGCCTCCTTGACCTTTATCTTTGACCTCTGAAATGTTCAACTCAATGTTCACCCTTGACTTGAAATGAAAATCATCTTAAAATAAAAAAAAATAGGAAATCCCTGAAGGCTCTTAGAGATATATTGTAGATTGGCATGCATTCACAAATAAAGGATGACCTTTGACCTTTTGCCATTCAATTTGATCAGTTCATCCTTGAGCCGTAGTAGAGGTTACTGCAAAGTTTGAAGAAAGTCTTAAAGCACACTTGAGACATACATTTCTGAGGCTCCATCACATTGCCATTTCACCTACAAAATTAAATTGGATCATCCTTGAGTCAGAGTGGACATTCATGCAAAGTTTGAAAAACCCTTTGAGTGTTATTCAGATATTGTTCACAAAAGATTCCTACATACAGATAGGCTCATGTACGGACATTGACATAAAACATAACTAAAGAATAACCTAAGACAGATTGTTTTGTGACTCAGCATTATACTTGGGTTTGATGTATGTGCAGTCATATACAGTGTAAATTCTTGGGTCTCTCACTTTTACTTATTTATTTTACCTTCATCAAGGGGAAATTTTTATGATTTAAAGATTCCGCACATTGTAAATTTTGCTTATATTAATCATTTAATACTCTTACCTATTTCAATGTATATACTATCTGATAATCCTTTTGCTATGCTGTGTATAGGAGCAACTGAAACAACCATATTTGTCCTTGAGGATTAATAAAATATTTCTGATTGTAATGTTTAAAAAGTTTGTGTCTGTGTTGATTAATTTAATCTTTTCATGCCTCTGCCTTGCCAACAGGCAAGGTATTCATACATAGAGGTCTATTCTTGTACACAATATCTCTAAAACACTTAAAGGGATTTTTTTTTCCAAATTTCAAGCAAATATCTACTTGCATTTATCTGTGACCTGGTGATATTGTGGAGGTCATAGAGGAAAGCTCAGGGTAATTGACTTTGCAGAACTGTTCACTCTGACTCAAAGATAAACTGATTATGATTTGGAGGTCATAGGTCAAAAGTCATTGTAAAGTAGCCTGGTAGAAATTTACTTCTTGTGAACATTATATCTCAGCAATAAAAAGACTTCCATCCAACTTTTCATGAATGTCCAGTTGTCCCTCAAGGCTGGACTGATGAGATTTTGAAAGGTCACAGGACATAGATGGCCAAGTACAAAGATGGCCTCATTGCAATCCTTTGCTTGTGGGATGCAAATTTTTATAACAGTTTAATGATTTGTTCAAACACAAATTCCCGAACTTATTCGAGGATAACAACGAAACATTTTCAAGGTCATGGGTTTAAGCTCAAGATGAAGAATCTCAAGATAGTCCCTCGCTTGTTGACATGATCTAGTAAACACAATGTCACAAAATTGCTTTGATGGAGTTTTTTCAAACTTTGCACAAATTTGGGATAAACTGTTAAAAGTTTGTTGGTCAAAGGTCAAGGTCATGGGGTCTCTTATCCTTTGCCCTTGAATGTGTTTTCTAGAATAGAAAGAATACAATGCTTTGATTTCTGGGATTTCCGTAAAATGTTACACGTATGTCTTTTCTGAGTAAAAGATGAATTAATTTGACTTTTAAGGTAAGAGGTCAAAGGCCAAGTTTGTTCAGTCTAATTATACTTTAACTGTGAAATTTCTACAAATCATGCTACCTTATAAAACCGTCCTAACCCCTCCTGACCCACCACTGTACTCCATTTTCTGTCACTTGCAAACTCTGCTGAGGCGTAGAACTGCAAGGTGTTTTTCTAAGATACTGTGAACTTTAAATGTGTCACTTTTTTTCTCTTGGTTGGTCTTATTTGAATACTAATATTAAAAGTCATCTCCTAATTATTAATGTCATCCATATGCATGTAATATTTTCCTGCTCTGTGAATGAGGGCTGAACATGCCACACAGCAAGAAGGGTTGCTGGTTCGATTCCCTCTGTAAATTCTCTGTGTGGAGTTTGCATGTTCTCCTGAGTGGGTTTTCTCTGGGCACTCCCTTTTCACCCCACAAACCAGAAACATGTTCATTAGTCAAATGGTGACTCTCAATTGCCTGCAGGCATAACTGTGTGGGTAAATGGTTGTCTGTCTCTCTTTGTGGACCTATGATCAGCTGGCAACTGGTTCTGACTGATGTCCTGAATGATGACATGAAACTAGGGCTGTCACCTTATATTCGATATTCGAATAACCGTTCGAATATGGGGATAAATATCCGTAACCGAATAGTAAATAAATATTTGAATGGAAAATATGGAGTTTTGCGGCACATCAGGGCGCCTGGAGCAGTGGACCGTTTCATCCAACAGAGGGCGCTCTCAGCGCAGCTTGACCCTCAGCCACATCTGCTGCTCTCTAAAAATAATCGAATATCTTCGGTTATTTGGGTGTATGTTCGAAAACCGTTCGAGTTTGATTTTTAGGAAAAGTGACAGCCTTACATGAAACACATATCTGTAGATTGCAATGGAGATGGAAATCTTACAGTGACACTGTATAGAGACTCAGACATGTGAACTGTCCAAAGAGACATGTGCCTGTTGAACATTAAACAGCTCTGTGACCTAAAATAAAAAGGAGTAAAAGAATACAAAATGAAAAAGTATTTCCAACTACTTTGTCAACATCTCCATAGCGAGTATGAAAGCCTGTTTGCAGTTCAAATGTTTTTCGCAGCACATATTGTCTTTCAGTTGTCCTTGGCTTTGCACAACAAATGTGCGCTCTCTTGAGAGCAGTTAGGGAAGACAAGTGCACACCCTGAGACAGAAAAGCTAAATGAATCCTCATCTTCAGATGTTCACTGTTTCTCTCTGTGATTGTGTCAGAGAAGGTTTAGAGCTGGTGTATGGGTTTGATTGGGGAGAGAAAGTGGGTGTGTGAGGTCTGAGTGTTGAGCAGAGACAGAGAGCTGTGCAGAGGTGCAGCTGCAGCAGGCTTCAGCTGATACGTGACCAGCTCATTAAAGTTTCATTGGCTCTTTGTTCCCCCTTTGGGTTATCCTTCACAGACCAGGTACTCTTACTCACAGCAGCTCACTCAATGCCCACGCACGCATCTGTGTGCACATGTGTGTGCACAAGTCTGAGACGGGGTTTTCTCTTCTGATACACACATCTCATTTGAGTTTAAAAAAAAGATGACAAATGTTTCACTAGTTCTGACTGATTATATCACGCAAGAATAAAGTTTAGAAAAGGACTGAAAACTTCTTCGAGATGTGCATACATACAGTGATGAGCAACTAAGTCTCAAATTTGCACTTCCTTTCTTGCAGCTGCTTTAATCAAAGATTTGTGAGGATAGGTTCAGTTGTTAGCACAGTTTGGAAGACAGAGAGGTGGGATGTGTTTTTTTTTTCTCCACCAGCTGAGAGTTTTGGTTTTGAATATTTTAAAAGGGGACCAAAGAAGTGACAGTATGCTTTAATCTTTTGTACATCATCCTACTATTTCAGCTTGACAACACCTTCAAGGTTGCACTGGGGCTTCACATTAGAACATAAAGTTCTAGGAGGCTACAACTTAAAACTTTATGTTGGAAATATTTGACTGCTTCAGAGTCGATCTACCATGTAATAGTTCCATAGATGCGTCATCCAGTGTTAATTTTGACAGCACTTTAAATTTAGTTTCAGTTATGGTCTTTTGCCTGAAGTATCTTTTAATTTTAGCCATAGTTTAGTCCTCTAAATTGTTTTAATTTTAGTCTAGTTTTAGTTGGATGAAATTTCCTGAATTTCTCATCAATATCTGTTGAGAACTTTTTAGGTAGTGAAAATGTGGAAAACTGCACCCTCTTGCAATGTTAGGAATCCTTAACAAATCCTGGATCTCTATCCAGATCACCTCCAAAATTCAGCAACTTCATCCTTGATTCATGACCAACATTTTTTGAAAATTTTATCCATGTCTCTGGGTAATCTTTTAGTTTTCTTACTCATAGACAGAGCGACAGACAAACACAAGCAAAAAACATGACCTCCTTAACAGAGATAATGAATACATAAAAGAGGAGAAGGGGTGTCATCTTGCTGTGAGTGATAAGATTTGCAGTGAAGGGATTGAACCTCCTTGCCACTGTCAGTAGCATTTACTTGCGTAAAACACATGATTTAAGTCAAATTATCCACAGTCATATCCATCGATTTAAGCCTGATTTCATATTTTCATGTCATCATCAGCTAAATCCCAAACATCCAGTAGAACAATGAAAATTAGGGATATACTAAAAGAAATAGCTAAAATTTTAGCTGTACATTTGTGTATTTTTTCTTACTGTTCATAGAAGTAGTTTTTATTAATAATCATTTTTTTCTATAAAAAGAGGGGAAAGAAAAATCTCTTTCACAGATGAGAGATGGATGACTGCTTTTATTCTAAAATTATTCATTATATTTTTCTCTCCAAAATAATTTAAAATGTGAATGAAGAACTGATAATAACAGGAATCGATTAGCAGAACCAGAATTGAAAATTAAATAAATTTGCATGTTAAATTATCCAGTTATCACACAGGGTTAAAAAATAGAATGAAAGCACTTCAATTCTGTGTAACACTGCTGGAGTGTGATCAAATTAGGCCGCCGGAAAAATATCTCCTCCGGGGCTTGGCAAGCTCAGTGCATCATTCTCGAGTGTATTTGACAATTCGTTTATCGTGCCAAGAGGTTTTTTTTTTTTTTTTAAGAGACAGGTGTTACTAGGTAGATCATCATCAAAGTGGCAACGTCCTCCTCTGACGCATAAACACTCAAACTGGTGTCAAGTGCAGAACAGACGCTGAGAGTGGGCGTTGTTGGTGCTGGTCCTCTAGGATTAGAGCTGAAAACAAACTTCAAGCAAACACACACATAAAAGTGCACACACCAACAGCGAGCAGGAGAAGAAAAGTGATAAATTATGTTGTTTTGGTCTGTGGGTCTTTGTAAATTGAATTGAGAAAAGTGAGGATAGCAGGAGAAGTGAGAAGGAGACTGAGATGGAGAGGAAGAGGTGAGGTGGAGAAAAAAAACAAGGGAAACTGGGTCAGGCAGGAGAGCAAGGAGGTGGAGCAGAGGGGACGACTGGACTGTAGAAACATTATTGACACCCCTCTCCTCCCTCCTCCTCACCCCTCCAGTGTCCACCTGCAGTCTCTGACCAGCAATTACACCTCTCCAAATTATGATCTATACCAGCAGAGTAGAGCTGACCACGGATGGAGATAGATGGAGATAGATTGAACCTTATCTCCTCCCTCTCTCCCCCTTGCATTCTCTTACACTCCCTCCTTCTATCTCTCTCTCTCTCTCTCAAGTTTTTGCCGATGGAGACAGATAGCGCCGGGCCCCTGGCCTCGGCCCCTGCAGATTGATTATTGATCAGGAGGACAGAGATGGATTGAGGGGTGGAGAGGGCTGTGGAGTGGGGAGGTGCAGGTGGCGAAGTGGGAGGACTTTAAAGGAATTTATGTTTTTAAGAGTGGGTTAAAGGATTGAAGAGTGAGGGAAAGAGGAGGAGGAGGAGGAGGGGGAAGGAAGTTGGTAAGGCAAAGCTTTTCTTTCTTAGCTATCACCTTGAGAGGGAGCTATTGACTAACCTGCAGATTTACTGCCAAAACTTAAGTGTTTTGGATTCTGTTCAGGACTTCCAGGTTACAGCTCATTCTTTGTCGATAAATGTCCAACACTGACTTTAAAAATGCGTTAATCATTGCTATGGTGCTAACACTACATTACTGAGGGGCAACTGTTTTAGGAATGAAGTAAGATAACTTTAAGTGACACCGCGAGTCAGTTAAGCTGGATTAAAGTAGTCTGTTTTATCAAAAAATGAACTTTTATTTCTTCTACAGCAGCATGTCGTACTCAGGACTGTCAGACTTGACACAATAATTGTGCATTTTACAGTAGCACTGTAGTTGACATACTACAACAAGGCCACACAGAGATGCTTCACATCTAAGTTTGTCCTGCTCACACGCTGATAGAAAACAAGGACACCACCACTCCTCTGAATATCTCATTTTACTTAAAACAATACTCCAGGCTCAGTGGTCAAGCTGTTTGTGCCTTGTGATTTTAATGTTTTACTGTCACTAAAATCTATTGTGAGTTGTGTTTAAGCTTATGCTTTTACTTTCCTAAAGGTTCCTTTTTATTTGTTTTTAACTGAAGATTAAGTAATGTACAAAAATATGTTTTTTTTTTTGTTTTTTTATGAGAAAATCTTTAGCTGTAGAGGTGTATTGGAAAGAATCTGGCGATATGATGCATATAGTTATACATGAGTGAGGTTATGATACATCACATCGTAATGCTAAAAACAAGTCAATACATCACAGTTTTTTCCAATATGAAGTATTTTTTCATTGCATTAAGAACCTGCTATATTATATTTGTCAAAAATACAGTTACTCATTCTGAAAATCAACACAAATGCTAACACCAATGTTAAAAGAAATGATTTGGCCGATGCCCATATCAATGTTTCTCTAATTGTTGGCATAGTTACCCCATAAAGCCAATTTTATCCCCCACATTTGACTATGGAATCCAATCAGTTTTTCTATCTGGTCATAATCAACCCATAATTATTTTCTAATGGCTGATGTTTCTGAAAGGGGCCAATATAAATATATTTTCTTACACCCCTACTAACTGAGCTGATATTCCCAGAAAGCACTAGTGTTGTCACATGAACCACTGACTTGAAATTGTGATCTTATACTTGTACTTCTGAATATATCTTAATATTAAACAGTGATAAATGAAGTATTTCACACAATAATCACTTTAAAACTGTCGCAAACCTTCAATGCTATAGTTAGACAAACAGTGTTGGGCAGTAACTAGTTATATATTACTGTAATTACACTTTCTTGAGTACCTAAAGTATGAAATTATAGTTTGTAAAGTAACATAATCAAAGTAACTTTTAGTTTTTTTTGTAACTTTTTGTTTCAAGGTAGGCTGCTATCATAATTTATACAGGAAGTAACCAGATTAAAAGCATGACACAGCATGTAGGATGAGAGGGACTGAGTAAGCGGACCTTTAAACCATTCACAGTATTATCTCTATCTTGAGTTTGTGTCAGTAAAACGTGCAAAGAGCATTGTTGTATGGTGTAAACTTTATTTTCAGTCAGTTTCACATCATTTGTTTGAAGAGGGAAAAGTAATAAGTAACTTAGAGGTAAAGTAATTTTCTACTCTTGGGATAAGAATTTGAGAAGTTATAATGATCTTCAGTGTAACTTGCTCAACTGCAGACTACCTGATTTCAGCACAGTTTTGGCCCAATCCAACAGATGAAGGGATCTTGACCTGCTTTCCTTTAAAACAGGTCAAGGCCAACAGATTATTAGGACCCTGTTGGCCTTGAAATCAGTTGTTTTTTCTCTCGTGTGCCACCTTGTGCCAAACCTTGTGTGCCAACATGCACTTTTTGGTTTCAATGAAAATGCAGCTAATTGATTGTAAAAGGGAATATTTCCCTCTTTAGCATCGCCATATGCAGGTCATTTCTCTTAAACTTTTTTTTGTGTCGGCATACTGTGATATCCTGTGCTACCTCAAGGTGCAGCATCTTTTTATTAAATAAATTTGAGAAGTTTAACGTTTTCCTTGATTTTCGGTCGCAGCTTGACATTAAGGGGCGATGGTGGGTCCTGAAGCCAAACCAGTTGAGAACCTCTGTTTTAGAGGGACAAATGTTTGAGAGAAATAGAATACCGCTGGGTGATTGCTGTAAGCATTAGTCTCTATTAATCTTTTAAACTGAATATATGAACTTGTGTTGTGGTAAAATATAGCTTCAGATATGTAAGGAATCACATAAGTGTTAAATTTCATCTGCAGAAGGTGCATATGTGTAAAAGATTTTCCCACTCTCCAATGTGGGTGGTCTTGTGCCCTCCGAACTCTGCAAAGATGATGTTGCAGGAATCTGCTGGGGCCACCCTCCCAATTTGGGGGTCACAGCCCTCCTGTTAACAAGGGGACCAACGTTGCCCTCACTATCCACATTTCCTTGGAAACATTTCTCTTTCAGCTCTTGGTTTTTTCTCCAGCTTCTGGTGTTCCTTTTTCAGGAGGTGGCTGTCACTTGGGATCACTACATCTTTCACCAGTGCCTTCTGAAGTTTGTCCACCACAACTTTGTCCAGTTGGTTAGCCATCACCAGTTTGTCAGTATGGGGAAATTCTGCAGGATCTTGTTTTGTTCATCCTCCACCAGCTCTGGAGTTGCTGACCATTTCAGCCTCACAACCTTCAGCCCATACTCTGCACAGATGTTTCTGTGAACTTTGCCAGCTACTTGGCACTCCTTGTATGCTTTACATAACTGCATCTAAATGTACGACCCCCCCTGTGTTGGGATGGATTGTTTCAGGGGCCTGCATCTTGTGCTGAGAGCTTCCTGTGCCGCCATGAATAGGGCCTCTGTAATGTCTTTTAGTCCGGCTTTGTTTGCAGGATTTTCCAATACCAGCAATTTCATTTACTTAGCACTCCATCACTTGAGGCCATCATCCTGATCTACTCATGGATCTTGGTTGTTTCATCGGGGCTTTGACACTCACATGTCCTTGGCCTCCTACAGGAGTTTCCTTGTCTTGATATCAGTGGCCTCAGTCTCCTCCTTTGGCCAGGTTATTATTATACCAGATGATACACACCAACAGCAACAGTGATCCTTTAGATGCTTGGCTGTAATATGCATAGATATAAATTAAACTACCTTCAATTCATAAGTGTCAGCTGTTTCTGTGCAAGTGACAGCCCTTTAAGATAAAGGCTATATATGTTATCTACTTATCATCTTTGAGTGTAGGCTGGTTTTGTGCATGTGACAGCCTTTGTGTAGAGAAAAGAGTGTTTGTGCGTATGCTGATGTGTAGGGAAGGTAAAGCCGTCTCCCCCTCGGCCGACAGATGGCTATCAGCAAGGCTCCAGTGAGTGAGTGCTGCTTTACAGCCCAGCCAAGAGGTTAAGCTGCAATCTTCACTGTCTCTCTTTATTTTTTCCCTCAGTCCTTGTACCTTTCATCTCTGTGAGCGTTTGTGTGTGTTTGCTCATTTGCACTCCTAAAGTATGTGCGTGCGTGTGTCAGCATGTGTGATAAAGGAACAGAAGGAGCCTGTTGGCCGGTGTGTGTGAGTGTGCTGGAGGCAGATACTGGAGGAAATAAACGGCATGCAGGCTGCTGCTCTGCTCAGAGTTTACACCGGGTGCCATCACTGATGGCTATTTCTGACTGTGTGTCCTCCAGAAGTCATTATTTAACTTGAAAATATTGAATCACCCCCCTTTACCCCTGAGGAGAACACAAACAGTAGAAAAACAAATCTGGTTTACCACTGTCTTCATACTTTCTGTTATTTTTTTCTTTTCTCATGACATCCAAAGTGATTCTGGTCCGTCCATATGTACTCCAGCCCGAAGGCTGAGTGGGAGAAGTGTCCCGAGTGTAAGTGTCTCTGTGGGCTTTACAGAGTGGGAGGGCTGGAATGATGCAGTATGGAATTCTAGGTGTCTCCGTTGGCCCCCTGGAGGCATTATTTAGCTACTCAAAGCCTGAAGGAAAACAGGGAGCTAAACCAGAATTGGGTGTGTACAGTTCTATTTATGTCATGAAGATAATAAACAGTCATGTACAGATAAATACATAAAGTATGTAGAAATTGTTATTGCACATTCAGAGGGAGAGTTTTGCAGGGGTGTAAGTCTTCTGGAAGGAGGACTGTCCCCTTTACACAGATATGACACCATATAATGAATATTTCGTCGGTGAAATAAAAAGACATTTGTTTTCATGTGAGGAGTTTGTATGTTCTCCTTATGTATGGATGGATTCTTTCCAAGTTCTCCAGCTCTCTCCTACAGACCAAAAATATACTTGTTTGGTTAACTGGTGACTCTTTGTTTCCCTTAGATGTGAGTGTAAGGTTGCCTTGTTGTTTGTCTCTAGCCTTGTGATTGGCTGGTGACCATTCCAGTGTGTACCCAACCTCTGGCCTAATGACAAAAGGGATACGCTGTTGTTACACAACTCAAAAACTACAATAACTTATCACTCATTCAATAAAAAAGATTACTCTATATCGAAAGCAACTAAGTACTTTCCTTATAAGTTACTTATTACCTTTATTTTTAAAAAAATCTGATCTACATCAGTCTTAAAGTGATTTTTACAAGAGATGATATTGTTCTTTGCATCCCTCATGGTACCAAACTCAAAATAAAGGTGATAAGTGCAGCTCACTCTTTGCTTCTCGTCCTTCATGCTGTGTTGAACTCTTAAGCTTATCACCTCATGTACGCATAACCATGATAACTACACATCGAGGACAAAAAGTAACTCTGATAGGGCTGGGAAAAATATTTATTAAATCAATTAATGTAAATTGTTTTCTGCAGAAGATTTAAAAATTAAAAATTGAGATTTTTTTCATTGACTTACTCTAATTACAAGTTGCTGCAGTGTTTGAAAATATAAATACTGAAAATTTACAGTTTTCGTGATGGTAGGCCCTGTCAGGTTTTGCACAAGCACATTAATAGGCTTGTATGTGTTTTTAAAATGAGATTAAAAACTGATCAGAGATTTTCATGTTAATACTGTGAAAATACCTCAGCCTTTAGTGTTTTATGTAGGCAAACCTGCCGACGTTTGAACTACATAATCAACATTTTATGACACACACTTTAACGCACACTAAGAGGGAAATACTGATTAGTTTGGAAATATATTTTGATAAATAAAAGCAAAACTTGATTTATGTCATTTTTGTGACACTGGGAGGGTTTTTTTTGTTTTGAGAGGGAAAAATATCAGTTAAAATCGTGAATCAAGTTTGTGGTAAAAAATTGGGGATTTTATTTTTAGGCCATATCACCCAGCCCTAGTCACAAATCATTACTTTGACCCGTAATTGAAATGAGAATAATAATGATAATGATAATACATTTTATTTATAAAGTGCCTTTCAAAAACTCAAAGACACAATACATCAGGAAAGGATCAAATAGCAGCATTAAAAGACACATACGAGGGCTGATTGATAAGTTGTGAGCCTTGTACTGAAGAAGATAACCAGGGGTGTCTTTATTCAGCTCTACTATTCCCTGACTATTTAAGGCTGTGTACCCGAAGACTGGTGTCATTTGGTCAGTTTATGTCAAAGAGGTAGCACTCTAAAGTAAACAAGGTAAGTGACTTTTGCAAAAATGGACAAAATGCCCCTGTTCACAAGTCTGTCATTGCCATGGCTGCCATTAAAGATTGTGGCTTTGAATTGATTGTGCATCCGCCTTATTCGCCTGATCTTGCTCCATCAGACTTTCGTCTATTTCCAAAATTGAAAAAGGCCATTTCCGGTACCCACTTTCGGTCAGATGATGACGTCATACATGCAGTGGAGGACTTTCTGAACGGTCAAGAAAATGACTTCTTTAAAAGTGGCATTGAGGCCCTTAAACATCACTGGCATAAGTGTATAGATACTGAAGGGGATTATGTTGAAAAATAATGCAGTATGTCTGCCAAAAGTCAAACCCTTAAATATGAGGCTCACAACTTACCAATCAGCCCTCGTAGCTTCCTATTTGGAAGTTATAATTGACATTAACCAAACATCACTACATCAGCAAACATTAATACTGGATAAAAAACTGACCTCAAATTAGAAAATAAACAGATCTTTGAAGAGATCATTAACATTCAGCTTCTTATAAGTGAATTTGTGGTGTACTGGGATTATTGAAAAGTGTTTGACCTGACGATTATTGAAATAGAGAGAATCAATCACAAGGTTTCTATACTGTAATATTTCTATATTTTGATTTAACTTGAAAATGAGTCCAAAATCTGTATCACAAAAATGATTTCACAATCAGAAAACACTGTCAATGTTGTAGGTGATTACAAATGCAAATAATTAATAAATAATTTAATAATAAGGCCTTTCACCCTTTAATTGATATTACTGTTTTATGCACAACACAGCTTACAGACTCAACTGACTGCAGCTTGCTCTTCATGAACATATCTTCAGATAACCTTTAGAGACAAAGCACTGTGGTATTTTTACACAGCAGCACAACGATTGTCAGCTGATTGATGATTAGTAGAGGGAAAATATCTGTATCCTACTTTTTTCCCTTTCTGATCACGTTGAATATTTTTAAAGAAAATGTGATATTACTAATACAATTATTCAAACCTAACAAATTTGGACTAATGACAAGGAAAAAAACATTTCCAACATTCTTGTCTAAACATTAAGCAAATGCGGGGGAATTGACAAAAGTGTCATAATCACATAAATCTAACATACAAATATGTAATGTGGTGCATTGTTGCTGAATCTATATATCTGCATTCATATAATATTTATGACATCATTTTTGAACTTATCCACAGCTCATGAATCACAAGCTGGTAGACCAGCACTTTACAATTTATCTAGAGTGTGTAATACATCCTGACGTTTAGCAAGTTAGTGTTTACAGCACTAAAAGGCTTCTTTCAGCCACATTACACATGCACATCTCCGGGATTGGCTGGGTGGCACTGGGGTTAATGAAGTTTCTCTCTGCTACGCCACAGAGGAGAATTATCTAGTGGAGCGAAAGACGGCTGGCTCTCTTTCTGAGTGTCAACAAACAGTGGGGGAGACCTCCACAAACACCAAGATTTAACTGGCCATATTTAGCTGTATTGTGTATTATGTGGTGAAAATGTAATACGTCTGACCACACAAGCAAATGAGTCTAGAAAGGGAGATATGTCGTGGATGTACTCAACACCCACACTCCCATGGAAGATCTTCAGCAGGAAGCACATGCACACCACCAAACATTGGCAAACAAACTCACAAATGCATACAAATATCTTAGCTGGCTAGTTTATGAAAAAGTTCCCTTTCCCCTTCAGATCACAGTTGGGTGTTTGCAAATCCTCATGGAGTCAGTGCAGCCAATGAGGGCTAGAGAGAAAATGTGCAAATTAGGAGAAGAGAAGACAAAGATGAGAAAGGCACCACAGAGTAAAAGTATAAAAGAAGTGTGAAATATCCTCAAGGCCTCCTGGTGTATCAAAGAGCACGGCCAGCTGTGTGTTTACCAGCTATGAGCGTCGTCAACACACACATGCAAAGACTTTTAAATAATCTCTGAAGAAATCTCTGGATGGAAAGACTGCTGATGCTGATAATCCTTGGTGGGAAATGTGGGACTTATGGAAAGACACTCTAAGAGGAAGGACATTTTTTATTGGTGTGCATGTGTGTGTATCCCTATGTGCATGCTTTCATATGGCTTTGGTGGGGCCTAAATGTTTTATTCATGTTTTCCCTTCATTCCTGAGACGTTTTTGGTCTGTTTACTGAGAGAAAAGTCTGACATAAATGAGACAAGCAGTAAAAGAAAGAAATTGAAAACCTTTTAAATAAGAACTCCTGCATGATGGCAGAGACTGAGAGGAAAGCACAGTGGTGGGTCACTTGACCTCTGAACTTGTAACTCCCATGTTTAATCAATTAATTGAGGCAGAGAGGACACTTGTGACAGAAATCAGAATTCTTGACATATGAACTCAAGAAGCGCGCTATGACCATGAGGCAGGAGGACATTTGACTTTTCCCCCTTAAATCTTACGTTCTTGAATGAAAGTGGACACTTGTGCGAAAATTAAAGAATATCCCAAAACACATTTTTGAGATATTCTGCAAGCAGGAAATGAACATGATACCATTTGACCTTTGACCTATGACTTCTGAAATTGGTTCATTTTTTCAGTGTGAGAGGACAGATGTGCAAATTTTGATAGAAATCTCCAGAAGCTATAAATTAGATAAAGCATTTACAAAAATGATGACCAGAAAGCTCCATGACCCTGACTTTTGGCCCATGACCTCAAAAATCAGTGGTAAAGTC